>CM039319.1:60372001-60899577 GCA_022316695.1 Camellia oleifera
TCAATCTTCTCTTCATATGTGGCATAGATTTTTAGAAGTTCATTCCTTTCGGTCTCACAAGACAAAAGTTTTCCACATAGGTCTTGCTTGTCATTGAAGATCTTAATGACATCCTGTTTTGTTGTTGCAACCTCTCGCTTTAGCTTGACATTCTCGTTTTCACATGCTTTGAGCTTGAAAGTCAGTTTGTCATTGATCTTGGACAAGTTTCAGAGATTCATTGTAAAGCTTTTCATAAGCTTATTGTAGGTCATCACCATCAATCTCATCATTGTCTTTCGAGGTTTCATCATCTTCCTTTTGCTCCTCTTTCTTTTTGATCTCATCCAGTCGAGCAACTAAAGCATGAAAATTGATGGATAGTTGTGAAGATAACTCACCTCTTTCATAAACTTAACTAAGAATGTCCCATGCATCTTTGGCCTTAGTGCAGTGAGCAATTCGTTGTTGTCCTTCTTCAGAAATTGCTTCACGAATTGTGTTAAGAACTCTTTGATTGCTCAGATTGTCCGCACTTTCAGCACCCTCTTCAATTACTTGCCAACCTTCAGGGTCATGAACTCTAAGATACATCCTCATTCGTATTTTCCAAAATAAGTAATCACTCCCATCAAAGATAGGAGCATGGTGCAGACTCTAACCACGAGCAAACTCAACTGGCTTTGGAGACGGTTGAGTGACAATAGACCAGAATGCCATGTAGGTACTATAACTGTCTTCACCAAATTTAGTTTCTTTGGGTTCTTGCTCTGATTCACTTTCATCATCTCAAGTCACAGTATAGACTTTCTTACAGTTCTTTGTTGATGGACATTCAAGAGCAATATGTCCAAATCCTGGACATTCATAACACTTGACACATTGCCCCTTCACAGTCTTCTTCTTAGTATTTGGAGCAACTTTTGAAGGAAAAGTTTTGAATTTTTCATTACCCTTATCTTTTGAACTAGAGCCCTTGAAATTTGACTTCTTTTTCTTTAAATTTTTTTTAAACTATTTGGTAAACATTGTTGTCATTTCGGACTCTAGATCAAACTCGATCTCAAGGGTCTTAGTAGTCTTATGAGCATTGGTAAAAGCCACACTATCTTTTTGTTTTTTCTTAGAAATCTGGTGGGCTTCATAAGCCTACGAGTTTCTAACCAACTGATCAAACTTGAGGTTCTTAACATCCTGAGCCTCCTCAATAGCTATCACTTTTGATTGGAACCTCTTGCGTAAATACCTCAAAATTTTTCCAATAACCTTTGATTTAGGGATTTTTTCACCAAGCGTGAAACAAGAATTCACGATGTCACTAAGTTTTGCATAAAAATCAACAAACGTCTCATCATCACGCATAAAAAGAATTTCAAAAGAGGAGGTGAGACATTGAAGTTTTGATCTTTTAACAACAGTAGTGCCCTCGTGAATAGTTTCAAGAATGTCTCAAGCCTCTTTTGCTACCTCACGTGCAAATACGACGAAACTCTTCTGGTGTGACAGAACAAAAAAGGGAATTGAGAGCTTTACTGTTCCAATTTGAGTTTTGATAATTGATTGCATCCCATCTATTGAGTGGTTTGCGGATATCAACATCATCAATGGTGACAATAGGTTCACTCCACCCATAGAGCACACAGTGCTAAACTTTCTCATCGATAGATTTTAAAAACACCCTCATAGAAGCTTTCCAGTAAGAATAGTTTGTACCATCGAGTAACAAAGGTCTATGGGTCAAGTTACCTTCGCGAATTGAATCCATATCATAATCACACAAAATCACACGCCTATAGTTTTGAGAAAAACAAAGAGTGGCCCGCTCTAATACCAATTGAGAAACCTAAGTGATTCGTGATTCAAACTAGATTAATTGCAACAATACCCAAATAATTAAAATAGACAATCTAAATCATCTCGTACATACGAAAGTGATTTAGATTGTTGCTTCAAAATCAATAAATCAACACAATAGTTTTTTACGTGGAAAACCACAATTGGAGAACTTCCCATTGTGATCAAAAAAATCATGGGCTAAACGCCACTAATCAATCTACTATGAAAGAAAAAAAGAATACAAATCAACTAAACAAATTACCCAAACTCCATCAATTTGTCTTCAACAATCTGTATCTCTTTCACCGCAACCTTTGTCTTGAAATTGATCAGATTGATGTTGAATATCGAATCAACGACTGCATACAGCTACGAACTCCTTCGAATACTCCACGCTTGAATCTCCAGATTCCACCAAAGAAGAACACTCTTGAAGTAGAGCACTCAAACAATCAAACTCTTTGATGTATGTTTGTCAAACCATGTGAGTTTAATACTCAATCAAGCATCAAGAAAGCTAGCAAAATAGCCCCAGAAGAAAACTCAAAAACCCTCAAAGAAGATCTAGAAGCCATAGCCCTAAAAACGGACCGAAACAGATATTTATAGAAAACAAAGGCCACGCAGGTCGCTCAAGCACAAGATCAATCGCTCGAGCAACAACACTGATATGCGTCTTTTTCCAAAGGTTCCTTCGCTCGAGCCATGCTTCCTTCGCTCGAGCGCACAAAAAACCTTTCTAGTATTTTTGCAGACAAAGAAACTATTGGGAGCGAGACTCCTTCACTCGAGCAAGCAAGACAAAACAACAAGGAACACTTACAACTCAATATGATATGTTTGTTTGCGAAATTGGCACGACAAGGGACCTAACAGTCATCCCCATTACCTGCCCTTCTTATGTGACCACCTCTTCTATTTAACCCAAGCCCAACCTAATTATCTCACCTTTTCCCTTCACCACCTCATTAATTCACTAATATAGTAGTTACATGTTTATGATATTTTTATATTAGAGTAATTTTTTTAAACTATTAATGAAATGGTTTATATTAATTAATTTAATGGTTATGATTGTGCTATATGACGATACATAAATTATAATGATACAAAAGCAATAATAAGCTTCGTTTAGCTTGAGCTATTTTAACTAAATTAGTCAATAAATATAAAACATATTAATTTAACCAATAAGATAAAATATCACATATAAACCATAAACATTTCACTTTTTCTTCCGCAATTATCAAATCAACTACCACAAAAAAAAAAGTCAAAATTTATCTTAAACATAATTTTTTTAGCGAGAATAAAATAACCAAAAAGCCAAGCTATTCATTCCAAACGAGAGCTAAATATTAGCAATTGACCCACTAATATTTTTTTAATAATATTTTATTTTATGATGTGTGTTACAAAATAATAATATTAATTTAATTTAAAAATAAAGTATGGTTATAATAATTTCTTTTCATAATCTTAATCATATTGTTTCATAAGAGTGTTATTTAATACTTATATATAATAATTTAAGTTTTTTTTTTTTTTTTGTATATTTTGATAATTTTATAAAATTGTAATTATCATATAATAATTTTATATAATATATATATTAAATTATAAGATAGTTATCATCATACATATTGTATATAGATATATAAATTTAAATTAGATATAAATATTTCATAATAAAGATTTTCATATTAAATAGAAAACCAAAGATCAAAATGGGCCATTTTTGGATAAATCCTCTCTCCAAGTGTTTTATTCCATCTAACCCATATTCTTTTTGAGTATTCCATTAAGTTCTGTTTAATATAATATGACCAAATCATCATTCCAATTTTTTGCACATATTTTTTTTTTTTGAAACTAATACAAAAAAATAGTCCCTCATTTTATGGAGAAAATATCTCCCTCATTCTAAAGAGAAAATCTTTCTTTTATTCCATGGAGAAAATTTCTCCATTATTTTAGGGAGAAAATCTCGCTCGCATTCCATGGAGAAAATCTCAAATTATAAATTTTACATCTTTTTATAATTTTAAAATTTTAAAAATAACGCAACAAAAAATTTGAATGAAAATTAAAATACAATGTGAATATTCATAGTAAATAACAAATATGCAGTTAACTTTTGAAAAAACAAAACACATACTAAAGTACAATGTGAATATTTACAATAAACAACAAACATGCAACTAACCTTCAAAAAAATAAAATTCATATCAAAACACAATGTGAATATTCACAATTTATAATTAACATACAACTAGCTTTAAAACAAAAACAAAAAAAATTAAAAAAACCTCATACTAATGTAAACATTTACACTGCAATGTAAGAATATGAAACAAAAGTGAAAATCAACTATTTCAATTGTTTAATGATAACAAAAATGATTGTTCAACTTACAAGCATAGTAATAAAAATAACAAACATACAATTAACTTTAAAAAAAACAAAACATAAATCAAAATACAATGTGAATGCTCACAATTTACAATTAATATACAACTAGCTTTTTAAAAAAAATAAACTCATACCAATATAAACATTCACATTACAACGTGATAATATAAAATAAAATTGAAAAAAGTGAAAATCGACTATTTTGATTGTTCAGTGGTAACAAAAATGATTCTTCAAACAACAAGTATAGTAAAAAAATAACAAAATACAACTAACTTATAACAACCCTCATTTTGCCTTAGTCATATTTGTGAGAATTTACATGATTTTGGTTTGTTAAGCTTGCATCTAGTGAACTTTAATATTCTGTCTAAGTATGGGAGTGTGGACTCACATTTTTCCGCGCCCTGCCTTTCGAAAAGGGTTTCAAAAGAAGGCCTCACAGTTCGGACTCCTACGGTTCTGAATTTAGTTTCACAAGTGTAATGTGAAACTGATAAGCACCAAAGAGTCCAAATCCGACAAACCTTTTTGGAAAATCGATTTTAAATCAAATAATGCCAAAATTGGACTGCTTTTCCAAATACAGAGTCGCCATCTAAATATTTTATTTTGAGAAAATTTAGAAAATTCAGACTCGTGCTGAAGGCCACGTGTCCGTCATCACCAAAGTTACGTCAGCTCAGGAACTTAGGTACGAGAGGGGAAGGTCCTGAAATAAGCACCCTCGCTCGCTCGATCAAAGATCGGCCTCTACTAATCATAATATGATGTTTTATAAAAATTATGTGTTCTTATTCCAATTATTAAACTAGCTTTACTATGTGACGCACACAAGCAAGTATAGACTAGTCGCAAGACTTGGAACAATTCAACTCACATTTGTTTACAAAAATGGTTTGAATTTGCCACATTAAGTGGGCTTCAAAATGCGGATTTGCTACCAAATATAGTGGGCTTAAAACATGATTTGCCACAGTGAAGTGGACTTAAAACACACATTCGTTGAATTGAAACAACAAGCCTTCATCCACAGGCATTCAAGCAGTTTAGCATTTAAGCACATAGCCTCATGGCAAGCATGCGAAACATGGCAACATGGCAATCACACTCATGCAAGTATGTTAAAGCATAAAAACTCACCGAGTACTCCAAGCCAAAACAGAAACTAGTTAGAAAGATGCATAATCCTAACTATACAAGATGCCTAATGCAACACATGCAATAATGCAATTAATAGGCTCGGCTATTAATATGGCATATGGATCGATTTGAGCAACATGCGATTTAAACACGTATTCAAAGATGTATTAAAGCAACAATGCAATTTGAATGATGTGCCGAGCCTCGGTGCATGCATGACAAATAAATGGATACAAACATGCAAGCATAAGGTATGCTAATTGAAAAATGTTCCTAATCTAACCATCAAAAGCGATTAAATAAAAGGGATAAAGACATGTGGTTAGAAGACATACACACACGCACGCACACTTATTACAACATTATGCCATTGTGAAAGAGGTTCCGAATGAATAAGCTAACCAACTAGCTACGCTAATTAAGCTAAGCTAATTATTACAACACAATATGGATTAACTAACTATTCTAAGCTAATTAAATATTACAAACCAAATTAATTAACTAAACACTTAACTAACTAATTACAAAGCAATTAATCTAATTAATTACAACATGAATTAACTAGCTAATCTACTTGAATAATTACAACATTTGCATGAATTAGCTAGCACTAACTAACTAAGCAAAGCAACTAAAAGGCCTCGGGAAGTGAGGGATGCATGCATGCTCGACATTCCACCCGAATGGCCACTATTTTGCTACTGCAAGCCTCTGTTGCACAAAAGCACTTACACTTTCCTTTTCTCCAGATAACATTTGTTCTGCCTCAGGAACAATCGACTGAATTTCATTGGTGGCCAACAGGGAGGTCGGTTGGCCACTGCTGATGGTCGGTCGGCCAACAAAGGTGACCGATAGGCTACTGATGGTGGCTGGTCGGCCACTGGTGGTAGCTGTCGACCACCACTGGTTTGGACTTCCCTACTGTAACAGAGAGTACACAGAGCAAAACAATGTACTTTTGCAGGTTTTTTTTGTACTGTTTACACTCCTTATCATCACACGAGCTCAAATGAGAAAAACTCTTGGCTCTCAAACAATCAACCAAGCAATTTCCATGCATGATGGTCAAAGAACCAAGTTTGTATAAGTTTAATGAGTGCAAAACAAGACTCAAAAAGACCACCACCTTATCATGTATGATCAAAGGTGATGGTGACCAAAGAAAGTGGCACATTTCATCACTTTTGAGTATGAAATGTCCCATTTTCCTTAGTGTTCGAATTAATGTCTGATTCGAACACATGCAATGCAACACAAAAGATGTTTATCTTGTTTCTTTTATTTGTTCATTTTGTTTACTCATTTTACATTACGGATTCATTCTTTAATCGATTAAGTCCAAAAGTGAGTGTCATCTAATGGAAAAATGACTTAAACCACAAGTTACTTTGGACATGAAAGAGGCATTACACTATTGGTAATGAACCCCCTAAGGGATTAAACCATTAGGTGCAACACCTCAATTTCACACTTAGGCAAACAAGTGGTTTGAAACCACTTTCAAAGCAAACAAAAGAGTGAAGAATTGAGGGAGTTTACAGAGATTAAAGTGCTAAGATGGAGTGCAAAACAACACTAAGGCCTCGTTTGGCAAGTGGCTTTTTTAGCCAAAAAGTCAAAAAGTTACTAAAAAAACCAAAAAGCTAACAACCCATACCAAAAAGTCAAAGATTCCCTTTTCTCTCTACTTTTTGCACATCTTTTCGTAAAAAGCCAAAAAGTCATCACAAACATACTAGTTTTTTTTATATCCCATTTTAGCCAAAAATTCAAAAAGTTACTAAAAAAGCCTATTCCCAAACGAGGCTTAAAACATGCTTTCAACTCAAACCAATGGTGGCAAATGCCTTAAAACACTAAGCTAGTGAAGGCATTTATACTACAACTATGCAATACAAAGCTCAAATGACCTAGACAACAAAAAACAGTACTGAAATAGGTTAAAACAGAAGCAAAAATATGCTAGACTAGAGTTAAGTTAAGCTAAAAAAACATACTAACACATGAAGCTAACTAGGCAGGCAAACAAGACACAAGGAGAGAAGACTAATCCCTCCAATTTTGGACTTCAAAAGTTGATTTTTACCATTGAAAAACCTCTGAGATTCAGTGGTTAAAAGGACCAAAAAAAGTTGGTTTGAAAGTGATGAAAAATGGTACACAAGCTTAACAAACAAGGAGCAAGAAAGGTGGACCACCACCTAACTCAAAAAGACCTCAAACCAACACTTTTAAGTCACCAAAAAAAAAGTTTTTGACAGTTCAAAATTAGCCCAAAAACAGTTTGAAAAGATGACAAAACAAGTATTGAAAACAAGCTTAAATAATAAGTGTTATAGCTCTTGAAGTTAAGGCACAAAATAGGCAACAAACCAAGCTCAAACTTCCTTCTAGAGCTCAAACAAGGCTCTAAGTAATCTCAACCTAAAGGTGAGAGTATTTGGTTAAGGGTTGATATACAAAAGCTAAGAGAAACTAAACAAATGTGTGCAAAATAACAAGAGATAGAGAGATTTTTTGTTCTAAAAATGCTAACCCTCAAAAATGGGGGAGGACACCCCCTATTTATAGAAAAACAAGTCTTGAGCTTGTGAACATCTCACCATACACGTGTATGAAGATGCAGCTCAATAAGCAACAGTTAGCACAACTATCAACAAATATCTAAAAAAAGAGACCAAAGGCCGTCGGCCACCACTGAAGGCCGTCGGCCACCACTGGTAGCCGACAAGAACAAGCCCCGGCCGACGGCCTAGAGGGTTGGCCAACAAGTCGCCCACTCCTCCAGACTAGAGGTAACAAGCTCTTGGTCGAAAAACATGCACAAAACAGATAAGATTTAGAGGCTCAAAGACAAGGCGTTCCGCCGAGAACCCCAAGCCCTCAAAACGAACACAAACAAAGACAATCATTGAGTGCACAAATGATAACGTCCAAGTCTGGAGAACGGTCAAAACTGGGGTGTCTACAGAGAGGATGTCTTGTGCTGGTGTGTTTTGTCCAAGTATAAGATTCATGCTTTGTTCCTTGCTTTGTGTGTTGAACCTAGGCTACCGATTTTTGCTACCTCACACTTGTGTCACACCTTTGAACCTCTTACACCTAGGCCGCTGAGCGTCAACACCTAGGATTATCTTGGAATCATCTTGATTGACCTTTATCTTCACCCTTGTACCTTGGCCGACGTGTGCATCATGTAGATCGAGACGAGCATCTGAGATGTACATCACCTAGGCATCCGAAATCTTTGATCCTTGAACCTTACATCTTTGTTATGCACCTTAGCTAATACCTAGCAATCTTGTTCCTTGACTTGTACAACCTAGGCCAAGGTGTGTCACACCTAGGCCACGTGTTACCCCTCCTAGCCGAGATCAAGAAGACCTCACTTATTTTTCACTTGTTCGAAGCCCATATTTTGATCCATGATCCATTCCTTGTTAGAGTGTCCATGCTACCTTACTTGTTATACACGCTTTGACCTATTCTTGTCTTTTTCATTCTGGTACCTTTTTTAGCAGACTTGACTAGATGATGCCATGTGTTCTAGTCGTGGGTTTAAGTCAGTTAGCAGTTAGGAAACCTATATCATTTTCCATATCTTTGTCTTGAAGAGAGAGAAGCTATATTATGAAGAAGAAGAAGAAGAAGAAGAAGTTCTTAGAGTGAGAGAACTAGATTTCCAAGCTTGATTTGAAGACCATGAACCATTTGATTTGTATTTTGAGGTTAGATTCTTGATCTACTTTTGTTATTCTTTATATTAATCTAATCACATTACATGATCTAGCATGATTCATGAGCCATGCATTGATTTAAAGTTTTGTTTTAGAGAGAGAAAGTGATGCTCTTGTGTTCTTGAAGGGAAAAAAAAAAACCATGTTTGATACAAAAGTTTATACCAAGTTCTATGTTTTTGTGTTTGTTCTTATGAAATCTTTAAGTATGGGTACCCACGTCCATGTTTTCGAACTCATATCATGAAATCTCAAATTTTGAATAAGAAATTATGATTTTAACATTCACGTTCTTCATGTTCATGTTTTTCACGTTCTTCATGTTCTTCAAGAGGAAACCTAGATTTCTAGACTTCACTTTCCTAAGTGTGGTCACCGAGAACCACTCTTATCCAGCTTTTAAACTTAGGCCAAGCATTGCATCTCATCTTGGCCTATCTTGCATGATCACTTGCACTTTAGTATACCTTGCATCCATACCTAGCCCGACCACTGCATACCTTTGCCGACACCTTGTAACATCCCAAACGGGCAGCCCACATCTTAGCCAAGGAGACCACACCTCAGCCAAGACCTCTTAAGTTCACCCAGCTAGGCCATTTCGGCTCAGTTCATCTCTGTGCATCAATTCCGAGACCTGGTTTGTACCTAGACTTTTCCAAGAAGAAAAATATTGATTTAACTCCAGCACATGTTTTGCTTTGTCTTGACTTGGTTTTGGAAAGAAATGTCGGGATCTACTTCACTCATTTGAAGCTTGTTTTGAGAATGCATTGCATAACTATTTTTAAGCATCTCTTCTTACCTTCTTGAAGTGCATTCAATGGAATTACTATGTAGTTGTAGGTCTTGGATCCTTACCTTAATTTCCTCGACCGAAGAGCTATTGTGAGTGGCATTTTTAATAAAGTTATGTTATAATGTATTGATAAAAGTTTTGCTTTATTTTAGAAAAGTATTTGATCAAGTATGAATGATTATCCTTTAGTTTTTGTATTAAGTATAATGTTTGTTTTGATGACACACACAATTTTAAACTCACAAATACATCCACAATGATGTGTTAAAGGAGTTAAGCCCTATATATTGAGTGTGTGACAAATCATAAATTAACACCTATCATGCCATATCATTGTTGATCAATTAAGAAAGTTGTGCTTATATAGTTATTTGCGACACATGACATTTCTATTTTTTTACACATTTTTTATTTATTTATAAAAAGTCAAAAAATCACTAAATAAGCAAGAAAAATTATTATTTGTCCAAGACACCACTTGACTATACCTTTTGACCGATCACAAACCAACATATCCCATCACGTACCACAAAATCAAAAACCTAACTTCCTTCACTAATTACAATGCACATAAAACACTTCTCCCGACCAACCAATGACTTCTCCGTAAGCAAATCTCAAACCACTCATGCTAGACTTCTCCGTAAGCAAATCTCAAACCACTCATGCTATCTAATCAAATAAGGAAGTGGACTTTTTAAATAAAAGAAGAGAGATAAGAGTGGAGGATCACCACCACACCATGTGAAACACCCGGTTATTTTATTCTCTCCCCTTCACCTTCCCTCTCCCTTCTATTAAATATATAAATTAATATTATGTTTGGATGGAAGAGTTTAGCAAAAAAAAAAAGAATATATGGCAAAGATTAGAAATTCTTTACTTGTTTAGATAGTTAAAATGAAAAATGATGAGAAATGATTTTTACTAAATTTTCATTTCATTTCTCACAAAAAAAAAAAAAAAAAAAAAAAAAAAAAAAAGAGATTTGATAAGAAAACAAAAATTTAATTTAATAAAATTTATTTATAATATCAAAACTACTCTTATAAAAAATATCATTTATTAATATAAAAAATATTTTAATAAAATAAAATAAATATATATATATATAATTATTTAAGATAATCTAAATAAATATATTTATTTAAATAGGTACACTTATATCTATCATATCAAACTTGACAAGATAACTTATTCTATCCATATATATATATTCTCTTTTATTTATTTAAATATATTTATTATATATTTAAAAAAATCTTAAAATGTTAAATTAATATACTTTTTGATTTTTTTTTAAAAAAAATGTAAAATACAAATTGTATTTAGAATGATTTAATAAAAAATAATATAACCCAAATAAAATGATTATAACTTAAATAAAGACCTTGTGTGGGAAGTTGACTATTTTAGTAAACTATTTTAGTTTTTGATTATTTTAGCGGGTTAAAACTTTTTTGTTTGAGGAGATTGTTAAATTTTTTTAGTTGGATGTGATGTTTGTGAGAGAAAAAATAAAATAATTATGAATTTAATGTAATATTTTATCTTATTAATTATTTTAACCTATTTTATTTTTTTTGTAAATTTTAATCTAAAGTAGGCTAAAATAGCCCTCACCAAACAAGGCCAAAATAATATGCTAAGCACATACCAAACAATCACTAAGGCCTCGTTTGGGAACAAGTTAATTTAGTAATTTTTTGACTATTTAGCTAAAATATGAACTAAAAAAATTAGTATATTTGGAATAACTTTTTAAATTTTTACGAAAAGATATACAAAAAATAAAGAGAAAAGAAAATTTTTAATTTTTTGGTATGAATTATTAATTTTTTAATATTTTTAATAATTTTTTAATTTTTTAATTTTTTAACTAAATCAACGTGTTATCAAACGAGACCTACGTGTCAAATCACAATTACCTCTTTTTATCTTTCCAGCGTAAAATTCCCCAAACAAGTGCGAAAAGGCTAGGTCCTCCGCCCCTGTCACCACCACTGCTCCGCCACCGCCTCTCTCTCTCTCTCTCTCTCTCTCTCTCTCGGTCCTCCGCGTCCTTCCTCTTCTTCCTCTCTCAAAATTTCAGACACTACCCTAGGTTTCAATTCCATCTGGATGCCAAAAAACTTGGAATTTCACCTATATAATTCTCTTTCATTCCTATATTAAGAGAGAGAGAGAGAGAGAGAGAGATAGAGAAGGAAGAGAGGAGGGAGGAGAGATGGCGATTCTGTATGCACTGGTGGCAAGGGGATCGGTGGTGTTGGCAGAGTTCAGCGCAACGTCAACGAACGCAAGCACGATCGCGAGGCAGATCTTGGAGAAGATTCCGGGGAACAACGACTCGAATTTATCGTATTCTCAAGATCGCTACATCTTTCACGTCAAGCGCACCGATGGCCTTACCGTTCTCTGCATGGCCGACGATACCGCCGGAAGTAAGCCTCATTATTGCTTTTCTTAATTTATTTATTTATTTGGCTTTTTGTAGGAGTTTTAATGTTCGAAATTCTAAGCTTGATTTATGATCAATTGAATTTTTTTGCTCAATTGGCGTCTAGAATGAAACTAACGTGTTTGAATCACTTTAGCCTGTCTTCATAAAAAGTCTGATTGGATTCAAAGGTATATGTATAAGCAAAAGGAAATTAATAGTGCCATACAATCTAAAAAATATATGAAGAATTTTGGCCTGAATGATGTGGCAACGGGAAATTCTATTACGTTGTGTTTGGTTTGGGTATTTGGAAGGTGAAAGGGAAAATATGTGTGAAATCATGTAAAATATCTATTTTTTTTCAAATTTCTTCTCAAATCCTTCAGTCAAACACAACATTAAATTCGTACACTTGAGAAATTCGGAAGAAAGTCAAATGTTTAGATATGAACTTATGAACAAAAATAAATTGTACATATATACATTTTGTTCAACTGTTTACGTTGAACAACGGTCTTTTGTTCAAAAGTTTATATTTGAGCATTTGACTTTTCTTTACTCCCGAAGTGATCGCCAAAGGCCAGGTGGTTGTTGGCAAGGGAGGAGGGAATCATAATAGTGTTGATAATGAAAGATGTGAAGGAAGGGTATTTTAGAGATATAGGACTTATAAGTAAATAAGTCTGGGCAATTCGACTGGCCCGTATGTGCCCCCCCAAACAAAGGTTTCAAAAATTTCAACTGTGTGTAAGATTTATCTCTCTCAATGATAAATACAAAAGATACAGCCACCATTTTTACAAGAATGTTAGACAATAAATCCAACAATAACTCTCTTCAAGAGTGGATAAAACAATGATGTACAAAGACAAATGTTTTTGAAAGTTGGGGCTTAAACTTGAATCATTAGATGAATTTTCCCATTTAATGCTCAATCTTTTGTTTGCCAGTGAGTTAAGAACTCCTTTTGTACCCCTCCATTCAAATCTAAACATTGGAGGGAGATGGGGATCATTTAATGTAAAAAGTAGCCATTTGAAAAAGTGATTTTGTGCTGTTAGTTTCAAAACAACCCCACTAGGTGGCTCGAAAAATTAGAGGCTCTAGTGATCCTAAATCCCAAAACAACGTCATTTTGGTTTTTTTTGTTTTTTTTTTCCCTCTTCTTCCTTTCCATAACACTTCTAGAAGAAGAAGAAAGAAGAAGAAGAAGAAGAAGAAGAAGAAGAAAGAAGAGAAGAGGAGAGGAGAGGAGAGGAAACAGATGAAGCATCAACAAAACAATTAACAACAATGAAGAATCATTGTGAGATTCTAAGTTTCAACAACAATGAACAATCAACCCAAAAAAAAAGAAACGAAAAGAAAAGAAAAGAAAATACAGAGCAACATCATCAACAACAATGAATCAACAGAGCAACAGCATCAACAACAATGAATCAACCCAAAAACAAAAAGAAAAGAAAAGAAAAGAAAAAAAAAAAAAGAAAAAACAGAGCATCAATACAGATCTGTGTATACACACAGAGGATGGCGGGCGCCGGTGATTCTTCCCTCTTCCTCTCTGTTCGCCCTTCCTCCTCTCTCTCTCTCTCTCTCTCTCTCTCTCCACAATAAAAGAGAGGGGAAAAAAAAAATCCAAAACGGCGTCATTTTGGATTCGAGCCATAGAAATTTCGAACTCTGAAGCATTTTTCGTTTCAAAATATCTTCGGTGTCGACACCGACTCAAATTGAGTTGACACCACGAAACTCCTTTGAGGCGACACCTTCTTGGAGAAAAGGCCGGCACTAAGTCAACACCAATTGATTCTGGTGTTGACACCTTCTAGCAGACGGTGTACCAAAGTGGACACCACCAAACTTTGGTGTCGACACCTTCTAGGTAGAAGCAATAAATCCTTCTGTATCTTTCATAGTATCGACACCATTCAATATGGGGTAGCTGTAGCAACCACCTCAATAAAAGCTTTGACAGAAGGCATTCCAAGATGTTAGAAATTTGATCCAACACAAGTTCAACAATAATAGAATATCTTTAAACATAGGATAATTAATTTCATAGGATCAAATACTTGGATATTTTTAAATGGCAACATAAGATATCAAAGATTTAAGTACCGTAACAAACATTATGAATTAAGAAGCTTGAGATCTACGAAAAAAATAATATATGTATCCCCTTTAACTCATTTTGTTATCATCAAAATCATTTTATGAAACCTTGGGGCTAACGGTTCTAATTCTTTCACACTCTACAAGCTATTGTGAAATGTGTTTAATTATTATCATGATTATGACAAGGATCAAAAACATCTTCTTTTGTATGCGTCTTGATTGAGACTATTCTTTTTCTTCTTCTTCTTCTTCTTCTTTTTTTTTTTTTTTTTTTTTTTAACTGCTTCTAGCTAAGGATATCTGTTTTGTATTTTGCTAAATTCTGAATTCTTTCTGAAGGGAGAATTCCTTTTACATTTCTCGAAGACATCCATCAGAGATTTGTGAGGACTTATGGTCGAGCAGTTCTTTCAGCCCATGCTTATGCCATGAATGATGAATTTTCAAGGGTTTTGAGCCAACAAATGGAATATTACTCAAATGATCCAAATGCAGATAGGATAAACCGGTTAAAAGGTGAAATGAGTCAGGTACGTTTTGAATTTGAATTTTTTTTTTTTGGGTGTGTGTATTGCACATATATAAAAACTGTTAATATCAGTCTTATCTATCCAAACATCCATTGTTTATCCTTTTTTTTCTCTTCCATGGTTTGTGGCTTTTGAGCACTGTCCTCTGTGGTTGCCTAGTGGTTTCAATTTGAGCAGCCCATTTATAATTGCTTGTGTTTGACCAAAGAGGATGAGATTTCTTGCTTGAATGGAAAAACAATGCATTAGGCCCTTTTGTAAATATAATCTGTAGTCTTGACTTTTGTCAACAACGTTAACAAATTTGTAGTATGTCAAAACTCATTTTCCCTTCAACTATGTTCCTCTGTACAAAATATACAAAAATTTACAGCACATCTGATTCTGCTTGGATCATTACTTTTTTGTGGCAATTAACTTTCAAATGTGATTGTTTCATCTGACAGGTGCGCAATGTCATGATAGAGAACATTGATAAAGTTTTAGAGAGAGGTGACCGCTTGGAGTTGTTGGTTGATAAAACAGCCAATATGCAAGGAAATACCTTCCGTTTTAGAAAGCAGGCTCGCCGTTTCAGAAACACCGTATGGTGGAGAAATGTCAAGCTCACGTACGTTTTCTGAGCTAAAACCTCTTTCGGTATATAAGCATTCATGATGAATATGTTTTGATGCATCTTTATCTTCTTGAAGTTTTATTTGGAAGGTGGTAGTTCTAATCCACTACTAGATGAATATTACTTATCAGTGGAGACTATTGTTGTTTTGTTGGAATATATGTTAATCAGAAAAAGGAAAATCCATCTATTGCCATGGCAAATAAAATAAGGATTTCTTGTTTGGGGGGATGGTGAGGACAATTTGAAGTTGAGCCTAAGAAAATAAGTGGATAAATAAAGAAAATTAAGAACATGATTAGCAACACAAATACAAATGCAGTTGGATTTAAAACAGCTAGCCAATCATAGGGTTGCCTAAGCAACTTGAATAACAACCTAATGATTTATGTTCCTTTGTCTTTATAGTTAATAGAGACAGGTGACCTTTTTAATTATCCTGATATTTGAAGGGATGGCAGGTTGATGCGTGGGCATCTGTATACATATGAGCTTTTAAATCAAAAGTTGTAATTAGTTCTAGGCTTGGTTCCTACATTCAATCAATCTGGGTTAATCTAATTGTTAGTTAAATTATTCTATTCTGTTATCGTCAAGAATCATAAACTTTCATATTTTGGGTAAGTTTTTTGTTCTTTATTCTTCTGAATGGTAAAAAAGTTCCTTCAATTTAAATGAGGGTGATCCCATATTTACCTAAAACCACCTCACTAGCCTCTTATCTACTTCAATAACTGTATTTTTTTTAATGGAAAAAAAGAAAAAGAAATAGGAGAAATGTTATTCTGGTTCAGTTGATGGCTTGGTTTACATTGGCATCCACAACTAATGAGTTCCTTATTGTTAACAAATTACATAATTAATTTGCTTGGCTGCCATTCTGGTCTCCCATCATGTATGGAAAACAATCTTTTGTGGCACAGATAGGGGATCTCAGAAGAAATTTATTTTTCAAAGCTTCAAACTTTTCAGTAAAATGGACATATGGTAAATCTCAGGTTTTGTGTATGGTTGTTCTATTTGAAATCCTCCAGCATAAGACACAATCATAATCGAGAACTTAGTCTACTAGTTGTGTCTGGTTCTCTGTTTTTTCAATTACAAAATATTCTAGTCATTATTACTATTGTTTTGGGTTGATCTTTGTCTGTGTTTCTTTGTTCTGAAGCATTGCTATATAGATGTGCTAATGTAACACAGAGGCAGTGAGAATTGCTTTGAGCTATCTTTCAGCCTGATGCCGCCATTTACTTGGTGCTTCTTCACATGCCATTCCTGTCAACCATCCTGCACCCTTTTCTACTCAGCTTCTTTGAGTCATAACCTAGGATCATGTTTTGCAAACTAATTTTTACTTATTCTCAATGGTGTTATCCATCTGTACATTACGCTGAGTTTCTGAATTTTGTGTACAAGTAAAATTTGGTCATTATAAAAGTGGAATCAGGTCAATATTTTCAATGTAGACTGTTTAATGCATAATTATAGATTATGTTGTTGACGTTGAGTAAACTTGAGTTACAAAGTGTAATTAACTAGTTGAAACAATTTTTGATATGTATTACCTATACAATTTTACTGTCATTGATTACAATAATGGATGCAAGAATGTGGTTGACTATGCTTTATGCTGCCTAACATGTTATCAATATACATTCCGCAGCACAACTGTTTTGTGGATTAGATGTCAATCCAGTAGGGGATTATATTACCAACCCAACTCAACATTAAAACCATTGGTTCTGAAAGACTCTGGTTATGTATCAGTGATGCGCTGATAAGCATTAATTGGTATACAATGGGATAAAAGGCACTGATTTATATGTGTCAGTGATGCGCCGATAAGCATTAATTGGTATACAGTGGATTAAAAGGCACGGATTCATTCATTATTGAGCTAATAGGTTAGATGCAAATGCGAACCTTATTCCAAAGTAAAGATGGTGTGCATAGCTTCATGTAATTATATTTCAATGCAGCCATTATAGATTGAGCTTGAAATAAATCATAATATAAGGTTATATACCATTTATTTTTGCATGCTTTTATGTTTGTGAGTAGTTCTCCAGTAACATCAACTTAACATATTTGCCTTTTTTGTTCAGTAAGATTGGCTCTTTCAACTCATAAATTTATTCTTGAATCTTTTATGAAATCATTTTCTACATACGCCTTGTTTAGAATAGTCGTTGATATAATGTGCTGCGTCTTTGCAGGATCGCACTGATAATCCTTCTGTTAGTGATTGCTTATGTTGTTGTGGCTTTTGTTTGCCATGGGCCATTGCTTCCTTCTTGTCTGAAGTGAGAGAATTGGTGTTGAGCAATGTCCGATTGTTTGCCGCCCTCTCCCAATGTATGTGATTTTTTTTTTCTATATTATCTGTCTCATATTCTTGTGCCAAAACAACTTGTGTGCCTACTTGTAGCATCTGTTGCGCAAACTTGAAGCTGTTCCTTGACTCAAACATGTGGTATTTATGGAGTAATTGAATTTTGGGGAAATATCTAGCCCTGCCTAACGTATTTTTGGCCAATGCATGGGCTGCAAGAACAATCTGTCTGTAGTTTTTAAGAACTGTTCGGTTCGGTCATTATTGAGGGAAAGTTTAGCACCGAACCAAACTTTTCGATTTGGTTGAGGAACTGACATAGACCGTATGTTACTGACAAATTTGGTGTAAAAAAGAGCGATTTACCTGAAGAAATTTACCTGAAGTTTTAAAGGGTTTTGTAAAAAATTATAGAATTTCACATTGAGAAAAGATGAAGAAAAAAGTATGAAAGTTGCTTCAAAAATGTCTCTCCCTTGTTTTTGTCACAAAAGGTGTATTATATTGATCAATCGTCTTCTAATGTTTTAAGAATTAAAATATAAAATATTTAAATATTATATTTTGGTTGGTTCAATTTGTCTGGGTGTAAATATTTTTAAAATCGAAACAGACTGTACAACATAAAAATCAGCTGGAAATTGATATTTTAGTCAATTTTGAATGGCGGGTTTGTTCCATTGGTTTTTCTTACCTGTAATTTTATTACCTGTAATTTTAAAAGAAAAATGCTTCGGACTTCCGCTGGGGGTCGACCCCAGTGAGGTGGCGCGCCGTGATTGGGCAAAAAAAAAAACTGTTTTATTTTATTTTTGAGTTTCAGCCAATGGGGACTCGCCACCTCACTGAGAGTGCGACCCCCACTAGAGGTCTCCAGCATCGTTGATTTTAAAAATAACTTCAGCAAATATTTCACAAGCCAACCTAATGTGCTCTTCCATAGACAAGAAACATTACGATCCGTTGAGCCTTTTGAACTGATATAAAAATGATGACCAAACAAACTTTTATCAAAACAAATATTCATACAATAATTTATATAACTTGTCCAAAAAACATAAATATGAATGAATTCGGTTCGATTTTGAAAACCCAAATCAACTGGGTCCCATTGGCAGTAGGGTCCATGCCTGCTTGTATATGGCTGGAGCCCATTTTGTTAGGTCCACCCTTTTCCATTAGGATTCAAACCCATGTCCAAGGCAGGAGTTTATAAACACCACATTTGTTTCACAAATAACCGATGTGGAACGAAACTTAGATTTAATTTTTCAACCAAAATACAATAGATGATCTTTAGAGTCAATTTCTTACTTACTTGTTAATGGTTTTAAGCAAACAAACATGGGTTATTTATCTATATATAAAGGTAAAAGACGTTATAAGAATGATTCACTTCGAAAGACGTATGAGACTCGTTTTAATTTTAACTCAAAGATTATTTATACCCATGTAATCAAAATCATTTTTTTAAACAAAAATTACTTTTTCTACTCATCTAAATTACTTGTTTTACTTGCATTTATATTTTGCTTCAAAATTTATGGGTTATACAACTGGATAATCCTCTCCTTAATAATTAGATTACTTGGTATGAAGGCTAGTTTTCTCCTTACTCTTGCCCTCTTCCAATTCAGATAATTAGATTACTTGGTATGAAGGCTAGTTTTCTCCTTAATAATTAGATTACTTGGTATGAAGGCTAGTTTTCTCCTTACTCTTGCCCTCTTCCAATTCAGATGAAGGTGGATTATGACTGTTGAGTCTTTGATAGACTTGTTTTTTTAAATATCTTTGAATATTACTTTTGGTATAAGTCAAGTCTTTTGGTAGGATTGCTAAGTGATTTTTAATTACACCCAATTCGAATGAAGGTGGGATTCGACTAGTTTTCTACCTAGGCATGCCCTTTCCAAAGTCAGATCAAGGAGGACTCTGACTTTTTATGATTTTTTTAAGTATTTGGTGAAGTCGTTGGTTGGATTGCAAAGTGACTTTAATCACCTCACCCAATTAGAATGATGGTAAAAATAGTTTTTGGTTCGGTTTGGAAATAAACTAGGTATGAAATTGTTCCCATTAGTTTTATAAGATTTAAAATCAAATCAAACTATGAAAATTATGGAATTAAATCCGGTTGAACCATTCTGCTGTAATTTGATTTGATTTAAAATTACGGTTTATAACAACATGACATCATAATAACCTCCTCATAAAAATATTTGCCAATCAAATTGTCAATAAACTATTGTTGAAACAACCATTATCTACTTTCTTATGAATGAGGTTCTATTTCTTTGCCAAAAAAAAAAAAACAATTAACCATTGTCAATAAACCAAAATAAAGAGAGACGAAGGGTTATGAGATTACTAATTAGGTTTAACATATGTATTATACGGGATTGTAATATAACACTTCAAGGTGTATAATAATTAAGGTGTGGCGGTCTGAATTTTATTTACTTTTCCTGTGCTTCGAGTTGTTGAAGTCATGCCCTCTTTTTGTCATCCCTGCATAGTGTATAAACAATAATGCTCCTTTTCAAATGAAAACTAATCAGTGTGTTTGGTTTGAGTTTTTTGAATTAAGTTTTTTAAAAATTTAATTTTTTGGTTTTTGTGTTTTTGTTGTTTTTAGCGAATATTTTTAAAATTTTAAACATTTTTTTTTACTTTTTTAGATGCACCTTACTTAGATGTATCTAAAAAAGTAAAAAATTTATGAAAAAATATTTTAAAATTTTAATAAATACATAAAAATATAAAAAATGTACTGAATTCTCGTATTTTTTTTTATATTTTTGGTATTTAGTGAATTTTTAAAAGGTTTTTTTCACAAATTTTTTACTTTTTTAGGTATATTTATGTTAGGTATGTCTAAAAATTAAAAAAAATTTGCTTAAAATATTAAAAAAATCAATAAAAATAAAAAAATACAAAAAATAAGAAAATAAAATTTTTTGAAAAGTGTTTTTAAAAAAACACAACCAAGCAAAGTGAATACTTGCAAAAGGGGCTGCCATTAACCCCATATTATTCCTTAGGAACCCCACTCCTTTTATTTTTTTTATTAACATTTTATCCTAACATAATTTTTTTTTATTTAACTTCATCCCTAACCTCTCAATCCTAACCTTAACCCTAACCCTAACCGTAATTACAATCACCTCTTCCACCAACTTCGACCACCTCTATCTGCCCCTCTCTATCAACCCTTACTACTCCAGTTCTTCTTTAGCACTGGTCGCCACTCTTCAACTCTTTTTCAGCCCTTCCTTTCACACCACCGATGATACCACCGTGATCCATATCTTTGTCGCTTGCCTTCAAGCCAACCCCACCATCACCATCCCTCACTTATTTTCTCTCTTGCCCTTGCCTTAACTTATTCTCGTAGTTCGCTACCTCGAACCCACTCTCTTTCTCCTTTCCTTTTTTTATCTTCGCCAAGGGTTATTATATCTAAGGTTTGCAGTGAAAAGGAAGAGGGAACCAAAAAAAAAAAAAAAGAAGAAAAAGAATCGCAACAAACGATAAGAATGGTGGCAGAAGAAGAATATGAAGAAAAAGAAAGAAAAAAATTTGAGAGGGACTAGGAATAAAAGTATTAATACACTTAGCACCCCTAAATTTTTACCAAAGAGTAGCTTCTCTACTTTGATCCTTAGGATCCCTACAATTTTATCAAAATCTCACTTTAGTTATTTCGCAAGTTTTTGAAACGTCATTATAAGATTGGGCCTAATTATTACTTGACTCAAAGTTTAGTGGATTGATTATGATAATGAAAAGATCAAGAACAAAGTAAAATTAGATGTAAATTATAGGGTTGTAAAGTGCAATTTACCCATTTTTAAATACTAACTATTTTAATCAAACATTAATTTTTAAAGGTAAATTATAAATACGTCCCTCGACATTTATTTAAAATATAAATTTCCGTCTATAGTTTTAAAAATTACGAATACCTCCATTTTCAAATTTTTTATTTAACTTAATTAATAGAAAAACATAACTACTCTCTTATACAACAATAAAATTATCTAAATTATTAATTAAAAAATATTTATGATAATATTAAAAATTATTAATTGATTTGATAATTTTTTAATAAAAATAGTCATTTATTATATAATTAAAAACTTAAAAGAGTATAATGTAATTTTTAAAATTATAAAAGACGATTCATATTTTAAATAAATTTTAAGTCTATATTTATGATTTATTATTTTTTTAAATATAAATAGAGATGACATCAAGGCCAGGGTGGACGGTGCAATTACAGTAATGAAAGAGTCCTTCGTGGGTCCAAGCACACGTGTACTCATTTCATAGAAAATAAAAGAAAATGATTTGGAGCCCTAATTTTCCTCCTCCTAATTCCCCTAATTTTTTGTTTTAGCAACTGTTTTTTTTTTTTTTTTTTTTTCTTACTTGATATGGAAATTAGGGGGATTAGGGGGAGGAAAATTAGGGGAATGTAGCAAGACCCGAAAATAAATAAGGGCGCTGATTCATCCCCGAAAGGGGGCTCCCCGAATCCCCCGTTTTTTCATTTTAAGTAAAAAAAAAAAAAAAAAAAAAAAACAGAAAAAAAAAACAGTTTATCAAAAATAGAAATTAAGGGGATTAGGAGAAGTTTTTTTAAGGAAATTATTCATTTTCCAATAAATAGGGCGCTGATTCATCTCCCGAAAGGGGGGCTCCCCGAATCCCCCGTTTTTCCATTTTAAGTAAAAAAAAAAAAAAAAAAACAGTTTACCAAAAATAGAAATTAGGGGATTATGGGAAGTTTTTTTAGGGGGATTATTCATTTTCCAATAAATAATTAAAGAAATAATAAAAATAAAAAGCATACGTCACCAACATTATCAGTCAACCAAACCAACGGCCAGATTTACGTACACGCATACCTGCGTCGAGTACTTGTATTCACACATCAGTATGTGATATTTATGTTGTTTAAATATAAATTAAATATTTAAACATAAATTTCTGAATAAAAAATGATTGTTCAAACTCATATACAACTTTTGAATAATTCACTCTTGTTCGAAAATTTACGTCTAAATATTTAATTTTTGTTTGAAAATTTATATCTAAATAATTCAAATGATGTGTACTAGGATTGGCACTTTGATCCCTTGCAGTTTCGATAATATTACACTTTGCCCCTTGTAAAATTAAAAGTGTAATTTGTACCATATACTTTTGTAAAAGTTGCACTTCGAAGTTTATAAACTAAAATGTTATAATTTGCATATTATAATTTGTTAAAATTACACTTTACACCCTTAGTTTTCATTACATTCCTTATTAATTTTTAAAAGGGTAAATTACAATAAATCTCCTTAAATTATTATCCATCTACACTTTGCCACTTAAACTTCAAAATTCAATAGTTAACCATCTCAAAATATTATATTATTACACTTAATCCTTTCTGTTAGTATTATGTTAGGGATTTATATAAAATCAAATCATGTGTGAAATACATAATACTTGATGAATTTTTAGAACGATATGCTATCTGATGATCTCATTTGTATTTTGCCACTAAAATATGGTATTATTATTCTAAAAAGTCAATAAGTGTGTTATGTGATCTACACATAACCTAATTCCATTTCCCTAATAGAATTCTAACAAAATGTGTTAAGTATAACAAGAAAATACTTTCAGGTGATTTAATTGTTGAGTTTTAAAGTTTAAAGGGATAAAATCTAAATGAGTCATAATTTCAAGGGATTTACTATAGTTTACCCTTTTTAAAAATTTAAGGATGAAACATAACAAAACTATAGAGTGCATAGTGCAACCTTTTATTTTAGGGCAAATTACCAATATGTCTTATTTTTTAGATTTATTATCCATTAAGTTCTATTAATAAATTTATCAATCTTTCTTATTTTTATGAATAAAGTTATAGTAATAAATTTATCAGTCAGGACCTATAGGTAAATAAGTCTAATTAATGGAACTGATTAATAAAGTGCCCCTTTATTTTACAAGTGTCAAAGTGCAATTTTCAGAAAACTATAAGGTACAAAGTGCCATTTTAATTTTACAAGAAGCAAAGTGCGACTCTTAACAAAATTAATATACCATTAATCCTAGAATGAAAATTATCTTATCGGATCAATTTCACCAATCACCACCCTTAAAAGCAATATTATTTATGAGTTAATAATACTTTAGTTACTTAATTATGGGATAAGCTTCCCTCCATATCTCATCTCTCCATACCTTTACATACTCTTCTTGTAAGTTGCAATCTGGACCCGTATCGATAATCCGAACCGTCTATCTCGTAAGCCTTACAATAAATATCATTGATAAGTGCTTGAATGTTTATATTTAAGCCTCCAAAAGTGCACTTGTTAATCTTTGAATTCTAATTACTTGATATGTTCTAATGCATTTTTATTCTTTGTAGGTATTTAAGCTCATGATGGTAAATGACTAGCAATTTGGAGCTTTTGAGAGTTTGAAGAAATATGCATTGAAGTCCAAATCAAGTTAAAGAAATGAAGTGTTGAAAGTTGAAAAAGAGCAAAAGTTTTTCTTTTTGTGCTTGAGCACAAAGTCTAAGTGCTTGAGCACTTAAGTTGCTAAAGAGAAGAATATTGTGTACTTGTGTGCTCAAGCACAGACACGATGTGCTCGAGCATAGAACATTTTGAAATTTGCCTATTCTTAGGGTTATGTTCAAGACAAGAAAGGGGATGGTTTCTTTTGAATGAGGACTTTTGGAAGCTTGGTTTTGAGAGAAAGACAAGAGGAGAGAAAAGGATTCAAGAGTAAAATCAGAAGCGGAGCAAAGATTGGAAGATGAAATCATCACTCAATATGAAGATTTCTTCTACAATCATAATCGGCTATACTCTTTATCTTTGGGTTTGATAAAACCCCAATCAAGTAACTAAGGTTTTATATTTCTTCTTGAGATTGATGTAATATGATGATGATTGTATAATTTTTTCAAAGTTTTTAGGCAAACATATTCTTTATTCAACTTTATATGTATTTAATTGGGAAAATTACGTTGATAGTCCTTACATTTTATTGTCATTTTAGTCCCTATAATTTAAATTACCTCAATTTTACCCTTGAATTTTGGATGTTGTATAATTTTGGTCCAATAGATAACAAAAGTTAATTTTTTTGACAAAAAATAACCATGTGCCTCTCACATGTCATATATCAAGGGGCAAAATAATAAATTCAATACGACCACCCATCTTCCCATTTACGGTGGCAAGCTGCCTATCACCACTACCAAAACATCCCACCTGCAACCAATTTCCATGGCTGCCACCACCTTTCCCCAATCTCCAATTGGAATGGACAAACGTTAGACCGAATTGGGTTAACACTACATAATAAGGGATTTTGTATCTATCCAAGTCCGGCCCTGCCTTAACATCAGGCCTCTATACCTGCCCAAGCCCAGTCCAAAAAATAATTATAAAATCCCAACCCTACCCATCGGGTTATATGTTAAAAAAAAAATAAATTAAATCATTCAATAATTAAATTAAATCACACATTATATTTTTTAAATAAATATATTAACATCATTATACATTGAAAGATTTTGTATATAAATTGAAGAATTTATTAAATAAATTCAATCATACATCAACACAAATGTGAGTATTAATAAAATTAACAAAGATAAATTTTAGATCCGAACAAAAAAAATATTTTAATATATTATAAATAAATAAATAATTTAATAGCAGGTCAGGCCAAGCTAAGCTAGATTGAAAGTACAAATTCCAAACTTAGTTCATTAATATTTTCAGGCTGAAAATGTTGGTCCAGCCCAACCCTATGGACTAAAACAACATTTCCAAGTAAGGTTGCAAATGAATCGAGCTGCTCATGAATAAGCTCGGCTCAGCTCGGTTTGTTTAGTAAACGAGCCGAGTTTGAGCTAGCATAAGTTCGGCTCGTTTATTTTATCTAAATTAAATAATATATAATGAGGCTTGTTATTTATATATTAAATAATATATAAATATATATATATATATATAAAGAATATTTTTATTTAAATAATATAAATAATATTAAAAAAATTTATCCAGCCGAGCCATGCCGAACTCGAGTTTTATTAATATTAACAAGCCAAGCAGAGCTTGAACCCAGCTCTTTATTGAGCTGAGCTCGAGCTCAATAAACATGCTCTCGTTTATTTTATTTAAATTATATAATAAATATATTATTTATATATTAAATAATATATAAATATATATAAAGAATATTTTTATTTAAATAATATAAATAATATTAAAAAAATTATCGAGCGGAGCCATACCAAACTCAAGTTTTATAATATTAACGAGCCGATCAGAGCTTGAGCCCAGTTCTTTATTGAGTCGAGCTCAATAAATAGGCTCGATAAGTAAACAAGCTGAGCTCGAGCTTAGCAAAACTCGATTCGGCTCGGTTCATTTGCCACCCCATTCCCAAGTCCTAAAAAAATAGGACTAAATTGGACGAACTGGGTGGACCAACAGACTGATGTTCACCCCTATCTCCAACCTCAACCCCACTAACAATCAATAACATGAAAAACCTCCACTATCTCTCTTTGTTCAACCCTCAAATCCCACTACCACTACACAAGTAACATTTTTTTGCAAAATAATAATAATAATAATTCATCATCAAATTTGTAAAAAAAGAGAGATCTCCCATTGATTTCTCATTGTCGCTTTAAAACAAACCCATTATCGCTAGGGGTGTCCGTGGTTCGGTTTAAGACGGTTTGCGGTTCGGTTTGGACCCGCCCACATCTATGCGGTTTGGGAAAAAATCAACCCACAACCGCCCGCAATGCGGTTTGCGATTTGTGCGGATAGGGTTCGCGGGTGTGCGGGCGGTTTGCGGATTGAACTTTTTTTTCAAAAAATTATTTTTAAACCTTTTTTTTCTCTCATTTTGTCAATCTTTATTTTGGACCTTTTTTCTCATATTTTCTAAAATGCTCCAACATTAATAATTAATGAACTAAAACTTATAAAAAAAACTTATAAAATAAAAAACACAACAAATTCAATTCGTAACCTAAACAAATCATTCAAAATTTACATTCTATCATTAACTTGCATTCATCCTATCCTAAATTCATCATTCATAATCCAAATAAAAAAATCCTACATTAAAAATTCAACATTCATCATTCCTAACCCAAAAAAAAAAAGAAGAGTAATTCTTCACTAACTTACATTCATCTAAAATGTAAAAAAAAAATAAAAAATCACTAAGTTACATTCATCCAAAACCAAAACGCAATTAAAAAAAAAAATTTGTTGTCAAACTTAAACTTCATTCAATACAAACCCATGAAATAAAATTGAAACACTTCTAAGATATCAAACTTCATCTTCATGAATCACATCCAATTCAACTTTAACAAATTCCAATTCTAATTCCATGCATTTGGTTGATGAACCTTACACAAACAAATTGAAAAAATATAAACTTTAATCTTCAATTATAAATAGTAAGAAATGAAAAAAAAACAAATGTCTATATATTGCATCTCAATATAGTAAGAAAATGTGTTGAGTATATGAAAAAATTACCAATGAACAAATGGATATTAGACATCAATTATAGCATCAACATTATAGGTTGAAGTTGAAGATGAGCTTGACTCCAAAGTACCTAATTAGAAGTTAACAAGAGAAGATGAATAAAACTTACATACGGCTCTACGCTTCCCATCGGTCCCTACAACCTTGTCAAAATGATCCCAAACTGTGGATGGTGCTCTCCCCCCTCCACTCTCACTCTTTCTCTTTGGGAGTCTAGGAGGCTTAAGTTCAAGTTCAGGTTCGGGTTCGACTAAGAGAGGATTCATTTGAGAATTAGAGGATTCCAGAGGCACAAGATTGATTGCGGGAGATTGAATACTATCCTCCATTTAAACTGAATTACAAAAATACAATCACAGAATCAATTTTACAGACAGATTAAATAAACAGATAGAACGAACAGATTCTATAATCAATTTTACAGACAAACAGACTAAGAGAGGATTACAAAAATACTATCCTATCCTCCATTAAATAAACAGATTGTACTGATTGATTAAATAAAATAAACATATTCAACTAAGACACAGACAGATTAAATAATCCATTCTAAACAAAAATTAAATAATCTGAATTCCAAAAATTAAACCAAAATTATATGGCTGACTCAAACAGAAATTATATGGCTAACTCAAACAGAAATTAAATAATTAAATAATTAGATTCGAACAGAAATTAAACACAAAAATAAAAACAAAAATTAACAGACAGATTCAAACAAACAGATTCAATTAAATAATCTGAATTCCAAAAATTAAATAAAACAAATAGATTCAAACAGATTCAACAGATCTGTTTGTCCACAACAAAAATCAGATCTGTTTTGGTCCACAAAAAATCAGATCTGTTCGTCCACAAAAAATCAGAGATGAGAGATCACCTGTGAAGTAGATCGGCTGTGCGATGATGAAAAAAAATCAGAGATCACCTACGAAGTAGCCTGTGAAGTAGATCGGAGATGAAAAAAATCAATTCTTTCTGTTGTTCATCCACAAAAAATCAACGATCGGGAGAGAGAGAGAGAGATTGAGAAAGAGAGTTCACCTTTGAAGCAGATCGGTTGTGCGATGATGATCGGTGCGATGAGATGAGAAAGAAAGTGATCGGCTGTGCGATGATGAAAAAAATCAGAGATCACCTGCGAGATAACCTGTGAAGTAGATCGGAGTCGGAGATGAAAAAAATCAGTTCTATTGTTCATCCACAACAAATCAACGATTGGGAGAGAGAGAGATAGAGATTGAGAGAGAGAGTTCACCTGTGAATGAAGTAGATCGGTTGTGTGATGATGATCGGTGTGATGAGATAAGAAAGAGAGTGATCGGTGTGTGCACATCGTGCAGAAACGAGGAGAAAAGAGTGAGAAAAAGAGAGACAATGAGAGTGAAATGAGATTGAGAGAGAGTGAGAAGCCGATTATAGATTATTAGGGTTTTTTTTTTCTTTCGTTTTGTTTGTTATATGAGTGAGTTGGTGAGTCAAAAAAGATGGACGGTTAGATTTGATTGAAAAAAAAAATATATATATATATATATATTATTTAATGCGGGCGGGTTGGGCGGGTGCGGTTCAAACCCGCAACCTGCCCGCAACCCGAAATTCATATAAAATCCAAACCGCACCCTACTCTAATGTGTTTGCGAAACCGCCTACATGCATACGGTTCGATTCGGGTATGGCGGTTTGGGCGGGTCGAATGACCCTATGCCTAGCCCTAATTATCGCCAAAATCTATCGCCAAAACCTAGTATAGGGTCTGTTTGGGAAGATCACTTGGGCTAAAATAGCTCAATAAGACAAAATATGTTTTTTTAGTCAAATAAGACAAAATGTCACATCTTACCCATAATCATTTCATTTTTCTTTCGCAAAAGTTAAAAAGGTCAAAAAGTCTATCCCAAATGATAAAATAGCCAAAAAGTCAAAAAGTTAACTCACATCCCAAACGAAGGCTTAATGAGAGAGAGACATCCCACTCCTGTTGATTTTGCTCTTTTCCTAGATCTACTCCAGTCAGCTTCCTCATCCTTTCTAGTCTCATTTTCGTTGGCTCCTGAAGATTCATGTGTTCAAATTGATAAACTCCTAGCTTAAACACCACTATTATCCTCATTGCATCGCCCATGTCCATCAAATCCACCACAAGACCAACATTTCCCTTCAAAACCCACCTTAATCCCTTTAATCATATGTAACAACCCTCGTACTGATTATCGATAAACTGCTGAATTAGCTACTGGTTACTGTTAAACATGACTGATAATGACTGATAATTGAACTAACCGAAGTACTGACTGGACTGATTGAAATCGAAACTGAAATTGAATAAGTTTATCTATTGAATTGCATATTGCATCTGTTTGATTGAATGATTATCTATTTGAATTCGTATGTTTAAACTGCTAATTGAAGGCCTTATCGGCGGCCGAATTAGAAACCGTTTAGTGTTTTGTAATCAGTAGAATATTTGTGATTTTATGATATATTTACCCGAAAATTGATTAGGAATGATTAAATTAGATTAAAAGGAGTTAATTGCCAAATTTAACTTATTTACCAAATTGCCCCACTTAGTGGACCCTTATTTATTATTAGTCTAGAGCCTTATTATACTCAAAACAAACAATTGATCAGCCATTTGAGAGTTCATAGCCGACCAAGAGAGGAAATAGAGGGAGAGTAAGAGAATTAAGCTCACCTTGAGGAATTGGCTAGAAATTGCTTGGAATTGGTGTTTGAATTGGCAAATTGAGCTTGTTCTTCTTGAAATTGAGACTTAGGTAAGTGAATCCATCTTCTTCTTCTTGTCTTTGAACTTCATTTTTGCATGATTCAAGCTCAATTGTAGAATTAAGCCATGTTTGAGTGCAAATAGGTTGATTCATGCTAGAATTCATGCATGCATGGCCATTTTGGTGTATTTTGGAGTTGATTTCATGTTGAATTGTACATGCAAGCTCATGTTTGTATTATAGTCCATGCTTTCACTTTGTTTTGAAAGATTGGAGCTCATTTGAGCTAGTTTGGAAGCTTGAAATTGTTTAAAGTGCATGCATGTCATGTTTGCATGATATTCATGAAATTGGTTTCAAATTGAGTTTGAATTTAAACACCCTTGGGCCTTGATTTCTTAAATTGAGCTTTAAAACTTGTTATTCTATGTGTTTAAAAGAGTTTTCCAGAAAATGGGCTCAAGAGGATCGAATTTGGAGCATCAAAACTTGGTTTGGAGCTTGGAGGTCGAATCTGGATTTTCCAGATTTTGGTCGTCCGCTCGAGCGGGGGAAGTGCCGCTCGAGCGGGGAAAACAAGCTCCCAGTATTTTTGACCTGCGTTGCAGTCCGCTCGAGCGGAGAAATTCGCGCTCGAGCGGATAAATCACGCATCCAGCATCTTGCACTGTGCATCAGCCCGCTCGAGCGGAGGAATGTACGCTCAAGCGTAGGGTTGTGTCTCACGCTTGAGCGGGGAAGTTGACGCTCGAGCGGGGACCTTTGTTTGCTTGTCCGCTCGAGCGGGGAAACCTGCGCTCGAGCGGAGGCTCTATTTCATTGAAAATTCTGAAACTGTTTCTGTGCGCATCTTTGCATCCTCATTCCATCCTAGGCATTCTTAGGCCTAGTTTAAGACATCTTAATGAAGAGTTAGACATAGAACCACACCGAGGAAATCTAGGGATTTAATTATCATCCTTTCCGACTGTGAAACTTAGTGTGTGTTCTATTGGTTTACTGTTTAGGGTTGGCTCTCGGGGACGCGCTCTAGCTGCTATAGCCCAATCTCTGTGAGTAACAATTGTGTAAAGATATGTTCAAAATGGTTATCTTTTGAATGCTGAACTGAACTGTCTATTGAACTGCTATTGTTTACTGAATGAATGTATGTCCTGTATTCTGAACTGTATTGTGGCATCCTTAGCGATTACTGTTACTGTTACAGAGCTCTGTCGGTTCCCTTGTGGAACCATACTGTTTACTGACTGATGGCCATCATTACTGTTGGGTCTGTTAAGGCCCGGTCCTTTTGGACCTACTGTTTATAGGCTAATGGGTGTACCACATATGACTGATTGACTGAAATACTGAAAGACTGAAATACTGTTTAATGAACTGATTTCATTACTGTAAGGACATTCATTCATAACCTCTTTACGTTTTATGTTATTCACTGGGCTTTAGCTCACTGTTTATATATATATGTAGGTTCTTAGCAGCCAAACTGGAGCTAGGAGCGTGGGTTGGTCCCCAGTTTTGTCAAGCCAGCCTATGTGCCTCACTGTGAGGTTTCGAGTCGCCATGCTATGGCTTGGGGTGTTTTTATTGTCCCCACCTGTCTCCTCACTATTTTGTACTACTGTATAGACTGTCTACTGTTTTACTGTACTGTTATCGAGGGATTAGGTCTCCGTACTGAATGTTTGTAAATGATTGTATAGATTGTACTGTTTTGGACTGTATGAATGCATAAAAATGTTTTTGGCATACAGATTTTCACAGCTCAATGGACACTAGTTATCTACTGTATTGGTTTCCGCCAGGCCCTGTACTCTGTTTAACTGTTTTACTATTCAGCAGGCCTTCGGTAATCTCGGATTACTGGCCAGTTACGGTGCTAAACCCATAGGGCCGGGTTTGGGTCGTGACAGAGTGGTATTAGAGCGATACTTAACCACGAGTTATACCACACACACGTGTCCAAGTGAGCTATAGGGTGTCCTAGAAAAGCAGTTAGGGCATCTCATGAACTTGAAAAGTGTGTGCTTATGACTGACTGATCATATGTTAAAATGTCAAACTGTTTGATTATACAACTGCTTATCATGATAACTGTTATAACTGCTTATAGTGAAATGGATAACGCAAACACTGCAAATGAAACTGAAGCATCATCCTCTGAGGCCAGAATGGCCAGACTTGAACAAATGATGGGACTAATAATTGAAAGACTAGATCAACACCCGAACCAACAGCCCCCACCTCGTCCTCCTCCGGTGCAATCGGAACAGAATGTACAGAATGTGAATGCTAATGAGGTGGACATTATTGCATTGACTCAGAAATTCAGCAAGATGAAACCGCCGTCCTTTTAGGGAGGCTTAGAACCGTTAAAGGCTGAAGCTTGGGTTCTTGAGACTAAGAAGTTGTTTGAAATATTTCCGTGCTCCGAAGCCAATAAAGTACTGTTAGCAACCTTCACCCTTCAGGAAGAAACAAGAAGGTGGTGGATGTTGACCCGCGATGCGAATAGTATTGTGACTTGGGCTTAGTTGAAGGAGTCCTTCTTTGAAAAGTATTTTCCCCAGTGCATCAGAGACAGAAAAGTGACTGAGTTTGAACAGCTGAGACAGGGCAAAGTGTCAGTTGCAGAGTATGAGAAGAAATTTACTGAACTTGCTAGGTATGCACCACACATGGTAGACACCGATTATAAGAAAGCCAGGAGGTTTGAAGGCGGCCTTAGTATTGCTATACAGGACCGAATAAATGTTTTGAAAATGCCAACTTTTGTGGGTGTTCTCGACCGGGCATTGATGGCCGAGACGAATATTGCAGCAGTGAAACAATCTGAAACGCCGACAACTGAATGGCAAGGTAAAAGACAGGGTTTCAAATTTAAGAAGGGCAAGCATAACCCAGCAAACAAGAAACAGAATACGGGGTCGACGACTAGCCCCAGCCAAGGGAGTGGGTTTACTCCATCCTGCTCCGTATGTGGCAATAAGTACAAAGGGGTTTGCTACCAGATTTCTGGCGCTTGTTTCAGGTGTGGCAAGGTGGGCCACAGGATTAAAGACTGTCCCTCTGCCCCGCAATCCAGTAGTAAAGCTGCATCAAGCGCAGCAGCATCAACTACAACACCAAAACCGAACCCCAAAGCTACCGGGAAAGAGCCTATGAGGCAGGGCCGAGTGTTCGCCCTAGTACCGGGAGACGTGCAAAACACTGAGACTGTTGTGTCAGGTATCATCTCTATCTGTGCTCAAAATGCATATGTATTGATTGATTCAGGGTCTACACATTCTTATGTATCGCATGCTTTTTCGCGTAAATTGAATAGACCCTTAGAACCTATGAACTACTTGTTAGCCGTATCATCACCTATTGGGGGATCCATGACATGTGCGTATATGTATCATGCTTGTGAGATTATTGTTGGGGATATGCATCTATTTATTGATTTACTACCGTTGAACATAGATCATTTCGATGTGATATTGGGGATGGATTGGTTACAAAAATATCATGCTACTATCGATTGTATGACCAAGCAAGTTGTTTTCCGTCCACCGGGTTTGCCTGAATTTGTGTTTAGTAGAAGTGGAGTAGTACCTCCTCCATATCTGATTTCTTCTGTAAAAGCTGTCAAACTGATTAGAAAGGGGTGTAAAGGATATATGTGTTCTGTATCGACTGTATCTGTTAATGATAATGTTAAAACTGATGTGGATTGCATTCCTATAGTTAGAGAATTCCCAGATGTATTTCCAGATGATCTACCAGGGGATTTGATCGACAGGGAGATTGAATTCACTGTTGACGTAGTTCCGGGTACACAACCGATATCTAAAGCTCCTTACAGAATGGCTCCAACTGAACTGAAAGAATTGAAAGTGCAATTGCAGGAATTGTTAGATAAGAAGTTTATCAGGCCTAGTACTTCACCGTGGGGTGCACCTGTTTTGTTTGTAAAGAAGAAAGATGGCTCACTGAGATTGTGTATCGATTATCGCGAACTGAACAAGGTAACTGTAAAGAATAAATATCCATTACCGCGTATTGATGATTTATTTGACTAGTTACAGGGTGCACAAGTGTTTTCCAAGATTGATCTCAGATCGGGGTATCACCAACTGAAAGTCAAACCGGAAGACATCGATAAAACTGCTTTCAGGACAAGGTATGGCCACTTTGAATTTTTAGTTATGCCGTTTGGAGTCACGAATGCCCCTGCTGCACTTATGGACCTCATGAACAGAATTTTTAAACCATACCTTGATGATTTCATTGTGGTATTCATTGATGACATATTGATCTATTCTAAGACTGTAGAAGGACATGAACATCACCTAAGACTTGCCCTACAGACCTTAAGAGAACAGAAACTGTATGCTAAACTGTCTAAATGTGAATTTTGGCTTGATCATGTGATGTTTTTGGGGCATGTTATTAGCAAAAATGGAATCTCTGTTGATCCGCAGAAAATTGAAGCGGTAGTGAACTGGCCTAGACCAACGAATGTAACCGAAGTCTGAAGCTTTTTCGGACTGGCTGGATATTACAGAAGATTTGTTAAAGATTTTTCCAAAATTGCCTTACCACTGACTCAGTTGACTCAGAAGGGGACACCGTTTGACTGGACTGACCAAAGGGAATCGGCATTCCAAGAGTTGAAAACTCGACTTGTAACTGCACCGGTCCTTACTCTACCTTCAGGTACGGATGGTTACACTGTTTTTAGTGATGCTTCTCATAAGGGTTTGGGATGTGTTTTAATGCAGAATGGGAGAGTTATTGCTTATGCTTCCCGACAGTTGAGACCACATGAAAAGAACTACCCTACCCATGACTTAGAACTTGCTGCAGTAGTGTTTGCACTGAAAATTTGGTGTTACTATTTGTATGGAGCAACATGTGAAGTGTATACTGACCACAAGAGCCTGAAGTACTTTTTCACTCAGAAAGAACTGAATATGAGACAGCGGAGATGGCTGGAACTGATAAAAGATTATGACTTACAGATTTTGTACCATCCGGGAAAAGCTAACACTGTTGCCGATGCATTGAGCCGAAAGTCTATTGCCAACTTAGCTTGTTTGCTTACCAGGCAGAGAGAATTGCTTCATGATCTGGAAAAGTCTGAAATTGAAATTGTTTTGAGAGAACAAGGTGGAACAATAGCTGTCATTATTGCTCAACCAGCATTGATTGAGGAAATTAAAGAAAAACAACAACTGGATGATTTCTTGAAAAAGGTTATTGAAGAAAGAGATTCTAAACCGAGACCGGGGTTCAAATTTGAGAACAATGTATTGAAATTTCAAGAAAGACTGTGTGTATCGAATGACACTGAATTGAAAATGAGAGTTCTACAAGAAGGCCATAATTCGAAGTTTTCGATTCACCCGGGGAATACGAAAATGTACCAAGATCTGAAACAGAATTTCTGGTGGCCAGGAATGAAGAAAGAGATCGCTGATTTTGTGTCCAAATGTCTTCACTGCCAACAAGTTAAAGCTGAACATCAACGACCTGCCGGATTATTGCAACCCTTACCCATACCAGAGTGGAAATGGGAGCATATCACGATGGATTTCATTGTTGGATTACCTCGCTCCAGAAAAGGTATGGATTCAATTTGGGTTATTGTTGATAGACTAACCAAATCTGCTCACTTCTTACCTGTCAAGACAATCTATGATGCGGACAAATTGGCCGTTATCTATATTGATGAAATTGTTAGACTGCATGGAGTGCCTGTGTCTATTGTATCTGACAGGGATTCGAAGTTTACATCGAGGTTTTGGCAAAGCCTACAGACTGCATTGGGTACTGAATTGAGGCTGAGTAGTGCCTATCATCCTCAAACAGATGGACAGTCAGAAAGGACCATCCAGACTTTGGAAGATTTATTGAGAATGTGTGTCCTTGATTTTCAGGGAAACTGGGAAAGTCATTTGCCGTTGGCTGAATTCGCCTACAACAACAGCTACCATTCGAGTATTGGAATGGCGCCTTTCGAGGCATTGTATGGCAGAAAGTGTAGATCTCCAATTTGCTGGACAGAAGTTGGAGATGGGCCTTTGCTTGGGCCCGAGATTGTGTACGAAACGACTGAAAAGATAAAACTAATACAGCAAAGATTGAAAACTGCACAGAGTAGACAGAAGAGTTATGCAGATGTTAGAAGACGGGACAGAGAATATGAAGTGGGTGATCATGTTTTTGTGAAAGTGACACCAATGAAAGGCCAGACTCGTTTTGGAGTCAAAGGCAAGTTAGCGCCAAGATATGTCGGACCGTATCAGATTATTGAGAAAATCAATCCGGTGGCGTATCAAGTTGCGCTCCCTCCTAAAATGGAGCATATGCATAACGTCTTCCACATTTCGATGTTGAGAGACTATCTCCGGGATCCTTTTCATATGATTGAGCCTACTCGCATAGTGCTTAGTGATGACTACACTTATGAGGAACGGTCTATACAGATTGTGAACCGACGGATCAAGAAACTGAGAAACAAAGAGATCCCGCTAGTGAAAGTTGATTGGCAGAACCATGGTGGCGTATATGCCACTTGGGAAAGGGAAGATGACATGGCGAAAAGATATCCTGATTTGTTCCCACTGGACCCTGTTTTCTTCCAAACTGAAGGTAACTCGAGTTTAGAGGACTAAACTCCTTATAAGGAGGGGAAATTGTAACAACCCTCGTACTGATTATCGATAAACTGCTGAATTAGCTACTGGTTACTGTTAAACATGACTGATAATGACTGATAATTGAACTAACCGAAGTACTGACTGGACTGATTGAAATCGAAACTGAAATTGAATAAGTTTATCTATTGAATTGCATATTGCATCTGTTTGATTGAATGATTATCTATTTGAATTCGTATGTTTAAACTGCTAATTGAAGGCCTTATCGGCGGCCGAATTAGAAACCGTTTAGTGTTTTGTAATCAGTAGAATATTTGTGATTTTATGATATATTTACCCGAAAATCGATTAGGAATGATTAAATTAGATTAAAAGGAGTTAATTGCCAAATTTAACTTATTTACCAAATTGCCCCACTTAGTGGACCTTTATTTATTATTAGTCTAGAGCCTTATTATACTCAAAACAAACAATTGATCAGCCATTTGAGAGTTCATAGCCGACCAAGAGAGGAAATAGAGGGAGAGTAAGAGAATTAAGCTCACCTTGAGGAATTGGCTAGAAATTGCTTGGAATTGGTGTTTGAATTGGCAAATTGAGCTTGTTCTTCTTGAAATTGAGACTTAGGTAAGTGAATCCATCTTCTTCTTGTTGTCTTTGAACTTCATTTTTGCATGATTCAAGCTCAATTGTAGAATTAAGCCATGTTTGAGTGCAAATAGGTTGATTCATGCTAGAATTCATGCATGTATGGCCATTTTGGTGTATTTTGGAGTTAATTTCATGTTGAATTGTACATGCAAGCTCATGTTTGTATTATAGTCCATGCTTTCACTTTGTTTTGAAAGATTGGAGCTCATTTGCGCTAGTTTGGAAGCTTGAAATTGTTTAAAGTGCATGCATGTCATGTTTGCATGATATTCATGAAATTGGTTTCAAATTGAGTTTGAATTTAAACACCCTTGGGCCTTGATTTCTTAAATTGAGCTTTAAAACTTGTTATTCTATGTGTTTAAAAGAGTTTTCCAGAAAATGGGCTCAAGAGGATCGAATTTGGAGTATCAAAACTTGGTTTGGAGCTTGGAGGTCGAATCTGGATTTTCCAGATTTTGGTCGTCCGCTCGAGCGGGGGAAGTGCTGCTCGAGCGGGGAAAACAAGCTCCCAGTATTTTTGATCTGCGTTGCAGTCCGCTCGAGCGGAGAAATTCGCGCTCGAGCGGATAAATCACGCATCCAGCATCTTGCACTGTGCATCAGCCCGCTCGAGCGGAGGAATGTACGCTCAAGCGTAGGGTTGTGTCTCACGCTCGAGCGGGGAAGTTGACGCTCGAGCGGGGACCTTTGTTTGCTTGTCCGCTCGAGCGGGGAAACCTGCGCTCGAGCGGAGGCTCTATTTCATTGAAAATTCTGAAACTGTTTCTGTGCGCATCTTTGCATCCTCATTCCATCCTAGGCATTCTTAGGCCTAGTTTAAGACATCTTAATGAAGAGTTAGACATAGAACCACACCGAGGAAATCTAGGGATTTAATTATCATCCTTTCCGACTGTGAAACTTAGTGTGTGTTCTATTGGTTTACTGTTTAGGGTTGGCTCTCGGGGACGCGCTCTAGCTGCTATAGCCCAATCTCTGTGAGTAACAATTGTGTAAAGATATGTTCAAAATGGTTATCTTTTGAATGCTGAACTGAACTGTCTATTGAACTGCTATTGTTTACTGAATGAATGTATGTCCTGTATTCTGAACTGTATTGTGGCATCCTTAGCGATTACTGTTACTGTTACAGAGCTCTGTCGGTTCCCTTGTGGAACCATACTGTTTACTGACTGATGGCCATCATTACTGTTGGGTCTGTTAAGGCCCGGTCCTTTTGGACCTACTGTTTATAGGCTAATGGGTGTACCACATATGACTGATTGACTGAAATACTGAAAGACTGAAATACTGTTTAATGAACTGATTTCATTACTGTAAGGACATTCATTCATAACCTCTTTACGTTTTATGTTATTCACTGGGCTTTAGCTCACTGTTTATATATATATGTAGGTTCTTAGCAGCCAAACTGGAGCTAGGAGCGTGGGTTGGTCCCCAGTTTTGTCAAGCCAGCCTATGTGCCTCACTGTGAGGTTCCGAGTCGCCATGCTATGGCTTGGGGTGTTTTTATTGTCTCCATCTGTCTCCTTACTGTTTTGTACTACTGTATAGACTGTCTACTGTTTTACTGTACTGTTATCGAGGGATTAGGTCCCCGTACTGAATGTTTGTAAATGATTGTATAGATTGTACTGTTTTGGACTGTATGAATGCATAAAAATGTTTTTGGCATACAGATTTTCACAGCTCAATGGACACTAGTTATCTACTGTATTGGCTTCCGCCAGGCCCTGTACTCTGTTTAACTGTTTTACTGTTCAGCAGGCCTTCGGTAATCTCGGATTACTGGCCAGTTACGGTGCTAAACCCATAGGGCCGGGTTTGGGTCGTGACATCATACATCCAAACAGACCAATCACTAGTTATTGTCGCCTCTTGGCCCTCTCCAACCCTACGACCGTTAGTTCCTTTCCTTCTCTAGCCTACCATTATCGATTCATTTGCCCATCACCGTCGTAACCCCTTCCTCCAATTCTGCCTTTGATTCCCTATTTTCTCAACCCCACAGGTCAACTTCCTGCGATCCCTATTTCTCGTCTCCATTTTATATATAGAAATCGGTGGAGTTAGCTCAATATGAGTTTAACTCATGGAGCTTTTTTATTTTATTTTTTGTTTATTTAGGTTGAATTGGCATTTTTACCCTAAAAATCTATCATGTGAAATGCACATGTTTAATTTCTATTAAAAAATTAACTTTCATTATTTATTGGACTAGAGGGACACAAAAGTAAAGTATATAGATTATCAATGTAATTTGTTCAAAAAAATTAAAATTTATGTGTAATTCGAACAATTCAAATTTAATTTAGATTGAATTTAAATAAAAAAATTTTAAGTTACAATTCAGACTTAAATAAATCTCAATACAATTTAGATTAAACTTGGATAACCTTTCAATTCCTTCAAATCGGTCCGAGTTGCATCTCCATAAATCATAAAGTCCTAATTTTTCCTTAGAAAATATGAAATTTGATTTTAAAGAGAAAAAAAGAAAGCGCAACATATATAAGCTTAAGAAAGGAAGTGCGCAGCTTAACTATCGTACGCCGGACTTTTGTCCAAATCCATCGTGTTGCGCTCTCGGGCTCTCATCACATAATTTTACCCTTCCCCTTCCCATCTCTCTCTCTCTCTCTCTCTCTCTCTCTGCGTGTTCATCAAAATTAAAACCAGACCAACATATACATACACATACATAGATTATATATATATAGAGAGAGAGAGAGAGAGAGAGTACGATTACGTGAAAACGGAACAATGAAGCATCCTAACTTACCCTCACCATCATCATCTGAGGCCGTCTCATCGTCATCGGACCAATCACAGCCGTCCGTACACATGACGTCATCGCCGTCGCCGTCGTCGTCGTCGACGACTCAATCGGAGAAACCCTCGGCGGTGGTGTCAGCGCCGGCGGCGGAGGATCCGGCGGTGTCTCGAGATGCTACCGGCGGCCAAGAGTCGGTGACGGTAGAGCGGCATGGCGAGTTTGCGGCGGTGTGTAAATGGAGCATCTTCAATTTCCCCAAAGTTAAAGCTAGGGCACTGTGGAGCAAGTACTTCGAAGTCGGAGGCTACGATTGTCGCCTCTTGGTTTACCCTAAAGGCGACTCTCAAGCTCTTCCTGGTTACATCTCAATCTACCTCCAAATCATGGACCCTAGAGGCACCTCTTCTTCCAAATGGGACTGCTTCGCTAGCTATCGTCTCGCCGTTGTCAATCCCCTCGACAAATCCAAATCGATTCATAGGGATTCTTGGCACCGCTTCTCTAGCAAGAAGAAGTCTCATGGTTGGTGTGATTTTACTCCCTCTGCCTCGATTCTTGACCCTAAATCTGGTTTTTTGTTGAATAATGATTCAATTCTTATTACTGCTGATATACTCGTATTGAATGAATCGGTAAACTTTTCCCGTGATAACATTGAAATACAATCCAATTCGATGACCTCGTCGTCGGTTGTGAGTGGACCGGTTGGTGATGTTTTGAGTGGAAAATTCACTTGGAAGGTTCATAATTTTAGTTTATTTAAGGAGATGATTAAGACCCAGAAGATAATGAGCCCGGCATTCCCGGCTGGAGAGTGTAATTTACGGATTAGTGTTTACCAGAGTTCAGTTAATGGGGTTGATTACTTGTCTATGTGTTTGGAGAGTAAGGATACTGAGAAGACTGTGGTTTCGGATCGCAGTTGTTGGTGTTTGTTTCGAATGTCAGTATTGAATCAAAAGCCAGGGTTGAATCACATGCACAGGGACTCTTACGGGCGGTTTGCAGCAGATAATAAAAGTGGTGATAATACGAGTTTGGGATGGAATGATTACATGAAGATGTTAGATTTTATCGGGCCAGAGTCGGGGTTTTTGGTGGATGATATGGCAGTGTTCAGTACGTCATTCCATGTGATTAAGGAGCTTAGTAGCTTTTCAAAAAATGGGGGGTTGATTGGGTTTAGGAGTGGAAGTGGCCTGAAGAAGTCTGATGGGCACATGGGAAAATTCACTTGGAGAATTGAGAATTTCACGCGGTTGAAGGACCTTCTGAAGAAGAGGAAGATTACTGGTCTTTGCATCAAGAGTAGGAGGTTTCAAATAGGGAATCGAGATTGTCGCCTTATTGTTTACCCCAGAGGTACGCAAGATTGTTACACAGGTTCTTTGTTCTTCAAATTTTTATAGTTGGTAGTTCTAAATTTCCAATTATTGATTTTGCAATTAGACAATGTTGTTATGTTATTCTTCTCTTCTATGGATTAGCGTGGAAGTTAGTTACCACATCTTTCAAATTGAAGATGGATACGGCTCATTATTTTCACACTGATACTTGCACTAGGAATTATTTGAGCTAGATATGAGTTGCTTAGCCTGTGCATGTATGGATTGTTGAGCTATTATTCCTACCATGTTAGAAATAATTAGGGATTGACTTATCAATTGCATACTGATCTTTTGCACATGGTTTTATATGAACTAAACTTACTGTCACTTAGGTTGTGCCTATGAAATTGAACTGATGAATTACATGGATTAGTAAGGACCATTGGCTCCTATATAATTTTAATGGAGAAAGGGACATAACGTGTAATTTTATTCTGAACCATGCAATTGAACTTTATTAGCTAGGTAGATAGTTGCTTAGGTCATGCTTAGGAAACAACTGACTTTGCTTGCTGGTATCAGGGCAGTCTCAACCACCATGCCACCTTTCGGTATTTCTTGAAGTCACGGATTCACGAAATACTTCCAGTGATTGGAGTTGTTTTGTGAGCCATCGACTGTCGGTAGTGAACCAGAGGATGGAGGAAAAGTCTGTTACAAAGGAGTCTCAGAACCGTTACTCTAAAGCTGCAAAAGATTGGGGTTGGCGTGAATTTGTGACACTGACTAGCCTCTTTGATCAAGATTCTGGATTTCTCGTTCAGGATACAGTTATATTCTCTGCGGAAGTTCTGATTTTGAAAGAGACATCCATAATACAGGATTTCACTGATCAGGATACTGAGTCGAGCAGTGCTGGTTCCCAGGTAGCTGGGAAAAGGAGTTCATTTACATGGAAGGTGGAGAACTTCCTCTCCTTTAAAGAAATAATGGAGACCCGAAAAATCTTTAGCAAATTCTTCCAAGCTGGTGGATGTGAGCTTCGGATTGGTGGGTGAATTTTTCTTTTTCATCACCCCCTTTCTCCACTGAAAATGTGATTGCAGTCGTTCACCTCCTTAATTATTTTGTTTTTTGTTTTTGTTTTTGTGATGCAGGTGTGTATGAGTCCTTTGACACTATATGTATATATCTAGAGAGTGATCAATCAGTCGGCACTGATCCGGATAAAAACTTTTGGGTCAGATACCGGATGGCTGTAATGAATCAAAAAAATCCTGCCAAGACTGTGTGGAAAGAGTCTTCTATTTGTACAAAAACATGGAATAATTCTGTGCTTCAATTCATGAAGGTGTCAGATATGCTTGAAGCAGACGCAGGTTTCCTTTTACGTGATTCAGTTGTCTTTGTTTGTGAAATCTTGGACTGCTGCCCATGGTTTGAGTTTTCAGATCTAGAGGTTAGTTTATATTTAGCCTATTCACTACCTATGCATTCCTGTCGTTAATGATGATTTGGAACCCATTTCTCTTCCCAATTTGTTCACCAGAGTCCTGACCATTCCAAAAGTGTCACTGATGGACGTTTTCTATATCTTGATTTTGGAGATTAAGCTAGCGGCTTTACGTTCAAGGCACTTTTGTGTGGCTTTTAATTTTCCTCCTAATTAAATTAGCTGCCTAACTTGGCTGGCTTTAGATGCTTGTTAAAAGGTCTAGATGACAATGCTGGGATGAAGCTAAAGGTATTTTGAATAATCTCATGGTTTCAATTGGGTTTCTGCAACCATGAAACCATTATGCAATCCCGAAAGAAGGAAGTGACTGTTAGATGCTACTTTGACCAATGACTTCCTCAAATGCTTCTGCGTCGTCTTCTTTCTTTTTTTTGAAAATGTTACTGTATATGTTTGGATAATTAAGTAAATCAAGTGAGTAGAGCGTGGGAAGCCCATTTACACAGTATACAAGAACTAATAAAACAATGCACCGCACCACCAAAGTTTCAGTTCATATGAAATTAAAAAATAGAACTAGATCAACATTATTTTCTTCAAAGAATGAACTTGAATCTTGATGTCATAAACGTTATGCTTATTTTTCTTCTGCCAAATGCTCCACATATATCGATGAGCAACCAACATTGCTTGATCTACTGGCACAACCATGGTAGCAATGCACAATTAACTCACCTAGGAAGGCACGACCCCACTGGACTTTGGGGAGAGAAGCATATTCCACAACCCACTAGCCACCTCACGACACAAAAGAAGATATTTCATTGTTACCTTTTTGTTTGGCAAATGCATCATCAATTACGAATTCAATGCAAAATAGCTTTCAGAGCTACCTTTAAACAATAAGGAGACACTTGAAGACACCTATTGGCGGTTCTTGATGAGTGGATTGATTATGGGCTCACTAGTAGTAATTATGGTAAGCACCGAAATGGCGCAGGATGACCTGAGGTAGAGAGGGAGAGAGTTGAGGCATCCATTGAGGGGAGAGAGAGTGACAGTGAGGGAAAAGCATTGAGCTAACTAGAGATGGAGATATTGTATGATTTGGTTCACTGTGAGGGATGAATTTCCTTTTTATAGTAAGCCTAGAAATAGGATAATATGGGATCATATGCATGTTTACAATAAATGGAATTTGGAATATTGATAAAGGTGTTGAGCATGTTAGGTGTGCTTGTTAAGCACGAGAAACTACACACCATCACGATTTCAAGTTGATCCCATGTGGAGGTCTCTCTTTCGTCCTAAAAAAAAAAAAAAAAAAAAAAAAATTTGGTTAAAGTGGAGCCTACCCTATGCTTACCCTGAGGGAGAGTGAGGTGAGCCACTTTAATGAACTCTCAGCTTTAGTCAGTCATCAATCGACTAGTCCTTGTTGATCTCATGAGTGGGTCATGGGCACTTGAGCAACCCCATGTTATGCACCAACCCTTGAGGCGAGGGTTCACTAGGAGAATGCTCTTGGCTTAGCCAGATACTTCAGTATCAAGGTGTGATTTGGAGAGTCAAAGTATTAGGTGATGATTGGCTTAGGAGTGGAGAATTTCACTTGTCCAAATTTAGGGAGGAGGTCATGCCAAGTGTGACAGGAAGATGGTGTGCTTGGAGAGAGAATGAGGGGTCCTTTGGCAATAAGCTAAAATAGCAAAAAAGGCAAAAAGTCACCAAAAAAGCCAAAACTCCATACAACAAAGTCACAGATTTATTTCCTCTCTACTTTTTGCACGTTTTTTCATAGAAATTCAAAAATTCGTTCCCAAATACTTCAGTTTTTTCCCCCTCATATTTTAGCTAAAAGGCACTAATAATCTACTTTCCAGACAAACCTTGAGCTTGCTTGATACTGTGGAGAGGGATTGAGGCATAAGGGGGACACACCGTAATAGATAATCATGCAATTGAGCTAATGGGGTATTAAGCAAATTGCCACAATTGGGAGTGGAGAATTATCGAGTAAGCTAAGGGCTACTGACAAGCCTTATCATTCGACCATGTCGTTCCTTTTGAGTTTTTAATCTATTTTCAAATTCAACTTTATTAAACATTTTTGCTTTACTTTTTATGCATTATTGTAAAATGCAAAGTGTTATGTTATTATACTCTTCTTCTTTACCTTATCTTGTGATGAAATATTAAATTTTTTCTATCAAGTTTTCTATTGTATTATATTATATATATATATATTTTTCCACAATATTTTACTTTTTTTTAAAGTATAATTTAGACTTAATTTTTATGTATACTTTTTAAGAAATCTTTATTTAAATTAAATTATTATGTAAATTTTTTGGGGTAGGATCTTATGATCCGCGATTCAATCTTGTAAACTCCTCTAACGATCCAATGTAGAATCTCGATTTTAACAACCTTGATATTAATAAAAAAAAATAGGACATCAAAATGTGTTCTTATGTACAAAGAGTAAAAAAGGGTCAATACAAAAATTGGGCTCGATTGAAAAATCTATAAAAGAAAGGAGGATTCTCAGAAAATCATTTCCTTCAAAATGATTTTTGGCGAGCATCTTTTGACTATTGAATGATCTTGTGAACCTGAGTTTATTTTGGGCATTTATGTGGCTATCATCGGTGAAGGTTGAGAGTGATCTCATCTTTTTGGCCAATGTTTTAAAAACCAGACCAGACCTACTGGTTGAACCAGTTGTCGACAACTGGTCATAGTTTCGGTCTGGACATAAAACCAAAACCATTTCAACTTAAAGACCGGCGTATTTGGCAAGAATCAAATAAAAATGTGGTTTAACTGACAAATTGTGAAACCCAATTCCGGTTCATTAGAACCACTTGGACAAGTGCAACATGTGCGTTAAGCTGTGACAGCTTTATAGAACCAAAATCGGTTTGTCACTTCCACATACAAGCGATGTGGGAATTCGGCATTTGGAGCCAAAAGGTTTAAAAGCGGTTGGATGCCTCATAGAATGTGCTTCTTCGACGTGGGACTAATGAACTTTGTAAAGAACCTATTTAATGGAGCCTCTTCTTTGGGAATATATTTCAAGAAAATATTAAACAATTTAAGAAAAAAATTAGAAATATTATTTAAGAAAATTTTAGTTTGGTATTATTTTTTTTGTAATTTTAATACCTATAATTTTTTTTAATTTAATTTTAAATATGTATAAGGTTATTATGATGTCACGGTTCGACCTCGATTCACCCAACGATTGAACCAGTGACTCATGGCTCGGTCTCTTTTCTGGTTTGCTCATTGGTCCAGGTTTTAAAACATTGCTTTTGGCAAGCTTTTTCCTTTCTCTTATGCTCAACTATACACGTGAGTGTTGTACCGTACACATGCAATTTCAATCAATGTTGTCAATCTTGTACTGGTCAATGCACCATTTTTTCATTGATATGGTATGTCTTGGTATCGTTGCGTTTTGGAGTATTGTTTCCGATTTATTGGCATAATATAATACATAAATAAAAAATATTTATATATATGTACATATACATATATCATGCTTGTAATATATTTGAGTATACTGAGGTCTTCAAACAAAATAACCCATAATCAAAACCAAATCTATAAAGTTCCCAAATAAAGAACCATGCCCATTCTCTAATTTGAAGGGCCTTTGCCCTCTCTGGTTCAAAGCTCTAGCTACGTTGTCTCTATCTTGATTTATATTTTTTTTATTGACAACGAAATAAATTTTATTGATAAAGAAGCAAAAACAAACTACGAAGAGAAGGCAAGAAGTCCACTCTAAAAACCAACAACTATTACATCAAAAAAATAAAATAAAATAAAAAGGGTAAATTATGCAAATGGTCCTTGTAATTTACACGATGTGTCGGTTTGGTTCTTGTAATTTGTTCAATTTTGCCTCTTAATTTAACGGATTGTATCATATTGGTCTAATAAATAACGGCCGTTAGGTTTGGTGAACGGAAACTCAAATGATGTGTCAATTTGGTCCATGTAGTTTACGTGATGTGTCAATTTGGTCCCTGTCAAAATCGATCAAATTAAAACAGTAAGGACCAAATTGACACATCGTGTAAACTACAAAGACCTAATTGACATATTGTTTGAGCACAAGACAACTTTCCGTCCACCAAACCTAACGATCGTTATTTATTGGACCAATATGATACAATCCATTAAATTAAGGGGGCAAAATCGAGTAAATTAAAACTATAGAGATCAAATTGAGACATCATGTAAACTACAGGAATCATTTGCATAATTTACCCAATAAAAAATAACCACGCAAAACCTTATACATGACAGACAACTTTTCAATCTCTAGAAATGTAAAAGAAAGGGATCCTCTTAAAATGAGGTGAAGAAGATGCCTAAATCAATGCCCAATGACATATTTTGTCCCATCACACCTCAACCTCCTCAATTTTGTCCTAAAAAAATTGCATTCCTATCGAACTAAATACCCCAAAAGATAACCTTGGAACTCAATTAAGAACAAATTAGCACATTCCCCTTGGGCCACCCAATGAGAATCTGTCAACCCAACGAGCCAATTCCAAAGATATGATGCAACTAGATGATCCACTGAATCCCCAATCTTTCTACACATAATTCACCACTAAGGACAAAGATAACGATAAGGGCTTCTTGATTGAAAATGGTAATTCATCAATACACATCCATGAATCAAGGATCATATAAAGATTTTCACCTTCAGAGGCACACATGCTTTCCAAATTATTTTGTGAAACAAGAAAGAAAGAACATTAGGCTCATTAATAATAGTATCAAAGAATGATTTACTTGAAAAAATGCTTGTGGCATGACCCTGCCAAACTTGCTTATCACATGAATTCGGAGATGGGGAAATTCCATCAAGCAAAGATAACAGAGATACCCATTCCAAATTTTCCCGATCATTGAGACTCCTAGAAAATTCTAGATTTCAAGAAATCGGAGCAACACTAGAAGAAACCGAAGAAGCAACGGACACAAAATGTAACCGATCAACCATATAAAGATGTGGAAATGACATATTAAAGGAAGAATGCGCCGCACAAGTGTCCTCCCAAAACTGTGAATTCTCTCCATCACCCACTTTCAAAGAAAAAAAATCTGGATATTCGTAGGAGGATCTTAGAAATGGATTTCCATGGAGCACAATTGGTACCCCTGCGAACCACATTTGAATCTCTCCCATTAGATTGAAGCCCATACTTACTTTTAATGATGGCAAACCATATTTATAACCACTTACCAAGTAGGTTGTGTTCCTAGCCACAACATTTCCTATATAGCTAGTCCTGCTTTCTCCTTAGGAAGAGAAATAATGCTCCAATTCACTAAATGATCTTTTTTTTTTCTTCCCAAAGAAAATCCCTCATTGAATTTTCAATCTTCCTTGCAATCCTAATCGGGATCTTGAAAATACTACTTAACACAGACTGCATGAGAGTGTACCTACCCCCCTAGACAACAAATCTTTCTTCCACCCCTCTAATCTTTTGCCAATCTTTTCTAACACCAGAGACCAAAAAGATCCAAATATGGATTATCTCCTAGTGACTCACTCTCTCTCTAGAGTACACATTCTCTCTCTCCATGGGTTAGATCTTTCCTTTCTATACATATGTTCTCTCTCTCTCTCTCTCTCTCTATGTATATATATATATGTATATATGCTCCAGATGTTAGATCTGTGTTTTGCATATGTAAATCCATTTTCTTTATATACATATAACTGAAGCAACATGTTTCCTACTCAAAGCAACTTTCTTTGAAGAAGCCAACAAACCACAGGGAAAGAGATATTGAAATTATTGTTGTCATTCCCATTCCGTTCCAGCCGGTTCATACTCTTTCAAACAAAACAGAACTAAAGAGGGCCAATACCGTTTTGTCTTTGTTTTTTCTCTGATCCAGTCCATTTCGGCTGTTTCATGAAATTTGGTTGGGTTTTGAGCATACTGGTGTTCCGTCCAGTATTTTTCACCTTGAACAGCCGAAATGGACTGGATCAGAGAAAAAACAAAGACAAAACGGTATTGGCCCTCTTTAGTTCTGTTTTGTTTGAAAGAGTATGAACCGGCTGGAACGGAATGGGAATGACAACAATAATGTCAATATCTCTTTCCCTGTGGTTTGTTGGCTTCTTCAAAGAAAGTTGCTTTGAGTAGGAAACATGTTGCTTCAGTTGCATTGTTGGGCCACATGCTTTTTTTTTTTTGATGGGTTGTGCTTTTGTGAACTATTTGAATGTACTCACCTTGCCCTCTCTGTTTTGCCTAGCCTTTTGCTGTTCGTGTGCCCTGGTTGTTACCCATATTGAGTTTCAATGTACTATTATATTTTTGGTAATAAAATAGCTTACCAAAAACAAATATCAACAAAAAAGTATGTAACAGGATCATCTTAAGCTTTTAAAGTCCTACCTCTGAGTTTGGTTCATCAGAAGTTTCTGTTCCTCTCCCTCCATAAGCACCACATTATACATGGCGGTGCCACCATCCAAGTTTTCTGCTTACTCTTTCTCTTGTAACCATGACCCCAACTCTTCAAGACCTCCTTAACTGAACCTGACATCACCCAATGAATCCTAAAGATGAAAAGAATTAAATCCCCAACTGAACCTGACATCACCCAATGAATACCAAAGGTGAAAATAATTAAATCTCACAAAATTGTAGCCACATGACAATGTAGTAGAAGATGGTCCACTGTCTCTTCTGCTTCACAGCACATGCAGCATCTACTTGCTATCCTATAGCCTCTTTTCATCAAATTGTCAACACTAAGGATGGATCCAAAACTGCCATGGAGCTTTTGTACCCTAGATGCTCTTACGAGGCAAAGCTATGTCATTTTCCTCATACATGTAATAAGAACTCACCCTAAATTTTCCAATCCTATCTTCCTTACAAGCCATGGTATTTTCTGTGTCTCCACAAAAGGATGCACTGAACATTCTCTTAGAGAACTCATTGCCTCTTTTAGCTCATAAATTGAAGTTCCCACATCCAATAACCTACAAAATTTCTCAATGATAATACGATACAAAGCCTGGAAGGACTCTTGTAGGAAGTATCTCCACATCACACACTGTTCAAAAGCTGAATCATCTTGCTGTGAATAAGAGGAATGAACAACATGAAGACCATGAAAGTATAGTCTAGAAAAAGTTAGAAGCTTAGTAGGCTGCAGCATAATGACTTGTGAACTCTCTTTTTAACCTCTTAAACTGAAATAGAAATTTCCTTTTACTTCACTCATTGCAGTGTCATACAATGTAGACCAGTTAGGTAGTAGATGATTATTCTGAAGTGATTTGAAGTTTGAAAACAACATTATTGATTCTAGAACATGCTCATGATGGAGGTTTTACCATAATGTCTACTAGAAAGTCAAAGTGAGTTTCCTGAATAGGGCTAGTAGTTTTTCAACTTTCTCTCTAACATTTTGGTGCTTTCCTAGGCCCACATGCAGGCTGGCACTGGGGAGCTCCATAGTGGTTTGAGCTTTGCCTCCCCTGTATCAATTTCTTTCGGAGTCCAATTCCATGAAGAAAAAAAACTAAAGTTTAAATGCCTGTTCATATCTCAAACATGAGCACATATAATGCTGACTTAATTTCGTTGATTTTTACTAAATGAATTTACTCTACATCTTTTAATCTTGTACATGATTGAGGCATAATTTTATTCATGCAGCGACTTATTTTAGATTCTTTTTATTTTATTTTATTTGTGTTGAATAGATATGCCTTATTCAAACTTGGTCTTCATTTTGTCAGGTTTTGGCTTCTGAGGATGATCAGGATGCACTGACAACTGACCCTGATGAACTCATTGATTCTGAGGATAGTGAAGGGATAAGTGGAGATGAAGAAGACATCTTTAGAAATCTTCTTTCTAGAGCAGGGTTTCACCTCACATATGGAGACAATCCTTCACAGCCACAGGTCACTTTAAGAGAAAAGCTTCTGATGGATGCTGGTGCAATAGCTGGTTTTCTGACTGGACTTCGTGTTTATCTTGATGACCCTGCTAAAGTAAAGCGCTTGCTTCTTCCAACCAAACTTTCTGGTGGTAATGATGGCAAGGTCACCAAGAACGATGAATCTTCCCCCAGTCTGATGAATTTGTTGATGGGAGTCAAAGTTCTGCAGCAGGCAATCATTGATCTACTCTTAGACATAATGGTTGAATGTTGCCAACCTTCAGAAGGAAGTTCTAATGATGATTCCTCAGATGCAAACTTCAAGCCTTCTCCAGATGGCAGTGGAACTATCAGTCCACAGGAATCTGACAGGGCAAATGGAGCAACAGAATCTTCATCTCTCCACATACATGATAGATTGGATTCTGGGATAGATGAAGGCACCAATACATCTGCTGTACAAAGTTCTGACATGAATGGGATGGTAATAACTGATAAAACTGTTCCTGGACTACCTATTTGTCCACCCGAGACATCTGCTGGTTCTTCAGAAAATGCTTCTTTTCGGTCTAAGGTACAGTGAATTGTCTCAAGTGTTAAAACTTCCTCTCTTGAATTTTATGGCGTTGACTAATTGATGGAAATGTTATCTCAGACCAAATGGCCAGAGCAGTCTGAGGAGCTCCTGGGGTTGATTGTGAACTCACTAAGGGCACTAGATGGAGCTGTTCCACAAGGTTGTCCTGAGCCAAGAAGGCGGCCCCAGTCTGCACAAAAGATTTCTCTTGTATTGGATAAAGCTCCTAAGCATCTGCAGCCGGACCTGGTTGCGTTGGTACCCAAATTAGTTGACCATTCAGAGCATCCACTTGCTGCTTGTGCACTTCTAGATCGAGTTCAAAGGCCTGATGCAGAACCTGCACTACGAGTACCTGTAAGACAATTTGAAAGGGGTTTCTTTATTTCCTTCCTGTTGTCTTATTGGGATGTGCTTTAATATTGTGAGCACATTTGCTGTGTTAAATTTTCCACGGAACACTTGTATCAATTCTGAATGTAGTTTATTCTGAATTTTGCAGAAAATTTGTTGAGTTAATTTGTTGCTATTTGTTTTGTAATCATCAATCTTTGTTCCTCAGGTTTTTGGTGCTCTTAGCCAGTTGGAATGCAGCGCTGACGTGTGGGTACGAGTTCTTTTTCAATCTTTTGAACTTTTGGCAGATTCGAACGATGAACCTCTAGCAGCAACTGTGGATTTTATTTTTAAGGCCGCATTGCAGTGCCAACATCTTCCACAAGCGGTATGCTTCAAATTTTTTTGGTACTTAAATGGGACCCTTTTATGTTCAATTATTAGTCATGCTTTCTTTTGATGTTATCTAACTTCCTTTTCTTACCCCCTGTAGGTTAGATCTGTTCGTGTTAGGCTAAAAGATTTGGGTGCTCAGGTGTCCCCCTGTGTTCTTGATTATTTAAGTAGAATGGTAAATAGTTGTGCAGATGTTGCTGAAGCTATTTTAAGAGACATTGATGGTGACGATGACTTAGGTGACAATTGTCCTGCAATTCCCAGCGGGCTCTTCATATTTGGTGAAAATGGGCCTACTTCTGAAAGATTGCATGCAGTGGATGAGCATGCTTATTGTGCTAGTAGTTATTTTTCCGATATATATATTTTGATTGAAATGTTATCTATTCCCTGCCTTGCTGTTGAAGCTTCCCAAACTTTTGAGAGGGCTGTAGCTCGAGGGGCAATAATGGCACAATCAGTAGCCATGGTCTTAGAAAGGCGCCTTGCTCGGAGATTAAATTTTACTTCACAATTTGTTGCTGACAATTTTCAGCATGCAGATGTGGTTATAGAGGGAGAAACCATCGAGCAGTTGAGAGCTCAGAGAGATGACTTCACTTCTGTTCTTGGTCTTGCTGAGACATTGGTCCTTTCTAGAGACCCCCGTGTGAGAGGCTTTGTGAAGATGCTTTATACAATATTGTTTAAATGGTATGCTGACGAGTCTTATCGACTGAGGATGCTGAAGAGACTTGTTGACCGTGCCACCAGCACGACAGATAGTAGCCATGAGGTAGATTTAGATTTAGAAATTCTGGTAATTTTGATATGTGAGGAGCAAGACATTGTTAGACCAGTTCTGACCATGATGAGGGAGGTTGCTGAACTTGCCAATGTTGATCGGGCAGCTCTTTGGCATCAGTTATGTGCCAGTGAAGACGAGATTATCCGTTTTCGTGAAGAAAGAAAAGCTGAGATCTCCAGTATGGCTAAAGAAAAGGCTACCATATCACAAAGGCTGAGTGAATCTGAGGCTACTACCAACCGTCTTAAGGTACCTGTCTGTTCTAATTGATGATGTAGTTCCAGTTAATCTTTATGGGATTGTTAGAATTGACACCTTCATGTAATGACAGTCTGAAATGAAGGCTGAGATGGATCGTTTTAGTCGGGAAAGGAGGGAGCTTTCTGAGCAGATAGAAGAAATTGAGAGTCAACTTGAATGGCTTCGCTCAGAACGGGATGATGAAATTGGAAAGCTCACTGCTGAGAAGAAAGTTCTTCAGGATCGTCTACATGATGCAGAGACACAACTTTCTCAACTTAAGTCCCGAAAACGTGATGAATTGAAGGTAGCAAATCTAATTTGTACCGCTATGCATTTTTGTATTTTTTTTCTTCCCTCCCTTAGTTAATGGAAATGGTCACTAGTTTACTTACCCCAAAAAAAAAAAGGAAATGGTCACTAGTCACTTTTGGTGTTTCCAACAAGCTTGCCTTGGCATTTATTTTCTTTGTTTTTTGTTTTTTTTTTTCATGTCAACAATTGAAAGTCAATCTCATACTTTAGGGGGCTTTCCCAGCATGTTGTGGACACTTGCAAAATCTGACCATGCACCATGTAGCATGGATGCTTCGTAATAGGGTCCATGCACAAATTTGAATAAAATACCAAAAAGTGTTTTCATTTTTTATCCTCCTAGAAAATTTGACACTTTATGCATGGACGTCATGCATCCTAGATACTCTTTTCAGCATGGGATATAAGATTATTGTAGTGTACATAATAGGATTATGCATTTGATAGATCGGATAATAGTTGTTGTATTTCATTTTCTACATTATGCATTTCTTGGTATAGTAGTTTTGATTATTCATCAAATATACATGTTTGTCTTATGCATCATATGATGTAAATGTACAAGCCAGTGCAATGCATGGGAGTCAACAGCATTTTTTATTTCATGCATGTAAATTTTAAAGAAAGATGCTTTTGTTGTCATAGGGGTGAGGCACTTACAACACGTTTGTTTGGAGGGATAGGGGCTTGGTATAGGACTCCGTGTCCGGTGGATGGAGTAGTCCATTGTTTGGTTCATAAATTTTGTACCGGACTATTAGTCCCAAATACGGCGAACTGTTCTGTCCCGGGGGGGTGTGTGGGACAGAAAACCCAGGATAGCTCGTCCATGGGACATAAGACCGTTCAAACATTATACATATTATTTGTCAAAAAGTGCATGATAATGTAAGCAACACGAATATAAAAAGGTAGCAGATGAAGCAAGAAATCTTGCAATAATCATATCCAGCAGTCAGGCCCCATTTGGTATCACTTGTAAGTTAGCTTTTTAGATTATTAGTTTAAAAAAATTAAAATAAGTTCTAAATCTATTTGGTTCAGCTTTTGATGTTCTGTGAAAAAAGTTGAACTTGTTTGGTTAAATAAGCTATCACATTGCTCTTTATTATGCAAATATCCTGAATATTCTCAAAAGTTACAATTAAGATAAAAGAGATGGGGCTTTTTGTTTAATTTTATTTAAGGATTTCAAATAAGCTAAAAAAGGCTACAAATTATTATAGCTTAACAAAATCTCACTTTATGTTGACCAAATAAACTAAAAAAGTCAAATAAGTTATAATTTAAAATTTCAACAAAAAATCATTAGTGAACTATTTTTAAGCAAATAAGCTGAATAAATTGACTTATAAGTGTTACCAAATGGGGCCCTCATCCAGCTACAAAGAAACTGGCCCTTCACAGATTTTACAAACGCAAGTTATTTTTTGTTATTCTGAATATATCTACTTAAATGAAAAGTTGGCATTAATTTTAACAATCATTATGTACCGGTGAAAAATTACCGGAAAATTGCTTTATATGATATGAAGAAGCTATATGGTGTAGGATGAAGCCCAATGAAACATACCATACAATCATATAAGGTGGGCTAGAGTTCTAATGTTAGGAAATTTTGGTTGATAAGGTAAGATTGAAGTTTAGGATGAGTTTAGTCTTGATTTTGGTATGGTATTGAACGATAATGCTTGCTAAAAATTCTGGACATGAGGATAACTTGAACGGTTTTAGACTAGAACCTAGAAGAAATCGATGAAGTCCACTGCTGAAAAGAGCCAAATCTGTAGGAAACATTATTCTTGTGAGTTATAACCAGTAGCTTCCCTACTAGGAAAAATATTTCCTAATTCCGACTAAACCAAGATTTTCTGAACTACTTAAGACTCGTCCAAACCTAGAGTTCAAAGAAGAAGAAGAAGAAGAAGAAGAAGGGGAGGAGGGTCGCAGAGGGGTGGTAGGAAAGGGGGCTATGGGGGAGGTGGTGGGGCGTTGCAGAGGGCTGATGGGGATGGGATGGGATGGTGGGGAAAAGTGGCTGTGTAGGGGAGGAGAGAGGTGGGCATTGGCAGTATGATGGGGACAGGGTGGCACCAGCAAAGATGGGCGGCAGTGGCTGGCTAGAAATGGGGTGAGAAGAGAAATAAGGGTTTCAAAACTTTAGGATTTGTGGACTTTAATGTAATTTTACGTAACGATAAAAAAAATTGAAAATGAAGGGTGTGATGAGATAAAATGGTGGTGTAAATAGAATCATCCCTATAACCCTAAACCCTAAATTACCATGATATATTAATAGTAGGCTAAAAATTATTAAATACATTTCTACTAAGCCAAAAAGCTTAGTTATACACGGTTCCAGTATTTGGTGTTTGATTAGTTTTGTTTCTTTATTTTTTTTGCTTGATCTTCTTATGATTTGTATAATCTTTACTGTTCTATGTAAAGACATCAGTTTTCTCTATTGGAGAATTCTAGTATATATTATTATTACATTACATCAAGTCCAGAAGAATGCTTTTGAGATTTCGTTTACATTGTATTTGTTAAATTTCTTGAGCAACTCTTTTGATACAATGATATCTCTGTCTAATCTTAATAAAGTTTTCCCTTATTTTGTTTATGAGGACACTTTTTTCATTTGAATTGGTGAAAACTGTTCTACCAACAATATCTTGTTTCCTTAGGTCCAAAATTCTAAAAGTCCATTTCTGTAGCGTTGCTTTATTGGAAGAACAATATAACTGCTAAATATTGGAAGTTTTATTTATTCTAAAATCAACACAAAAATTGGAAGTGCCTGATGATGATTTGCATTCTTGGCACATGCAGAAGCAAATTTTTGAGTCCCAAATTTATTTGATGAGCGTGTTTTTGTTTTGAATGCTCGATCTATCTTGTCTTCCTCACAGAGGTTGAGACATTGAGTATTCAGTTGTTTTCCTTGTACCTTTCCTGACAATATTTTCTTTTAATGTCACAGAAAATAGTGAAGGAGAAGAATGCTCTTGCTGAACGGTTGAAGAGTGCTGAGGCTGCACGGAAAAGATTTGATGAAGAACTCAAGCGCTATGCAACAGAAAATGTGACCCGAGAGGAAATTAGGCAGTCCCTTGAGGATGAAGTTCGACGGTTGACACATACAGTTGGCCAAACTGAAGGGGAAAAACGTGAGAAGGAAGAACAGGTTGCTCGCTGTGAAGCATACATTGATGGGATGGAAGCCAAGTTGCAGGCTTGCCAGGTTTTACCTATTAACATAGCATCATATTTTTGGTGTTTCCATGATCTAATTCTGGTTGTGTGTGGATAACATTTGAGTGTACCGTGATTTGATCAATTGCTCTCTCTCTCTCTCTCTCCCCTATTTCTCTTGGGCGCATTGATTTATACTTAAATGTACCGTCTAGTTGTAGTTTTTTTGGTGATCTCCTGAATGGACCTAATTTTGAACTCGGACCTGTTTTTAGCCTGCTGTATAGAATCCGGGGCTGATATCACCCATCCAGTGTATTGCCTTAATGTTTAATTTGTTGAACCTATGAAGCATGGACATTCCAAAATTGGTGCCGTGGCGGTATCCGACAGGCGGACACGCCGGGGACAAATATGGGACAAGCCAGATGGCGTGTCCTTTTAATTTAATGATTTTTTTGTAGTGGATAGGGACACGCGTATCTATATCGGGACACGGCATGGGACACAGCGGGGCTCACTTTTATATATATATATATATATTTTCTTCTTCTTTTGCCTATCTTATTTAATGCTTTTGTGAAGAATATTGTTGGATGTTAAATGTTTTCTCCTTCTTGTCTTAGTTCTTGTTATCGTTTATTAAGACTTTTTTGTGAATGGATGATCTATTAATTTGTTTAAATGTAATGGTTATATTTATTAAATTAATGTTACTATGTTAGTGTTTGTTAATTTTGATTTAAGATGAATGTAATATGAATCTATATAACACATAAAAATATATAAAAATAAAAAATAAAAAATAAAAGTTCGCCGTGTCCGTGTCTGTGCTTCATAGGTTGGAACCCTTGGGTGACCTTGAATAAGACTATTTGGTGCAGCTTATAGCTTATTTTATTTTGGGAGTCTATGTCGAGGTATTTGGTACGACTTATGCTTATAGATTATAGGACAAAAATAACCTAAATTAGCTTAAAAAAAAGTTTGTTATCTGGAAGTTGGGGAATGGATGCTTTTAACTTTTGCTTTTTGCTTATCAACTTTCAACTTGAAAAAAAGTTGCACCAAACAGGCTTAATGTGTAGTAGTTGAATAGGAGCCAATAGACTTAATTGCTTGTCCAGTAAATAGACTTAGACTGGCCAGGCACTAAAGTTTCTATCATGGAGAATCCTGAAGTGAAAATGGCTAATTTACTTCGTCTCCTTGCAGCAATACATTCATAGCCTGGAGGCTTCACTACAGGAAGAAATGTCGCGACATGCCCCTCTATATGGTGCCGGCTTGGAAGCTCTGTCCATGAAGGAGTTGGAGACATTGTCACGCATCCACGAAGAAGGGCTGAGGCAGATCCATGCCCTCCAACAGCGTAAAGGGAGTCCAGCTGGAAGTCCTCTTATGAGCCCCCACACCACCCTCCCACATTCTCATGGGTTGTATGCTGCTGTTACGCCACCACCTCCAATGGCCGTTGGATTGCCCCCTTCTCTCATCCCAAATGGAGGTGGGGTCCACAGCAATGGGCACGTGAATGGTGGTGCTGCAGTTGGCCCCTGGTTCAACAACCATACTTGAAACCCCCACAAGGCTGGATGTTCACTTTGTCAAGGTAGGTGACATCGCTCTCATTTTCTCACTGGTCTCCTCCTTTCGCCTATTGGGGAGCTCTCAGTGTTGTCTCAATATAAAAGGTTTTTTTTTTTAATATTATTTTTGAGTTTTTTTTTTTTGGTGGCATTTTGGCTGGTAGGGCTGTTGGAACAAATGGTGGGAAAAAGAAATAATGTAGAGAGTTTGATAGATGGAATGAATGGGAATGAGTGAGTCCAATAGAATTAACAGTTGTAAATGCCATACTTATATCAATTTTTCCCCTTAATATTAATTCGAGGCATTGAGAAAATTTTGTCTACTTTTGTGTACCCCTTTCTTTTTTTCTTTTTTTTTTGGTTGTAGGTTACATGTAAATTGACACGCCCACGTCCACGTCCACGTCCATTTCCTTAATAAACAAGGATAGTATAATAATTTTATTATTTATTTAGGCGGTAATTATATAGACACTGCCCTTGAGATTTTTGACAATTATAGAATTCTCTTTTGTAATTTTTAAAATTACATTACACTCTTGCTTTTATTGTTGATCTCAGTTAATTGACATTTCTGATAGATAAGGCATTGTAATTTCAAAAACTACAAAAGAGGTTTGTATATTTGTCAAAAATCACAAAGGAGGTTTGTGTAGTTGGCCCTTTATTTAATAAATTGACATGAGAGGTCAGTGATATTTCAAAAAATAGGAAGGGCGACACCATGATTTTTAGAAAAATTTAAGTGATGTTAGTGTATTTACACCTAAATTTCAAAGAAAAACAAAAAATATACAAAATAAAAAGATAAACCTCTTCCATGTTTGGAGTAAATACAAGTACTTAGGGGTATAAATTTGGCTCGACTTTGCCTGACCCACTCAGGTCCAGGCTTGGGCATGTCCATGTCAGGCCTTGCGGGCTTTTGTCAAAATTCGTGCCGAGGCAGGGGCCATAAAATTAGGCCCAGGCCCATGGGGTATTCAGGCCTTGGGCAAGCTGGTGGGCCTGGGTTTGGGCTTGGGCTCGAGCATGGGTAGGGCTTGAATATTTTTTAAAATTTTTTTTCTATTTTTTTCATCAAAATTTTATTTTTTTTGGCCAAAAATGACATTGGACCTCGAGCAAGGCATTGAGTGGGCCTTGAGTGAGCTGATGGGTCGAGCTATAGGCTGGCCTAGATGGGTTGGGCTTCAAAATGATGACTCAGGCCTAAAGTTCTAGGCTAAGCTTCGGCCCGGGCCGCGAACTGGTTTTGGGCCGTCCACGGGCCGCGGGTCATTTTTTTACTCTTAACAAGTAGTCTTACAGTTTTAACACAATTATACTAATATAATATATACATTCTAAAAGAGATGATAACACAAGAATAAATAAGAAAATATATATATATTGTGAAAGAAATGATAATATTATTTTTCATCCATAGTACTAATGAATTATTAATTAAAAATGGATTAAGGCATAATTGGTTTTTTTTAAGAAAAAAATCCAAAAACTTTTTTGAAAAATGGAAATTAATTTGATAAAAATAAAAAAAAAAAAATATTTTTACATTTTTAAAAATTATTTTTGACCTCTCAAAATATAAAATTTATAAAAATCACAAGTGTTTTATTTTATTTTTCTAATTTCTTTCGCTAAATTTTTTTTTTTGTTTTTTAGAAATTTTTTTTAAACAAATTACTAAAAAACAAATCAAACATGGTCTAAATTTTTATGAATTAAAACTTTAAAAGAATAAAAAATAATTATGTCAAAATAATTGAATATTTACCAGTATATTTTTTCAAAATTTTAGAGAAAATCAATATAATTGAAAAAAAAAAAACAAAAAACAAAAAACAAACAACCCTCAAAACGATGTGATTTAAGTTAGCTTTCTCGTCCTGCATGCATGAGAGACAGAGAGAGTGGAGTATGTACTGTTAATGTCCGTTCTAATGAATACAAGAATAATAAAAAAAAAATCAAACTATCATACCAGTGATAGATCCATGTCAGACGATGTGATTTAAGTTAGTTTTCTCGTCCTGCATGCATGAGAGACAGAGAGAGTGGAGTATGTACTGTTAATGTCCGTTCTAATGAATACAAGAATAATAAAAAAAAAATCAAACTATCATACCAATGATAGATCCATGTCAGCACAACGTCATTAGTGGTCTAAAGCATTTAAAAAAAAAAATTAACTATAATGAAGTATAATATTTTAATTATTCAAATATATAATTTTTTTTATTAATTTATAATTTTTCTTCCTGCTCAACTGTTCTATTATTTTCCCCAAGGACAATCACTTGATCAGGATCATCAAAAACAAATCTATACATATTCTTAGTTTGAGATCATGTTATTGTAATAATTTTTTATAAAAAGATATATAAAAAAATAAAAAGAGTTATATGATAATTCATATATATATTTTTTTGTAACAAAAATACTTTTAGTTACAAACGAGGATTAGATGGGTACGAAAATTTTGAAGACGTGTTATAGTAATAATTTTCAAACCAAAAAAAGAGATCAAACCAATCACTAAATACTATCCATTAAAAGAGATGGGATATGTATTTGGTTTGATTTGGCGTTGTCTACACCACATCATCATATGATCTTTGTTTGTAGAGTCTATGATGGAAACTTCGATGTTATCTACTGCCAGTCTTGTTACTCACGAAAATTGTTTTGTTCACACACAACACTTTATAATTGGTTTAAATAGTGTAAGGAAAACGATATATTTATGTATATAAAATTTGGAATAAGAAAATGATATATAAGTCTATTTTATAAATTTATTTTATAAATTTAATAATGTGTTAATAAGATGATTAGTTGATCATTAAATAATAAATGAGAAAGAGAGTTGATTTACATATTTTAATGGGCAATACTAGGTATCATGAAAAAACTTTCATGAAAATGATCATGAAAGATTTATGACCCTTGAATTACACTTAAAATGAAGTACTGCACATTAATCAAGATAATCCAAGGGTCATAATTATTTCATGATCATTTTCATGAAAATTTTTTCATGATTCCTATCATTTCTCTATTTTAATAGGCTGTCATATCATTAAGCCTAAAAAGTGAGTCTAATTTTTAAATTTAAATAACAATTACTGTGTTTGGTTTTAGTTTTTTGGAAATTAAATTTTTTATTTTTCATATTTTTTTGTTTCTAGTGAATATTTTTAAAATTTTAAGCAAATTTTTTTTTAAATACACTTTACTTGGATGTATCTAACAAGTAAAATATTTTAAAAAATCAATAAATACACACGAATACGAAAAATGTACTGAATTTTTTTTAATTTTTTTTTTTGATATTTAGTGAATTTTTTAAAGATTTTTTTCACAAGTATTATATTTTTTAAGTGTATTTATGTTAAGTATAGGTAAAAATTTTAAAAAAAATATTAAAATATTAAAAAAATTCAGTGGAAATAAAAAAAATTCAGAAAACAAAAATTTTAATTTTTTAAAAATTAAATTTAAAAAACTCAAACCAAACAAGCTGAATGTTCTTTAAAATAATAAGAAAGATGTGTTTTGAGTTCATTTTACTTATGATTTATATTTAATTCTGTAATCGAATTATGAGTTGGCAGCATCTAGCCATTCACTTAGCTCATTTATATGGGGAGTAGTGGTCCATATATGTCTTATTGATGTGGTGGCAACATTTGGTGGGTAGGAATGGATCTCATATCGATCTCTCAATTCGAAGGGAGGAGGAAGATCAAGCATTCAACAATGGTTGCTTTGATTAGATTGTAACATAGCTCAAGTGTGGGGATACTATTGTCACATCACATGTTGCTAACTTTTGCTCTCTTTTGTTGTTTTCCCTTCGTTGGCTTTTGCACATTTTGTTTCTCCTACAAGTTTTTAGAAAATTATTCAGTAATTTTAGAGTAATATTTTATTTTATTTATTAATTCATATTTTCCACGTTGTTCATAAAATTCCAATACAAGAATAGTAGGTTTAATAATTTTAACTTATAATTATTAATTTAGAACATTCCTGAAACTTGTTTCAAGAGAATTTGAATAATTTTTTAATTCACAAAAGAACTAGGATCAAAGCATCTTTAATGGTTGATGTCCAAATGGCAAGTTGAAAATTAACATTTTACAATGTGAAAAAAAAAATGCTCTGATCCCACCGTCTATTACCCAATTAAAATCGAGACAAAGTTTCGTATGAATTGGCCTTAAGAAATTATTTACACTTAGGAAGTTTTGAATTTGAGACCTTAGAGGAAACACACCCTATGAACACCCTTGATATTTAAAGAGACATATAAAGGTGATATTTGATAAAGCTGAAAATTGAAAATTAAGTATTAAAAACTGAATACTAAATTTTTAAAGCTGAAAATATGTTTGATAAAAATTTAAGTGCTAAACTAAAAATAAATTGTTTGATATGTATAAGATCAAATTTAAAATTTATTATTTTCAAACTATATATTTTAATTTTTATATTGTGATGGTGGTAGTAATGGTATGATGGTGATGGTGACGGTAACGGTGGCGCTGGTGGTGGTGTGGTGGCGGTGGTAATGGTGAAGGTGGCATGGTAGTAGCAGAGGGGGCGGGGGCGGGGGCGGGGGCGGGGGCGGAGGCGGAGGCAGTGGCCGCGAGAGTAGCGATAGTAGTGGTAGTAAAATAATGGTAGTGCTTATGACAACAATAACAATAATAATGAGGGTAATGGTAGTGGCGGCGGCAGTGGCGGTGGTGATAGTCGTGTTGGCGGTGGAATGGTAGTGGTGGTGGTAGCGATGGTGGTGGTGGTGGTGAGTTTATAATAGTGTTATCAATACTTATACTTAATATTTATAAATTCAGTCACAATTAAATAAGTTTCATATGATTTAATTTTTTAATTTTTTAATTTTTTTTAAGCTTTGGCCTACATTTTAAAAGGCATTTAAATTTTTAAGTGATATCAATTGTTATTATTAAACAAACTTAATTGATTATTACTTAATATATTTAATTTTAAGTACTGAATCATATTATCAAATACCCTCTAAAAAACATGAGAATAAAAGAAATTCATTACAACGATAATACTATATCATCATTGACATGTGTTATCATTGAATTGTGATATCTCATATCAATAATGACATGTTATCATCGTTACACTGAAATTTTACTCGCAAAAAGAAAGGAGCTAGATGGGGATAAAAGTTATGTGAGTGTTGTCATTGTAGAGTGAGAGAAAGAGAGGTGGTTGTGATATGTTGCTTACCACTGTTTTGAATAAGAGAGAGAGGTTAGTTGGTTACCACTGTTTTGAATAAGAGAAAGAGAGGTGGTTGTGATATGTTGCTTACCACTGTTTTGAATAAGAGAGAGAGGTTAGTTGGTTAGGGTTAGAGGTGTAAAAATGGTCCGAGGCTTGAAGGTGGCCCGAAACTCGTTTGCAGTTCGAAGTGGGCTCGACTTCAAGCCCAGCCTAGGACACTGGACCTAAGTCATCATTTTAAAACCCAGCCCAAAATTTTTGTACCTTGTAAGCAGCCTGGCCAAGCCTAATTGCCCACCTGCCTCCCTCTCTCTCTGCCAGATTACCAACGGTCAAAATTCAAAATTAAAAAAAAAAAATATGCTGCAACTTGCAACAGTAAAAATAAATAGTCATTTCATTGTGCAGACTGATGCGCTACATTGCCCCATGCAAACGGAAAAAAATTTTTTTTTTTTTAAATATCTGCTACTGTAGACTAACAGTAAAAATAAAATAAAATAAATTCAAACGGCCACATGACTGTTTAACACAACGGTCCAATTTATTTATTTATTTATTCATTTACAAATTCATCCCATTCTCTCAAACTCTTATAAATATCTCCTTCCTTCCAAAATAAATCTTACAAATTCTCTCTTTCATACTCTCAACTCACTCAATTAATTTTGAAGTTTCATTTTTAAGTGGCAATATCAATTGTGCAAGAAGAAACTTTTATCATAAGAAATTAATTTTTATATCGCATTTGTCAGTCGGTAATATTAATTAGTTTAATTAAATTTATTAGTTACTCATTTTTTTACATTAATTATTTCTTAACATATATTAGTTGTTATTGTTATTTATTATTTAAATTAATTGTTAGTTTTTATACATTATTTTACTTACATTACTATGAATTTTAATATCCTTAATATTTATGTCGATATTAATGCATATACTACACAACATGAATTTGTTGATTTTCTTTCTAATGTACCAAATATTCTTCTTTCAATAGCTGGATCATTATCTAGGGGCATAACTAGTGGTGTTTGGGATATTTCAAAAAAATATCTATAAATAATTCTGATGGTACAATTACATTTAAAGCAAAATATAAATATTGTGTACATTTACTCAGTACTGCATCTGCAAGGGGTACTAGTAATCTGAACATGCATGTTGACTAACATTTACAAAGTCAACAACCTGATATAGGAAGTCAAATACAATTAGGGAATTCATCAACTGGTTATTTGCAAACATTTTCCTATGATCCTATACATGCACAAAATTCTTTAGTTGATTATATTATTAAAAAAAAAAAAAAACTTTTATTATTAGTGAATGTCTCGATTTTGCCCAAATGCATCACAAAAGTTTTGCACAATATTATCAAAATTTTTCAAGAAATACTACTAGAAACAGAATTTTAAAAAAATTGAGAATATTAAAAGTAAATTATTCGACATCTTTAAAAAATTGAATGAAAGAGTTTGTTTAACAGCTGATCTGTGATCAAATAATAATTTAGAATATCAATATATCACTGTACATTTTATTGATAACGATCGGAAATTAAATAAAAGAATTATTTCATTTAGATTAGTTAAACTTTCATACTGTAACAACCCTCGTACTGATTATCGATAAACTGCTGAATTAGCTACTGGTTACTGTTAAACAGAACTGATAATGACTGATAATTGGATTAACTGAAGTACTGAATGGACTGATTGAAATCGAAACTGAAATTGAATAAGCTTATTTATTGAATTGCATATTGCATCTGTTTGATTGAATGACTATCTGTTTGAATTCGTATGTGTAAACTGCTAATTGAAGGCCTTATTGGCGGCCGAATTAGGAACCGTTTAGAGTTTTGGAGTCAGTAGAATATTAGTGATTTAATGGTATATTTATCTGCAAATTGATTATGAATGATTAAATTAGATTTAAACGAATTAATTGTCAAGTTTGACTTAATTACCAAATTGGCATGTGAGTGGCCCATTTGTTTATTATTATTGGAGGGCCTTATTACACTTAACAAACAATTGATCAGCCCCTATTCTTGCATTCCAACCGACCAAACTAGAGAGAGTGAGGGAGAGAGAGTTAGCTTCATCTCATTTGGCTTGAATTGCTTGGGAATTGAAGGATTTGTGACATAGGTTGCTAAATTGAACTTCTAGGCAAGAAATTGAAACTCTAGGTAAGAAATTTATCTTCTTCTTGTTGTCTTTAAGCTTCATCTTGCATGTATCATGGTTATAGAGAAGTCAAGACATGAATTTGCTCATATATGTTGAATTGGAACTCCATTGTTGCATGCATGGCCATATTGGTGTATTTTGAGGTTGAATTCATGGTGGATTGTACATGCATGTCCATGTTTAAGCTAAAGTCCATGTTTTCATTTTGTTTTCCAACTATTGAGCTCATTAGAGCAAGATTTGAACCTTGAATTTGGTTAAAAACTCATGCATTGTATGTTTTGGAATTGTTCTTGAAAATGGGTTTGAATTTTGGATTTAATTGACTCACCTTTGGGGCTTGAATTCATAAATTGGCTTTTGAAACTTGTTATACATAGTTTTGGGATGTATTTTCCAGAATTTGAGCCCAAGAGGTCGAGAATTGAGTTGAGAATGCTTGGTTTGAGCTTGGGAGGCAAATCTGGAAATTCCAGATTTGGCTTCTTCGCTCGAGCGAAGGATTCCTCGCTCGAGCGAGCACCCTTTTATTCAAGTCTCCGCTCGAGCGAGCATCGAGCGTGGTATCGCGCGTAAAAATCCAACATCCAGTACTTTTACTGTTTCATCAGACTGCTCGAGCGAAGGATTGTTCGCTCGAGCGAAGCCTTTGATTTTGCAACCTCGCTCGAGCGAAGGAAGGCTCGCTCAAGCGAGACCCCTATTTTCAGCAACTTTTGAAAAATGCCTTCCAACTGTATTTTTGCATCCTCATCCCATCCTAGGCATTCTTAGGCCTAGTTTAAGGCATCTTAATGAGGATTTAGACATAGAACTACACCGAGGAAATTTAGGGATTTAATTATCATCCTTCCCAACTGTGAAACTTAGTGTGTGTTCTATTTGTTAACTGTTTAGGGTTGGCTCTCGGGGACGCGCTCTAGCTGCTATTAGCCCAATCTCTGTGAATAACAATTGTGTAAAGATATGTTCAAAATGATTATCTTTTGAATACTGAACTGAACTGTTTATTGAACTGATATTGTTTACTGAATGAATGTATGTCCTGTATTCTGAATTGTACTGTGGCATCCTTAGCACTCACTGTTTACTGTTACAGAGCTCTGTTGATTTCCTTGTGGAACCATACTGTTTACTGATTGATGGCCATCATTACTGTTGGGTCTGTTAAGACCCGGTCCTTTTGGACCTACTGTTTATAGGCTAATGGATGTACCACATATGACTGATTGACTGAAATACTGAAAGACTAAATACTGTTTAATGAATTGTTTTCCTCACTGTAAGGACATCCATTCATAACCTCTTTACGCTTTGTGTTATTCACTGGGCTTTAGCTCACTGTTTATATATATATGTAGGTTCCCAGCAGCCAGACCGGAGCTAGGAGCGTGGGTTAGTCCCCAGTTTTGTCAAGCCAGCCTATGTGCCTCACTGCGAGGTTCCGAGTTGCCATGCTATGGCTTGGGGTGTTTTTGTGTCCCCCATCGGTCTCCTCACTGTTTTGTACTACTGTATAGACTGTCTACTATTTTACTGTACTGTTATCGAGGGATTAGGTCCCCGTACTGAATGTTTGTAATGATTGTATAGATTGTACTGTTTTGAACTGTATGAATGCATAAAAATGTTTTTGGCATACAGATTTTCACAGCTCAATGGAGACTAGTTATTTACTGTATTGGCTTCCGCCAGGCCCTGTACTCTGTTTAACTGTATTACTGTTTAGCAGGCCTTCGGTAATCTCGGATTACTGGCCAGTTACGGTGCTAAACCCATAGGGCCGGGTTTGGGTCGTGACACATACACTGGTCATTCGCTTGGTATAAAAATAAGAAATATATTATATGAGTGGATTTTGCAAAATAAAATATTTACCATTAGTTTAGATAATGCAACATATTACAATCAGATTATAACTCATTTGAAATCAACTTTAGAATTACTTATTGGTAGTGATTTATTTCATGTTTATTGTTATACCTATATTTTAAACTTGATTGTTAAACAAACTCTGCGTGTATACCAGACTTCTGTATTGGTAATAAAAATTACAGTTGTTACTATTATGTCTTTTGTTAATCGAATTTTTGAATACAGAAAAATTTGTCAACGAGAAGGTATGTCATTTAAAAAATTAATTTTAGATATAGACAGTAGGTGGAATTTAAGTTATAGTATGTTAAAAAGAGTTTGTAAACAAAGAAAAGTAATAGATTTATTTTTTGCAATAACATCAATAGGAGGAGTATTGACTCCCACAGAACTTAATTAGCGCCAAGTAGTTTTGTATAAAGATTTTTTTAAAAATTTTTTATACTGCAACAAAATTATTTTCTTATATATATTCTTACTTCACCATTTGTTTTACATATATTAGTAGAAATAACTAAAGTTTTTGTAAGATATATGGGTGATGAATATTATATAACTATTATTACTTCAATGATAGAAAATTTTGATAAATATTTTGATCCATTGTCTAATCTTTTAGGTTTAACCATGATAATTGATCCTAAGTGTAAAGAAATTAGTTTACAAGAATTTTTAGAATATATTTTCGCTAATCAAAAATAATTTGCCCTTATGCAAACATGCAAAACATTATTTGAAAAATATAGGACAATTGCTGCTGCAGCTACAAATACACCTACATACACTACACCAGTAGCCTCATCTAGAGGCGAGAGATTAAGCATTTTTTCAATAATAAAAAGTCGAATAAAATATCTTAACATACAAGCGTAAGTAGTTATAAACTACAACGTTATTTGGAAAGTCCATCAGTGGATGATTTCGATGATTTTGACATTTTGGATTGGTGAAAACAAAATGAGACTACGTGGCATGTGGTTTTACAGATGACCCGTGATATACTAACCGTTACTATTTCTACAGTTACTTCGGAAACAACATTTAATGCAGGTAGACAGGTGCTGAGCAATTACTACAACAGGCTTTCACGCCAAATGGTTGAGTCGTTAATGATATCTAGATATCATATGCATACGTTTATGAGAAGACAAAATTATAGTGAAAATGAAAGAATTCAAAATGATTTGGATGACATATTCTCGGGAACGCGAGTGAATTATCTGCTTCCTCCGATGATTAATCAACAATTTGTTTTTTAATATTTCATTTCGTTATTTATTTATTTATTTTTTTGTATTAGATTATTGAAATGGAGTATAATACAAATGATTGATAGGCTAGTAAGTGCTAACCTAGTTAGAATGTACTTGACCTATAGTGATGCAATTGCTCTACCATCATCAATAATTTTTACCTATTTTATTTAATGATACAATGTTTTGTAATATTTTTTTTTCATTTTAAAATAAAAATTATTCATTCAATAAATGTTATATATTTAATTTAATAATTGTAATATTGAAAGTTTCATTTTGATATATATAAAATTATTCATTTTAAAAGAAGAAAATTAAATAATTTCCTAATTTTTTAGTCATAAGTTCATAACCAAATGATTTTTCACTTTTTTGAATAAAAAAAAAGGTTTATAACCAAAAAAACATTAGTTATACATGATAAAATTTAAATACCACCACACATAAAACATAACTAAACATCTCATTAATCTTAACTAAAATACTTTAGTACAAGTTTTCTTTTATTGGTTTTATCGCTCATAAGTAATCTATATACATAATATATTTACCATTCATTTTTCAAAACAAAAAGGCCCTCCAAGCTCGGCTGGTGGCTTGGGTTCGAGCCCAGGCCCTAAGCCCCATTCTGAGGGCCTAGACCTGGACCCCACTTTTCGCTCCCTGACCTGGCTCACCAAAGAGACGGGAGCCTGTGAGACCCACTACAGGCCGACTCGATCCCAAGTCGGACGATAATTACACCCCTAGTTAGGGTCTTGAAGGAGAAATGCATTGATTTCTCGATTAAGACACTTTAGAGTGGCCACGTGAGCATCACATAATTTACCGTCAAAACTTTTCACAACCATTTTCAATCAACGATATTGCAAATTTAAATCTAATTATTTAAAATTATCATTTTATAATTCAAATTTATTTTACATATAAATCTCACACTACACAAATTTAATTCCAATCATACATCATCATTCGGAATAGATAAGGTGGGTTCATAAACTTATTCATTTTCAATTAGACTAATTAAACATAAATTATAAAATTTAGGGAATAAATCTTTTCTAATTGAAATTACAGGGAGTTAATTGACAGAAAGGTAAACTAAATTTGTTCATTTTTTCCATTTTGTCCATGCAGAATAGGCAAGGGAGCCCATACTACTTTCCGTCAAATATCTTAATGATGCTATCAATTAATCCAATTTGACACAAATTCAAAATTAAAGAGTAAAATTTTATAATTAAAATTATAAAAATTAAATTGATACAATAGATAAACTACAATAGTAGCCGATGAAAGAAACTCGTAAATATAGAATTATAACATGGGCTGAATTTCTGCCAACTTTGCATGGGTAATGGAAAATTGTGGTGAATCTCATAATTTTAATATAATTATACTAATTTTCTTTTTAGTAGCAGTGTTATAATATCTAAGAGAGAGAGAAAGAAAAATTTGTATAATAATGTATACAAGACTTCTTTATATAGAAAGTCAAAAGCAGGTTAGTCGGGTGGAAGAGAATATGACTATCCAGGTGGGCTTGCTCTAATTAAAGCTGTAACTTCTTCTTTGCTTGAGTATTATTTATTTGTCTTTAAGATGTCAGTAGGGGTAGCTAGAGAGTTTGAGAAACTTCAAGCCAGATTTCTCTGTGGTGGGTCTAAATTGAAGAGGAAACTCCAAATGGTGAAATGAGAGGATATTACAAAAAGTGTGGAGCAAGATGGGCTTGGCATCTAGAGAATGAGAGTGGTTAATGACTGTTTATTAGTCAAGTGGTGGTGGAGATTTGAGCTTGAAAAAGAGGCTTTGTGAAGGAAGGTCATTTATAGCAAATACAACTTGGATTTGGGAAGCTAGATTCCATCATTTAGGCCAAGCAATAGACATTCTTGGGTGTGGAAAGGAATCTTATCAATTGTAGAACTTAGAAGCAGCCTATTGGAATTTTTTTGGAACAATCTCAATATAAAGGTTGGGGATGGATCTAGAGTCAAATTTTGGAAAGACAAATGGTGTTGGAATATATGTTTGAAAGATGATTTTTCTAGTCTTTTTAGATTGTTAGTTGACAAAGATGAATCATTGAGATCAATGTATGAGAAAAAAAATATGGATCAGACAATTAGATCGTCAACTTCAAAAGAAGGTTGTATGATTAGGAGTTTAGGGAGGTTTCCAAGCTCACTAATTTTCTTGTGGCTGCTCCTACCATCAATGCTGATCAATTTGATAGACTATCTTAGGCTGTTTCAAACTCAGGTGTGCTTTCAGTATCTTTTGCTTACAAATGTATTGAAGACTCTTTTAGTCCAACTCTTTTAACCAGTAAGCTTGTGTGGATTAATTATCTTCCTCCCAAAGTCCAATTCTTCTGTTGGTTAGCTTGGAAAAATAAAGTCAAGACTTCTATCTTTCTCCACAGGATGGGTGTCCTACCTGGTAATTATTCAACTATTTGTATTTTCTGTAAGTATGAGAATGAATTAGTGAACCATTTATTGTTGTTTTGCCCTTTTGCTTGGAGATTGTGGTTTGTTATGTTGAGTTAGTGGGACTTTCAGGGGGATTTTCCAACTTCAATTGATAGTGTGAGTGTTGATTTCCGACCTCACAACTAAATAGGGAATTTAGCTGGAGAGCACGCGGCAGAATAAATTAAATCAAGCACCTGCCAACAAGAAGACAAAAATACCATGGTGGCTCGTCCACCCGGGAACATTCTGACGATCAAGTCAGTTAATCTTATCTCTCAAAGATATCAAACAAGTACTCAATGCACAAGTAAAAGCATACCCTAAACCTACATGAGTGCCTCACTTTTATAGTTAGCAGTGCCTTAGTCCCCTAGAAATCTCACTTCATAGGACTCAAACATAATGCTTATCTCGAATTCTTAGCTAGATAGGGATAAATTTCTTAAGAGCCTTATCCTTATCCAGACTAAGTAGGTGTTTGGCATGCACTAAAAAAGTGTTTTTTTTTTTTTTTGTGTATACATACACTTATTTGGATCATATCAATCAACATCTTCTCTCTATTTTTCTACTTACTTTCTCTACCTTTCTACACATTTGTTTTATATAAAAGTCAAAAAGTGTACTTATTTAAAACATTCCAAACCACCCTTAATTGCCTTCTATTATCTAAGACTCCTGTCCCTTATCCAAATATCTTGAATTTCGGCATTACCGTATCGAACCTTAGCAACGCCACAATCACCTTGGCAAACATGACCCGTGCCCACGCGACACCTCGGCTGACATATCGAAGTCACCTTGGCCGCGTGGCGTCATTCTTAAAATACTTCCTCACAGATAGATTATTTCTTTGGTAAGATGGCGCTAGGCTCAACATTAGGGAGAGAAAGATTTGAAGAGCTATTCCACTCGTTGTTCTGTGGTTCTTATGGAAACATAGAAATGATTGTGTGTTCAATGCTTATTCACCTAATTTGCCTGAGTTATGCGAGCTGGTCAAGATTAGAGTTGCACTTTGGATGTTACTAGTCCTTAAGGAGTATCATCTAACTGTTCAAGAATTTTTATTTAATTTAAGGAATATCAGATTCTGTTTGGGGAATCAGAGTCTTGGTGGTTTTCAAATTTCTAGGCATTAATCTGTTGTTTTTGTGTGTGTGTGTGTGTGTGTTTGTTTCTCACTAACTTTGTTTGGTCCTTGTTGTTTGTGCAAGCTCACTATTGCCTTTTTCTCCTTTATTTGTTTGATGTCATTGTATTTGTTACTTGATTATCATTAATAAATCTGTTTTTGTTGTTCAAAAAAAAAAAAAAAAAACTCTTTTATATGGAAAGAGAAAAACCTAAGTATGGAAATAAATATAATATGATATGTATAATAGACAGAATATATAGATACTATATTTAACACCCCCCTCAAACTCAAGGAGGGATACCAACTTGAGTTTAGAGAGAGAAACTAAAATATGAAATAAAACTAAAAATAAAATAAAATATGGATAGATTTGAGGCAAATAGATTGCAAAGTCCAAATAGGAGCACAGGGGCACTTGAGATAAATCAGAGACCGGAGCTAATATTGGGACAGTTTAAGGTCGTACCAGACCATTGTAGAAACTGGCCGAAACTCATATTGAGACAATTTAAGGTTGTACCAGATTGTTAAAGAAGAACTAGAGATGTCGAACCAGTAAATGTGACACACATGTAACTTATGACGTGGTGTTGAATGATGATGGCAACAGATGACATTGTGCACCAAGGAGCAACTTATGAGAAAGTACGCTAGGAGGTGGCTTGGGTTATGAGCCAAAGGGAGCGGCTTGGATTATCCGCCATAGAGGGCGGCTTGAGTTGTGCGCTAGGGGATGACTTGGGTGGTGCACGAAGGAGAGACTTTGGTAGTGCACCAGAAGGGGGTAGCTTGGGTGGTTCACATGATATATCACCATAATCACCATGATATAGGTATAATACACCCTCAAACTCAAATAGGGTTGAAGATAGAAACCTATTTGAAGTTGAAATAGAAGGAAAGACAGAGTGGAGCAGAAGCACAAAAAAAAAAAAAAAAAAAAAAAGATTGCGAGTAAAAAAAAAATATATGATAAAGATATTTGAAGTAGGAATAAACCAGCGGACAGAGGAAGAGATCGTCATGAAACGATACTGAAAGGAAAATATGGCAACAGAATTGGTTGAGGTATGGTAGGCAGCCAAGGCAAGGTTGCTGCCCGCCGATGAAGCGAAATTACGTAGTTGTTAACCTAACTTTGATACTATATTAGAATATCTAAGAGAGAGAGAGAGAGAGAGAGAGAGAGAAAGAAAGAGAAATTTGTATTATATTAAATTTGTATTAAGGTGCTTTGAGGTTATGTCTGGGTTGAGAATTAATTACCATAAAAGTCAGGTTTGTGGAGTGGGTGTTGCTGATGTTGTGTTGGGCAGATTTGCTGATATTTTAAACTGTAAGACCAAGAAGCTGCCTGTGAAGTATTTAGGGCTGCCCTTAGGGGCTAATCCCAGTTGTAAAGCAACCTGGAAAACAGTGGTGGAGAAAGTGAGAAGTAGACTTGCTAGTTGGAAGAGGAAGACTCTATCTCATGCTGGTAAACTCACTCTAATTAAATCTGCTCTTGCATCTTTGCCCGTGTACTATATGTCTTTGTTCAAAATGTCGGATGGGGTAGCTAGAATTTTGGAGAGATTGCAAGCCTCATTTCTCGGGGATGGAACAGAAGTTCGAAGAAAGGTGCATATGGTCAAATAGGAGGAGCTGACTAAAAGCTTGGAGCAAGGGGGTGTGGGGCTGAGAAGAGTGAGGGTGGTAAATTCTTGTTTACTAATCAAATGGTGGTGGAGATTTATGTTTGAAAAGGAAGCCTTGTGGAGAAAAGTTGTTTGTAGTAAGTATAAAGTGGATTTCAGGGATTGGACTCCTCCCTCTTCTACCACCAGTAGAATGTCCAGTGTATGGAAAGGTATAGTTACCATTGCAGAGTTTAATAACACCCTCTCAGAGTTTTATATGAATAATTTTCAGCTTAAGATTGGGGATGGGAATAATGTTAGATTCTGGGTGGACAAATGATGGAATAGGACAAGTCTTAGAAAGAGGAATTTCTGGGTCTGTATGGGTTGGTGGTGAATAAAGAAGAGTCACTTAGATCAATGTATAACCAAAAAGTTGCTGAAGGTAATTGGGTGTGTCAGTTCAGAAGGAGGTTGTATGAGTGGGAGGTTAGTGAGGTGTTCAGACTCAGAAACTTCCTGGCAGCAGCACCTGCTCCTGTTCCAGATCAAATAGATTGCCAGTGTGGAATGCAACATCTTCTGGGGTATTTTCTGTCAGCTCTGCTTACACAGGTTTGCTGGCTTCAATTGGCCATTTGTTAAGGTCTACTAAATTAGTGTAGATCCCTTACATGCCTCCAAAACTCCAATTCTTTACTTGGCTAGCTTGGCGAAACAAAGTTAAGACTGCAGTGTACCTACAAAGAATTGATGCCCTTAACAACTCTGTTTCAACCCTGTGTGTCTTTTGCACTAGTGATCAAGAAACTGTGAATCATGTGTTGATTTCCTGCCCATTTGCTTGGAAGGTATGGTCTACAATGCTGCTATGGTGGGATGTTGTGGGGGCCCTACCTGAATCTGTTGATGGAGTTTTATTATGGTGGGAAGGACAATGTGTTAGGAGTCAAGAGAGGAAGATTTGGAGAGGAGTGTCTCTGGTTGTGCTTTGGTCTATCTGGCAGCACAGGAATGCTATAGTGTTTAAGGCTTCTGCTCCTAACTTAGGGGAGCTGTGTGAAGTGATTAAGGTAAGAATTGCCTTATGGCTGAAACCAAGGTTCTCTAAGCACCACTTTTCTGTGCAGGATTTTCTCGTTAATCTTAGGCAAGTTAGATGCTGCATTACAGGGAGGAGTGTGTAATGTGTCCTGTTTGTCTGCTGTCTTCCCTTGGAGTCTACTTGTATCCCTCTGCTTTTGTTTGATGCAGGTGATGTTCTGTTCAGAGTTGGATCTTCTGTCCTGGGTTTGGTCTGGTTGGGAATGCTTGCATTAAAATCAGTTGAGGTTCTGTTCCACTTCAGCTCTTATCTGGGCTGTTGATGGTGGCATATCAACCTTTGCTAGGATCTTGGCTATATTTTCTGAGGCCATCAACTACTGCTTTTGGTTTTAAGTTGGGGTATGAATCTCTTGCTGTTTGGGGCTGCTGTTATGGGATGAAGTATTCTCATCTTCTTTTTTGTTCTGGGCTGCTGATATGGGGATGCTGTTCTGCGCTGCTTGTTCTGCTGTGCTGGTTTGAGCTAGTCTGCTGATGCTGTGCTGGTTCGTGCTGTGTGCTGGTTCTTCTTGTCCCCTGCCTATTCTGGTTTATTCTGCTCTTCTTCTTTTTTGTTTTTTCTGTTTCTTCTCGGTTTGGTTCCTCTCCAAACCCTTCCTCTCCTTTCTTGATGTATTCTCATCTTGTATGGTTGGATCATCAATAAAGGTTTCTCTTGGCTGCTTCAAAAAAAAAAAAAAAGATTGCTTTATATAGAAGGAGATAAATCAAAGTATAGTAATGAATATAATATGGTATGTATAATAGATAAAACATATAGTTACTATATTTAACAAGTGGAATATTGATGATGTTAACTTTGATAAGTAAATTACTCTATTGCCCTTCACGATGTAAAATGAATTACTTAACTACCCTTGCCCTATCTTTCCCTTGACAGCAATACAGCCACCATAGGCTCCTTACGATAATTGGTCTCAGCGGTATTGATGTAGGGAAGGTAATGAGATGAACATTCGAACACAAACAACTACAAATTTGATAATAATACTAATTCTCCAAAATAAATTGGTTTTTTTTAATAAAGTTTACAACAGTTATTTATAATAGAACGAGGTTCTAATTAAACTAAAAGATAAATTGAAAAAAGCAATATGTGCTCATCAATCTTAAATCAAAGGAATTATAAAAATTATCAAAAATGAAAAAAATTGAGTTAAGCTCAAATCTAAAAATTACAATGAAAGATACATGTTATGAAAAAAAAAAATCTAGTCCCAATTGGATTCGTCTAAATTGAGTTATATGCGAATCAATTATTTTCAAAACTAGCAAAATTGCAAAATTGAAGACATAAACAGTAGAAATTGTTCGAAATTCATCGTATGCCATGACGAAGCAATGGATATTAGTGGTCACGTCATTTTTCATATTTCGATCAAATTTCACATGATTCTAAAGACATGCTGTCTTAGTCTATTAATGTTTTAACATTTATCTTGTTTTTCCTAAATTTCAAAAATTCTACAGCAAGCATGTATCCGATATGCATCAAATTCTCAAGTTAAGAATTGTATTTGCCGCGTACATCAAGTGATGAGAGAGAGAGACGTGTGATATATGTAAGTTCTAGAGAGAGAGAGAGAGAGAGAGAGATTGGAAACATATTTGCATGGGGAGTGTTTCTTACCATATCCGGGAAGTTGGGCAGAAACATAGGAGAAATATTTGTGTAATGATAGGGTAGGGATGCATGTATGACTAGCTAAGAAACAAATAAAGAGTTGAATGAATCAACATAAAACGTGGCCGATAATACTCTTTTGACTATTTTGTATCTATCTATATCTCTATAGGTTTGTATGTGCACATGTCCCTCTTTAACACCCCTACCTCTTTTCTACAAAAACCAATCTCTACCATCCATTTCTTTCCCTTCTTCTATCATCCTAATCCACCTCACTTTCCTTTCACACGGATTCTCTCTCTCTCTCTCTCTCTCTCTAATTATATGTTTGTATGTGCACTTGTCCCTCTTTGACACCCTAACCTGACTTTTCAACTAGAACAAATCATTACCAATCATTCCTTTCCATTCTATTTAAGCTAATCCACCACACTCTCATTGACAATCCCCAACTTTGCAATTCTCTCTCTCTCTCTCTCTCTCTCTCTCTCTCTCTCTCTCTCTCTCTCTTTCTCTCATATTAATTAGAAAAACTGTCATTTGTTGTTGATTATCTTGAGCTTTGTTCTAAAAGAGAGAGAGAACTGAAGAATCATCTTTGCACTTCTCTCTCCCCTGTTGGTTGTGAGCTGATCTTTGCTTGGCTTCTCACACCAATTTGTATCTGTGAGAGAGCTTTCTCTTTCTTTGGGTTTCTCTTTTGCAGCTCTTCTTCTTGATACATTTATATAACTACATTTGCACATGTAAGCTCTCTTTCTTTTCCTTGAATCCCTGTTTCAATCACATTCTCTATGATAAATCTCAAGACATACTTCATTTTGAAGGTGGTTGTTAGGTCTTCAATAAGATATTGGCTTGTTATTAGGAAGAAATGGTTGGAATCATCATGCTATTCATCTAAAATATAGGCATTTGATTGATTTATTCATCGTTACAGCTCCTAATATTAACTAAGTTTTCCTCAATCTTAGAAAATTCTTTAAAATATCATGGAAACTATTTTCATATATATGATCACAACCTATCAAATCAATTTGAAAAATGATTCACAAACGTCATTTTTATAACCCCCCCACCGAAAAAAAAAAAAAAAAAAAAAAAAAAAAAAAAAAAAAATCAGAAAGAGAACGTGCATCTCTATACAAAATCTTTTACATATTGGATTTTCTATGTAAATTTATTTAATTATTTTGCACGTAATATTATTGATTTCTGCAATGTAAAGAACTTATGGCTTCAACAGCTGGCTAAAGAATAGAACTTTTCTAAGCAATTGACGTGTTGATTAGAAACCAACTTCCAATATTTATTGACTTTTATATGAAGAACTTATGGCTTCAACAGCTGGTTAAAGAATATAGAACTTTTCTAAGCAATTGATGCGTTGATTAGAAACAAACTTCCAATGTTTATTGACTTCTATATGTCTTGTTGCCTATGCAGCATGAAGAAAGTTTGTTGGCCTTACTTTGATCCCGAGTTTGATAGCCTCTCAGAAAGGATATACGGCCCAACGTAAGTGATGTTTCAAACCCTCAATCCGTCTCACCATCCTTTGGTTGCTAATGCTACGTACCCAGAAAAAATATTTAGAAATAATCCAAAATTTGAAATGAATAGATGAGATTCATTCTCTATGTGTCCCACGTCTCATCAAGTTTGAATTTGCTCCATACATTCAAATTCTTAACAGTTTTATAGGTTTTTTTTTTTTTTTTTTTTTTTTTTTTTTTCGGTAGATAGCATTTGTGGGCTTCTATAGTTCATAGAAGTTTCTTAACTTTGGCGGTTAAGTCATCCTCTTCCTTTTGTTTTTCCTTTCAGTTGCAGAGTTTGCATCGATAACGAAAGCTTAGAAGACTGCACCGTAGTGAAGGTAAGTGTGTGAATGAGAGAGAGATCAATCTAGAGAGATCTAGAGAGAGAGCTAAGAAGATATATAATGAATATGTTGGCCGATTGATTGCAGGTTGATAGTTTAAATAAGCAAGGTCTCCTTCTGGAAGTGGTGCAAGTGCTGACAGATATGAATCTCATCATCTCAAAAGGCTACATATCCTCTGACGCCGGATGGTTCATGGATGGTATAGTCTTTATCTTACTTAGTATTGTCAAATATTAGATGACTGTTTACATTTTTAATATGAAATGATGAGGCACCATAAACAAAATTCAAGCTTCTTGACAAGCTAAACTGTGCATATGGCAGTTTTTCACGTCAAAGATGCAGATGGGAACAAGCTTGCAGACCAAAGAGTGATAAACTATATACAGCAGGTAATGCAATTGAGTTATATTAGGGATATCAAAAATTTTATCAAATATTTGACCAAATGTCTCACATGGTGTGTCATATGAGTGTGAGATCTACACCTATGTGAAATATTTGGTAAAAATTTTAAGACCTTTAACATTTTTGAATGTAATTTGATTCCTCATAGACTCAAACAGAGAAAAAGATATGCATACTTTTAAATATTTTATACAAAATTTTCTTACAGGATGAAGAGGGTCCTAAAACACTAGAACGCACGCCATTGTATCTAATTTAGAAATACTACAAGCACATTATTATTGATTTGATATATAGTGACATAAAAATTATCACCATTTTCTATAAGGAATTTGACCAGAAATCTGATAAGAAATTTGTGTGTGAGTAATATTACTATTGATATTATTCTTTGTATACATTCATTTGCATTAATTTTTTAAGGATAAATTGTACTAATCTCTTTTAAAATTTAAAAAAAAATCCAAACAGTCTCACAATTGTAGAATAATTACACTATTCTCCTTTTTTAATAAGGCCAAAGAATCCATAACTAATACAAATAGTATGACATATAATGATAAATAATAAAAAAGTATATATATTATTAGAATATTATTCAAGTCTACTATAATTATATCAAAATTATAGAACTCTTCTATTGTTTCTAAACTTTAAAGAAATCAGTGTAATTTATCTATGTTTTAACTATGGTATAAATGTACCTCTAACGTGAAAAGCCATGCAGGCTATAGGAACAACAAGAGACCCTCCAAAACCAAAGGCCTACACCACCGGCAAGCCCCTCGAACCCGAACCACATAGCGAAAGCACCACCATAGAAATGACAGGAACAGACCGACCGGGTCTCTTCTCAGAGATCTCAGCAGCCCTAGCCGACCTCCACTGCAACGTGGTCGAAGCCCACGCCTGGAGCCACAACGCCCGCCTAGCTTGCGTGGCCTACATCTCCGACCAATCCACAGACACCCCAATCGAAGACCACCACCGCCTGGCCGCCATTGAAGACCGCCTCACCACAGTCCTCCGAGCCACCACCACCAGTACCACCGCAGGAGGCAACTGCACGAACCAACAACAACGAGAAGCGAAGAGTGGAGGAGGTGGAGGGACAATGACGAATGTGGAGAGGAGGTTGCATCAGCTGATGCTATCGGTTCGGGACTTTGATAGGCCGTTGGCGATGATGGAGGTGGCATCAGAGGAGGGGGGAAAGGCGAGTGTGTTGATAGAGAGTTGTAGGGAGAAAGGGTACTCCATTGTGACGGTGCAGTGTAGGGATAGGCCCAGACTCATGTTTGATACGGTTTGTACGCTTACGGATATGCAGTATGTCATTTTTCATGCTTCTGTGGATTCTCATGATGGTTATGCCTTTCAGGTACGTCTAAGCTATTATTATTAGATCAATTTATTTATTTATTTCTTTTTTATGAATGATTTTCACATTATAATTTAAAAAATGAAGAGGTCGGATTATCAATAATAAATTGGATGAGTCCAGTTCTTTCCTCAATTAGAGAGGCTGAACCCTTCAATTGAATATAGCCAATATCGATGATAAATATTTTGAAAATAGCTTGTGTATTTCCCATTTATAATACTTACCAATTCACAACCACTTCGTTCAATTTGACATTTTAGATACTATGAAACTCTTTTTTTGACGGCTAATCATTTTCAAAAATTCAACCACTTTATCGATATTTATTGCTCAGTTCTCCACATACTACCACCACTATACTACAATAAAATAAAAATACATAACCCAACACCGTTTTTTAATTCATTCATGGGAATCAAGAATTTTGCATAAATAAACTGTTTTGTATCTCTAAGATATTGGACCTGTTTGGTGCAACTTAAAAGCTGTTTATTTCAGCTTTCAGCTTAATTTAAGCTATTTTAATGTGTTTGATTTAGCTTATAGCTTTTTTGAAGTCATAAATCAACTTATTCTTTGAGTGGACTAGGAGATGCTTAATTTATAAGTCAGAAATCAGCTTATATTCATAATTATAAGCTATAAGCTGTTTAGGCATAAGTTATAAGCACTTTCCTATAGCTCTATCAAACAGGGCCATTAATAGATTAATGTGTTTTTATGAAATGAATATTGGTTACAGGAGTACTTCATAAGGCACATAGATGGGTGCGCATTGAACACAGAAGGTGAGAAGGAAAGAGTTGTTAAATGCTTAGAGGCTGCCATTGAACGCCGGGTTTGTGAGGTAACCCCCTCTCCCTAACACTGTTATTTATTATTATTTTTTTTACTTAATAGCAATTAGAATAAAATATGCCGATAGTCCTTATACTTTGACTTTTACGTCATTTTAATCATTGTAATTTTAATTGTCTTGAATTTTATCATGAATTTATGATTTTATTTTAATTTGATTTAATTGATTACAATCGTTTGTGTCTCTGATAGAAAACACGTACATAAGTGACATATATTGTACTCTTAGAAACACATTTATGAATTTGCACAACTTTAATAGCCATTTTTTTTAAAAAAATCAAAAATCTTAATTGACATTGTTAGTTAGATTGAATTGAATATAATTCAAAATTAAATGTCAAAAACAAATCAATTGAAAGGGTTTGAACCAAAATAACACAATAGGCAAACTGGATGAACTATTAGCGTTATTTTCACTAGTAATTAGAACCTATGTTCTAAAACACCAGTCATTATGTATTGTACGGTACAAATTTTGAAACTACCAAGTTGAATGCAGACTGATATTGCGGTGTGATTGAATTTCGCAGCTGTAACGGTCTATTCCTGTTATTTATCAATCTATAATCACAACATTAGACCATGACAGGCCGGTATGCACTGGTATCGAAAGACCTATTAAAAAATAGTGTAGGAAAATTGGTTTAAAATTTTATGACCTCAACATTCAATTTTTGACACAAACCGGCCAATATTATTGATATCGTTATGATTTAAAACCACTATTAGGACTTGAACAAAATACTAAACAAGTTGTCACTTTTATTTTTTTTTTATTCACAGGGGGTTCGATTAGAGTTATCTGCAAAACAAAGGGTAGGGTTGCTCTCCGATATAACTAGGGTTCTTCGCGAGAACGGCCTTGCTGTCGTCCGAGCAGATGTAGCAACCCATGGAGGGAAAGCAGTGAATGCATTCTACGTCAGAGACATCTCAGGCAACGATGTAGACATGGAGTTTGTCGAGTCGATGAGGAGAGAGATGGGACCGATCGATCTAGCGGTCAGGAATGAGAAGTCTCTGATGCCGCCGAACACAGCTGATCATCAAAGGCCTCGTTTCTCCATCAGTGATATATTGAAATCCAAGATTGAAGGATTCTCTCACAACTTTGTTGCAATCAAGTGATGTGATTATCGTCATGTAAATATGTTAGGTAGTTATGAGAATGGAGTTTTTGTACATGAATAATAATCTCTCTCACACACACACATGTTGTACTTGTACATTAGTTTTGTTGTGTTCCATTAATTAATTGTTTTGTAAATAAAGAAGTTCAATATCCATATGAATTTGAATTCTTCAATGTTTCTAAAATATTGTAAACTAGGCTAAATTTATGATCGGAGCATTTAATAATCCATATTGTACTCGAAAAAGACTATTAGAAAAAAATAGCTCAAAAAATATTGGAAAATAAAATGCATGGTGCAACACTACTACAAAATCATAAATATGCTATACTTTTTTTGTGTGTAATGTATGTTATTCAATCGCATTTTTTAAGTTTTGTCAAATGTGATCGGGAGTGATTAAAAATGGTCATTTTTAATCATACGTTTTAAATGCGATTAATAACATTTAGATCACATCTTTTAAGTGTAATTAATAACTAATAAAATCTCTGATAATAAACGTTTAGATTACAGATTTTAAGTGTAATTAATAACTAATAAAACCTGTGATAATAAACATTTAAATAACAGATTTTAAGTGTGATTAATATCTAATAAAACCTGTGATTAATAATATGATAAGATCACACGTTATATGTATTTCATCTCACAATTAATGCATGTGATAAAGAAAGGGTTCAACATATTTGAAGAATAATCAATATATTTTCTGTATGGACATTTGAAGAATGTAAACACATTATATATTATATTTTGAACCACAATCACATATTGAATAGAATAACGTCATATATTTCATAAATGAAAGTTAAATATGTACAAAAATATATACAAAGGAATTAAATAAAAAGTTTTTAACTGTGCTTACATAAATTAAAAAATGAAAAAATTTGAAAAACTAAGTTTTCAATTTTGACCATATTTTATGTCTCCAAGAAATTTCTGACTTGAAAAATGAAAACACAAATTAATTTAGAAACCGCTAGAAGCATATGAATAAACTACCTATTTGTAGAGATTGTTCTAGTCTTACAAAAGATAAAATCGAACATTTTCTTATCACACTGACTCTTTATCACAAGTAATTCCAACCTTCAAGTCACTTTCTTTGATTTACCCATATATATATATATATATATATTTAAAAATAATAATAATAAGAGGAAAAAAAAAAAATTGAAATGACAATATAAAGAAAATCGTAGTTTCAACTCTTAGGTTATTAAAAATACCAACGGAACTGGCAGCCAGGGAAGTCACCAACAATACTATAATAATCCAAAGACTACATTAGATGCCATATACCAACCAATAGCATAAGCTAGTAGATTATGTAGCCGAAGTGCATATACATCATAATATTTAAACTCCGACATAACTCAAAAGAATAGTAAAGATGAAAAAATTTACTGATACTAAGCATTTATATATGTGATCTAGTAAATGCACCCTTTTCAGCTTGCACTAAAACACGAGTAACATTTCAAAACAAAAAAACAAGAAGATAAAAAACAAAAAATTGTCAAAATTTTCCTAATGTAGATCATAATAAATTTCCCTAAAATACAAATATTTACACACACACACACACACACACACAAAAAGGGAAGTGAAAGAAATTCAAGGTTACCTCCAAGGAATCTGAGGCTATAGGAATTTCATTGGGAACCTCTTCCATATCATTGGATGCAATAATACTACGGTAAGGATGGGGAGTAAGGTCATGGTTCCTCCGCTCATTAGAACCAAAAACATCACTATTACTATCTTGGAAAAGTTGTGAAGTTATTTCCCAAGCAAATGTGGTTACAAGAGAGAATTTCTCCAATAGTTGAATTGAAATATCTTGAACAGGATCTTGAAACTTTTGCCTCTGCCTACCATTGTGCTGAATAAGACTGGCACTTCCATCAAAAGTACCTCCTTCAATCCTCTCTTGATTTTCTTTTGAGGGGGGCCCACCATCTAAATTAGGTGAAGATGGCCCAGTTTTAATAGCAACTGCCCTAGGCAACCCCAAAGTGCACAAAGTTCTCTGTCTAAGAAAATAAAACAAAACAAAACTACATAGTTCAAACAGTCAAGAGAAGGCATTAGATATCAGGATAAATGAATTTCTTACTAACGCTCAAGGCAGTGAAAAAACATCAAACAACAGTTCAAACAGAGAAACATGCAGTATACAACTTCACTCAATCTACTAGAATAAATGACAAAAAGAAAAGACTGTTTTTGTAAATTTAACATAAGCAAGAAATGCTGAAAGCAAGACAACTCAATATTTACATGTAAACAGGAAAAATGAACTTCAATCCATAAAGAAAAAAGGCACTATTTGCTTCAGATAAGTTGACCATGTGACAAGAATGACCCTTTAGTAATTATAATATATTTACTCATTTGGGTTAGTCAAAATAAATTTCAGTTTTCAATAAGTGATCCCCTGTTCATCCATAGCCCCAATCCCATAGAGTGACCCTGAAAAATGTTCTGAAACCCAAACCGTTGGTTAAACCAAAAAGGGGACCTGTTCAAGGGTCCCTAGTTCCATACCGTCAGGTTCCACCAGAATTGAACCATGCATCATAATTACCCTACAAATATATTAAAAATTACTTAAATAATAACATAAGTATAAAGATACATCCATTTTTTCCCTTTTATATTGATATATTGTTTTTTAAAAAGTTAATTATACTTGTGTTTGAAAGAAAATGCAATGGATATAATAAATAATATATGTTAACCATGGTGGTTTAGTGGTAAAGCAAACAAGTAATCATAAATGAGGTGCTGTGTTCGAGACCCCTAATAGTGATTTTTGCAATACCTGAACCAAGTACATTGGAAACTCTCAGGTTTAGTCGGTTTACTTAAATCGACACCAATTTATGTGGTTAGCCAGTTTAACTATAGGTTTTGCCGGTTGAATAAAAAGAAGCCAATTTTCAAATTAAAACGGGTTGGGGTTTATCCAGATTAGAACCTAGACCGGTCAACAGATTGACCCAGCCAGTCCAGTTCGGTTTTAAAAGCATTTGCCTTGTAATATACCCTTTCTTATACTTGGTCTAGAATCGATTATGACAGCACCCAACTCCAATATAACCTCAACTTGGACACACTAAAGAATCCGGATGATGTGTCCTTAGTTATGCTACAGATTGTACAATAATTGATTTGTCATCAGCTTATCATGTCAATTGCATAAAGAAGTACAATACAAGAAAAATGATTTAGGCAATTCAATTCACAACAAGAGTTTCATATTGTGTAGTAAAATGATTCACACTCCCTTTTTTTTTTGTCTTTTAGCCTCTCACAAGGATAGTATGAGGCAGAACAATAGTATATTAAAGATTATTTATCCTTAAAAATTGCTGAACAAAGCAAGGAACATTGCCCACACACAGTATAAATCTTTCTTTACCACAATAAATTCAAGTTTAAAATCACAAACAAACTTCTTAATTTTTGGACAATTAACAAACCAGTGTGAACACTCAAATAATTTGAAATCTCATAACTCAAAAACCAACATACAGATAAAAGAAATGCCACCCAAATCTTTACCAGTTACTTTGGATGTGTTTCCATTATCAAAATTTTGTGAACTGAAATTAAAATATCTAAAATTTCACAGCTAAATTTAGCTAAGTTTGGGCAGTTGTGTTAACCTCATGCTCTTATTTTCTCTTGATGGTTTCTCATTTCTTTAAAACTAAAAACAATGTGATGGCTGCCTTTGCAAAGAGAGCAAAAGTAAAGACCTTTCACCCCTAAATATCAAGCTCCTAACCAAATAAGCTTGAGCTCAACATTTTAGCCCTACCAATTCTCCTGTCTCTATTGTCGAGAATTCAAATTGATGATTCTGAGAAGTCTTAAAAGTAAAGGAATATATTCATATTAGTACAGGAATAGCATGTTGTTTGGACAGGACATTTTTCTTGAACCCATGGCTGTAGATTAAATCGAAGATTTCCCATTATGCTAATATCCAATCTAAACAGAAAACCTTATTCTGAAAAGCACCCAAACCTTATATTCATTCTTCTTATTATTCTTCGAAAAATTTTCATCATCTTATTTTATATTCAAACCATATTCTCATTCATCTTAGAGTTTTAAGGAAGCTCTACTGAATTTAAATTAACACATCATCAATTTGAAAAACTTGCCAGTTCAAAATCTAAACTCTAAGAAATAACAAGAACCCACTTGACAACTCTTGTGAATTTCAGCAAAAAGAGAATTGACTGACTCACCTGAGAGACATCATCGGGAATGTTGAGGCCTTCAATGTCAGTTTGGGGCTTCACAAACATAGCTTCATAGACTATCGAAGAAGAGACCTTCAATGTCAGCTTAAGGCTTCGTAGACACAGTTAACTAATGAACATTTAAAGAACAAAAAATCTTCAGTAGAATTTGAAATCAACAAGAATGAACAAATTTAACGTAGATTTGAGATAAGAGAGGTGTATATTGATCCGATCTTTTGGTTTCTAAGGGGAAAAAAATGGAAATATAAACAAAAAAAGAAATCTGAATCTTGAATTCATTGAGAGGAAAGTAAAGAAAAGCAAGAAAGTGAAAAATAGAGGTAGAGAATGAGAGGAGAGTGGGGTGTGCCTTAAGGCTGAACCTGGAGCTGGATTGAACCAGAAAATCTGGTGCAGAGTTCTGATCAGAGAAGATTGAGGGGTCGATTGAACAGAAATGGAGAGAAAAATTAGGGCAATGATGAATTGTCCATCTTCTGATTTCGTTTCCGACACATTAATGTGCCTCGCCGCCTGATCTTTCTCAACGCAATCAGCCCGTTCGAGATCGCCGTTCTGACGAGTTCAGTGGTAGCCCTTTGTAGACAAAGGTTCTGAAACAGTTGAGAGGAGTGTAGGGTCCAGATTCAAACATATGGCTTGTGGAGGGATTGAAGAAGATCGAAGGTAGGGTTAGGGTTTTGGAACCGACGACGAGAGTGGAGAAGACAAAGTCGACGACCGGTGAAGATTGGTGAAGAGAATAAGAGAAGAAAGAGAGGGCGGCGAGGGAAGAGAAGGTGGCGGCGGTGGTGGCAGTGGTGGTCGCCGGTGGTGCCACTAAAAGCGACTACCTAGGAGGCAGAAGAGATAAAGGAGAGAAGAGTGAAGGAGAATGAGAGGGAGTTTTAGGTTTGGATTTAGACTCTGTATAATATATATATAAGGTTAGGGTGGTTAGGTTAGGGTTTAGTCTCTGTATAAATATATATAATCACAACTTATTTAAAATGTGTGATTAAAAAAAATATTATCTCATTTATTAAATTAAGTGTGATTAAAAAATTATTTTAATTTTTTTAATCACAATTTAATAAAAGTGAGATATTTTTAATTATTCTTATGTGATCTTTAATCACATATTAATTAGAAGGTGTGATTAAAAAATATATATATATATATATAATCACATTTAATTGAAAAGTGACATAAAAAATAAATATCACACATAATCAAATCAAGTTTGATTAAAATATCAATCTAATTTTTTTATCGCACCTCTAATAAAAGTGAGATATTTTTATTTGGCGAAGTGTGATCTTTAACTATTTTTGTAGTAGCGCCGCCATACAATAATTATGACAAGGGTAACAACCGGAGCCTTGGATTTTTGTTCTTTTTGCACAGTTGTGGAAAAATTTATTGGCATGTGTTTTTAATTTCATGATCATATTTAATGAGTTTTAAACTAGTTTTTGTGGGTTTTATTTAGTTTTTAAACATGATCAAATGTATGTGCTAAAATTTACACTAGTTTTACCTTGACACGGAGATTATTTGTTTAATTAATGTATTTAATTTTCTATATTATATTGATTTTGTACCTATGGATACTTCTCCCTTATTATGGTAAGCAATTCATGAAGCATGTTCCTTCATATAATTAGTCATAGAGTCACTAACATAATTCATCAATTCATGAAATATGTTCTTTCATATAATTAGTTATAGAGTCACTAACGTAATTCATAACACAATGTGCTATACTAATGGAAAATTACAAAACATAATATCCAAGCTCTATTCAACAAATCTAACTCAAAACCAAAGTAAAGAACTAAGCTCATCTAACCTTAATCTTGTAGAAGTTGACAATGGGAAATTGAAAACATGTAGATGTAAATTTTTTGCGCCGATCGTGTGTGGAATTTGTGTGATTTTGGAAGCTAAAAAAAGGACGAGAACAAATGGCTTTAAATGTAGAATCTGTTGAAAATAGACACATTATGGTTGCAAAGGCGTTGTAAAGGCATTGCAAAAGGCCGTTACATAATGGTGGTCGTCGCCGTTACTTGTGTGCTTTTTTGTCACACAGCTATAACAGGCTATAATAGGTGGCTGTTAATATTATGCTAAGAAGTATTTGAACAATCTCAAAAGCAAAAAACTTTAACAAGTATCCATACAAACAAAAAATGGATTTTCTTAGCAAGTGTCCTAAAGACACTTTAAGAATGCATTAACAACTAACTTTTACTCTGTTTTATAGAAAATAGTTAACCATAAATGGCAATCAAGCGGTATTTTTGAATATTTACAATTAGTTTACTAATGGGACAACTATACCCCAGTTCTAACCCTTGTTTTAAAGAAGGATTAATTGTGTAGTACTTTTATGAATAATTAAAATATTATTTTTTCATATATAAGATGAGATTTTTGAAAACAATTATAATGGATATTTTCTCTATAAATTTTTTTTTGTATATTATACTTTAAAAAAAATCATTTCTAATCCGTAGACGTGAATATGAAAAAAAAAAAAATCAATTATTGATTGGTAATGACTAAAATCAAATAAAAAAATGAAATTTTCTTAGATACTATGAAAATAAAACTGCTTCCCACCTTTAATAATAAAAAATAAAAATAAAAAGAGCACCTTTAATAATAAAAAATAAAAATAAAAAGATTTTTTTGTTCACTTAGGCCTCGTTTGGGAACAGGCTAATTTAGTAACTTTTTGGCTAATTGGCTAAAAAGGTTGGTAAGAAAAACCTGTATGTTTGGGCCAACTTTTTGGCTAATTACGAAACGACGTGCAAAAAGTAGAGAGAAAATGGAATCTTTGACTTTTTGGTATGAGTTGTTGGCTTTTTGGCTAAAAAGGTAACTTTTTGACTAATTGACTATTTTAGCCTCTTGCCAAACGAGGCCTTAATATTGAAAATAATTTAACTTGACACATAATATGTCACTACATATCACTGAGCTTACCTTTTGCTACAAAATATGGCCATCTACTTATCACTAGAACTGAAGGTGAAAATTTTCGACACAACACAATAGCATGATTTGAATCTTATATGAAATTAGCTAGTTAGGGTTTACTGTTGTTTAATACAAATAAAAAAATGACATGATCCGATAACATAAATATTAAACGGGTCAAACTTACATAACATGAAGTTGATGCAAATAACTTGTTTAATGATCATTACTTACTTTCATGTTATTTTCACTAAGCGATGCTATGACACTTTGAATCTCTTATGTAACTGTATTTAACTAAATAAATACTTATGCAAAATAAGATTTAAAGGCTAATTTATTTATTTATTTTTCAATTACGACAGTTTGATCGGTGTTCTTTTTGTCTAACAATGTTCTCAATGATAAAAACAAAATAAATGTGAAGTATGAAGATAATGAACGGGTGAGAAATGAAAGAGTTTGAAAAGGTGGCTGTAAAAAGATAAAAGGAAAAAAAAAAAAAAAGAAGAAAAATAAAGGAAGTGAGGGTATTTAAGTCACAATACAAACAAAAAGTTGTGTTTTGAAAGACATTTATTACTTTTCTCAATCTTTATAATAGTGGGGTAATTAAGTTAATAAATAAATTCTTAACAAATGCACTTATTAACAACAACACATAAAAATAAATATATTGCCTGAAACAAAGCTTTGGAGCTTGCATTGCTTCTTACAGGAAACATGTTTTTTTTTTTTTAACTGGGCTCCCTTGTTTTTCAAGTGGAAAAATAGGGTAAAGTGGTTCAATCTCGTACAACAATTCTCAAAGAAAAAATAATAATGTATTTATTTTAAAGTCAATCTAACAAAATAATGATATTATGGTATTGTTTTTTGTGGGAGCCAGAAAAAATATATATATCTGCTTATTGGGGTTAACCCAAACAAGGCCTAGAATAGGTCCAGCCCAAACAAATCTCACACCCCCCCCAATCTATATAAAGGGGGGGCATCCCAGAAGAAATGGTATGTTCTCTTTCCCTACACTACACACCAAGCACTCTACACTTTCTAGACTTTCATTCTGCTTATCAGGTGACTGACTTCACCATCGGAGTGCCTCCGGCCGACAACCCCGGTTGGGTGGCGCCGATCATGCTCATCTTTGCAGGTCATCTCTTCGTTGGATCTCTACAATCCATGTGAGAGGATATTTCACGGTCTCACAATTGGCGCCATCTGTGGGAAATGACTGAACGAGATCAACGAAGAACACAGCAACCATGTTATTATAAGTAAACATTCAACATCAACAACACTTTGATGGTTATCATGAGCCACAGCTAAGCTTTGAATTTTCTCTCTGACGAAATTTATTGTAAAATTATTGTAAAATCGATTCTTGAATTATATACATATATCTGTGTGTACTGAAAAACTCCATAGAAACTCTTTTCTTTTTTCACGGTAAATCTTGATGAAAAGTGTTACAATAAAACAAGTGCTCATGGATTTACTTTTGCATCTTCACTTTCTCTCTCTAAAAATGGGTTTCAGATTATGTTCGTGGGAGCTTCTTTTTGGTATTATTAAAAGGGTTGCTCGGCCAAACTCACTCCCAGGATTGTTTATTTAGTTTTTGCCCCACAGGAGTTTATTTTATAATTAATTCTTCAGATATACATATATCTATACTAACAATTTTTATGGAATCCATAGTTGGGTCTTTAATTTTTGTCAAGCCCCGAATTTTAATTACTCGAAAACATTACCAAAGCCTGTAAATTTAGGTCCATATTATTATTTTTTTATTTTATTTTTATACATATATAAATATCTATTACACTTGAGTAATAGGAATATAATGATACATTTTCTTTCTCTCTCAATGAAAATTATAATGTCAACAATACATGCCAATCTCCTACTGTGAAGCTATAAATGAATAAAATACAATTACAGGATCCATCACATCTACAGTGAAATTACAAATAAAAGACACATGGACTTCTCAACTCTTTAATCAAAGAATCTAAACTTTCCTCCTGTAAAAAGGTAAAACAATAACGGGGTGAGCACTAATGCCCAGTAAGAATTTCATAGTTCTCAATCAATAACTAACACACAGATAGAAATGATCATACATGCAGGATGATACCATATAGTAGAGTGGCGTTTTATAACTTCAAAATATCATAAGTAGAGTACCTTTTCTCAAAAACTATTTGAACACTTTTAAGAAAAACATTCAGCCATTAAAATTCGTCCATTAACTTTAGAAAATTATAAATCCCTGTGAAACCAACATGTTTAAGAAACAACATCATTTAAAAATTATTAACCAATTCCCAAAATATTCCCCATTTCATTTCCATTTTTTTTTCCTTATACTATTTCCAATCACTATAACTCCATAATGTCAAGATCCAATTTCCTTTATGTTCAAAAAGACAATCCTCATATACTCAACTCCAACTTGCCCAACAATTACCTCACATTAACGTTTGCATTACCAAATAGAATACAAGCATGACACAAGAATAACAATCCCTTTTTAATTCAATTCCTCTATTATTTACAAAACAAAACTCATAATCTTCCATTTTAATCACAAGCAATCCATTGAGTGTATCAACACCAATCCCTAATCCAATTACCATTTCATTTTCCATTCTTTCAATTAATCTCACATCAAATACCGGATCCAATCACAAGTCATCTCCATGACTCACACACTTTACCGGTCACAAGCCGGAAGGAATGCAGAACCTCACGCTTTATCGGTCACAAGCCGGAAAGAACGCGGAACCTCACACTTTACCGGTCACCATCCGGAAGGAACGCGTAACCTCAACATACCACACGCTTTATCGGGCGCTACTCCGGAAGGAAGGCGAAACCTATCTCAAGCGCTATGTTTTACAAGCTCAAATACGGCGGGAAACAAACCCCAAGATATCATCACAATCCATCATTACAATTAGTGGACAATGCCAACACATCTTCTATTATTTTCGTAACACATTAATTCAATATAGATCCACCATTTATTAAAATTACATTCACATAACAAGTACAAATATGTTCCACAACCTTCTTCATTATCCATTAAATCATTCATTGTTTTGTCACACAAAAATATAACACATTGTAGACACCCCATTTTGACCAGTCCTAAGACTTGGACGCTTTCTTTTGATTACCCGATGATGACAATTAGAATGTGTTTCTCACAAAATTCTCACTAAGAAAGATGGAATTTGAATTTTAATCCCAACCTTCACCCATTTTTTGGCCAAACTATTTTAGACCATAAAACCCTCTTTTCAAAATATGTTTTTTTTAAAAATGTTTCTACAATGTCCCGAGGCTCCCATTTCGATTAAAATATTGCACTTTTCAGTAAACCGAGTAAGGACAAAGTGGAAATAAATGGAAGGGAGGTGAAAATTTTTGAAAAATATTAAAAAAAACATCTTCCTATAGGTTTGGAGTTGAAGGAAATAGGAGGGGATGAAAGAAAACTGGTTTAGGAAAAGGATGAGTATCAAATCATTAAGAAGGAAATGAGCAGCCTTTACTAAATTAGGTATATCTCTTTGTACACTTGGAATTTAAATGTGAGGCCACCACCATTGGAAAGTAGACTTCTGGGGCTTCAATTTAGACCCAAGAACCACCTCAGACCAAGTCCAAATAAGGGAGATATGTCCATTTGAAGTTGGGCTTAAGAGCAGATTTTGTTGACCCAGCCCGAGACAGCCTTTACTAAATTAGGCATATCTCTTTGTACACTTGGAATTTAAATGTGAGGCCACCACCATTGGAAAGTAGACTTCTGGGGCTTCAATTTGGACCCAAGAACCGCCTAAAACCAAGTCCATTTGAGGGAGATATGCCCATTTGAAGTTGGACTTAAAAGCAGATTTTGTTGACTCGGCCCAAAACAACAATAGCCCATTTTTTTCTTGATTTTGGTTCGGTTGGGACAACCCATTTACCTATTTTCTGAGCCATTCAAGTGCATCCACTCATCCTCCATTATACCTAATCATCTCCCATTGTCAAAAAGAGGTTTTGTTTGCATTCATAAAGGAGTATCCCATGCAACCACCTTGAAAATTTGCCCTCCTATCACATTCTTGTCTCCCACCTTCTTTTTGACCTTTACTCTCCCTCATTGCCTATATAGAATGATCATATTGTAAGAGAGAAGAGGACCACGAAATTGAAGAGAAAGGAGTGAGAAAAGAGTGAAAAAAGAGAGAAAAATTGAGTTTTTGAGTCAAAAATATTCCTATCTTCCATATACACCCCATACCTTCCATAGCTACTGAAATTCCTCATTTCCATACACCAAAACCACTCTAAAAATTCTGATATAGCCAAAGATCAATTGCCTTGATCATAAGGAAGAGTGTTTAGTGATTGAAAATGAGAAAAACTAGAGAGTTAGCCACTTTTCATACCATAAACTCCATAAACTCCATAATTTCGAATTGAGGATTTGAGAACACACTTTCTACACTTGAGGGTGATCAAGAGAAAGTTTGGAAATCAAGAAGTTCAATCTTTCTTTGGAAGGTGAATTTTTGGTCTTTCATTTTCTTATATTTTATATCTCATATTTATTTTCTTACTTCTTATTTCATAGTGTTTTGTTATAATCCAAGTAGTTTGTTTATCTCATATTTATTTTCTTACTTTATATTTCATAGTGTGTTGTTATAATCCTAGTGTTTTGTTTAGCTTATAATTATTTATTTATTTATTTTTATTCCCATGTTTTAATTTCATATTAGTTTTGTTGTAATCTTGCATGTTCTACCTCATATTTATTTTTATTTCTTGTATTAGTCTCACATTAGTTTTGTTGTAATCTTGTATGTTCTATTTTATATTTGTTTTATTGTTTTAGGTTTATGTTGTAAGTTTACACTTTTTATTTTATTTTATATTTGTTTTCGTATTTTTAATATAACCGGTAGTGGTTAGTTGAGCCACCTACATATTTTTTGTTTGTGCCTTTTCTTGGTTTCGCAACAAGACAGGTTTTGCTTGGTCTAGTTGGCCGGTCGGTTAGCTTCTTCCAGACAAGATGGCGTAATCTCCCAATGTTGACCAATTTCCGGTGGCGGTTCCAAAGAACATGAAGTTTTTTTTTTTTTTTTTTTATTTTTTTTAATTTTGAGTGTATTGTGAGGTTTTTATTTTGTTGTAATATTCTCCTCATCCCTCTCTAATTTGGTTTGTAATTATTCTTTAAAATGTTGTAATAATTCCCCGCCCCGCTTCTTTCTATCCCATTCTTTTACTTGCTTTCCTTATTTGAACATAAACATCATATTTATTTTTCATCATATTCATGCTTTGCATCCATGTTTCATGCATCTTGATTCGGCGAAGTTTGCATTTGTAGATTTAATCAATTCCTATGTGATTATGTGCGCTACCTCATGTTCTTGAGATGATTCACATGTCATATCTTAGAAGCCGAATCTTTAGTTGCATCTCATGAGTGAATTGCATTAGGATTTTGTATATAAGATCATGCATGTTTTACTAACTTTGTTTTGTAACTTGTTCGCGGGTCGTCAAACATGTAAGTTTTTATGCTTTAGCATCCCGTTTGTGTGTGTTTTTTTCTTACTATGTTTAAGCATCCTACCATGTGGCTATTTGCTTATGTGATATAACTATATGAATGCCAGTGGATGGAGGTTGTGTCGCTTAATTTGGAATGATATTGATTTTTGTGTTTGTAAACTCAATTTATTTGGGTTATACATTTTCAAAATTCTTTCAAAACTACATGAAATCAAGTTATTCCAAAATGGGTGACATAGTCTATACTTGTATGTTTCACATAGTAAATTTTAGGATTTATTAAATAATCAGAACATGAACATATAAAGAAAATAAAAGTCATATTATGGTTTAGTAGAGGCCGATCTTTTGATCGGGTGAACGGGGGTGCTCAAATAATGACCTTCCCTCTTCATACCTAAGGTTCCGAGCCAAGCATCCTTGGTTACGACGAACAGTGGCCTTGGCACGAGTCATGGGTTTCCTAATTTTCCCAAAATAAACATTAGGTGGCGACTCTGAGATTTGATGATGCAGTCCATTTTTGGTAAAAGTTGCCAAATCTAGACTCTCATCCACGTTTCACATTGCACTCGTGAGACTAGATCAAAGAGATCTCGGGAGTCCGAACTGTTTAACGCGCGCGGGTACCCCCGGGCATGTTACACACATCCATAGAGGCAAAGACTCATCTTTAAAGTGTTCATAATTCTTGGGTTCAAACTATTTCTTTACTTTTCCATATTATCATCAAGTCTTCAAATTCAATTTTTTTAAACACATTGATTATCAATTACTACCCACGGTTATAAATTAAATCTCCAACATTTAATTTTCTTTGATACAACTCCTTCATATAACATCATCATATTTCACAATCTCCCATTTATCATTATTCATACTCATCTTAACCCAACATAGACTTAATTTCATAAATTTAATGTTGATTGAAGTATCCTCGTTTTTCCAAAATAAAACTTCATAACTAGAGTTAAATATAAAGTTAGGCTTTTAGTTTTGAGGTATAAAATCACTTTTTAATTATACAATAAAATTCTTAAATCTTCACTTCATCATCTTATCACAAATTCTGTATCATCTTTCAACTTGCCCCCGGGTACCAACACAACATCACCCAACCCAACTCATCTTAAATTCAACATGACCCAACACAACACAACTCAAACTCAACACACCCAACACAACTCAACTCAACACAATTCAACATGATTCAAACACAATTCATCATAGTCCAACACAATTCGGTTCAACATTATTCAACACAACTCAACATAATCAACATTATTCAACACAATTCAACATAGTTCAAGGTGAACTCTTAAACCTTTATTTCATCCTTTCATCCCAAGGCTCATGTCATCCATATCATTAATAAATCATTTCCCTAATCTTCATTTCACATTATAGCATAATTTACAACATCCATAACAAATGTTCAATCGCTAATTTTTAACATAATTTTCAAACACTTCCAAAATTCAATTAAACTTGTATATATATAATTCAACCTACCAATTTCATGATTCTACTTTCAATTTGGGCAAAATCATTGTTTATCATCATGAATCAACTTAGGGTTTTCAAGAAAATCAAGAATTTCGAGAAAAATTCAAACTTCTTAAACCACTACTCTTTATTCCAATCTTCCCATTAATTAAACACCTAAGGTTCATAATCCACCTTATTAACCCAACAATTGAACCCCCAACACTTCAAACCCTAAACACCCAAAATCATGATGTACATTATATGCTAAAAAATGTGAGTTTTATATGCATATATTCAAAATACCACAAATTTATCTATTTATGGAAGTATTGAAGTTGAACTAGGACCCCTACCTCAAGAATCAAGCAAGAAAAGCAAGCTTTGAGAAGAATCCTTCACCAATCCGAATTCCAATCGGTTGAAAATGTTGATCTTCAAGTCTTCTTCATTTCTTTGTAAGAGATCTTAGCCAATCCTTAGGGAAATGGAAGGTATTTGAGGTCAAAACCCTAGGGTTTTCGGACCTAGGGTGAGAAGGATGAAGAAGGAGAAGGAAAATGCAAAGAATGATTTAAAAATCATGTTTTTAAGCTGCTGAATGCGCACAGTCTGCTCGAGCGCATATTTTCTTGCTCGAGCGAACATGCTTCTAGCACAGATTCCAAAACTTTAAACGGGCATAACTCTCTCATCCGGACTCTATTCTAGGTCGTTCTTGTGTCCAAATCGAAGCCCCGGAAATAAGATTTCCAATGGTCCTAGCCTCACATCCAAATTCAAAGTGTGGAAAAAGAAAAGGGCAAAAGAGTGATGGATGGTCAAAAACTCAAACTCAAATTTGGGGCTTTTTATCTAATCTTATCTAAATACCTTGTTAAGGCTTCAATCAAGGTTCGAAACATCACCCAAGGGTCCTCAATTATAATATTTAAAGTTCACTTGCCAACCTATCAATATCAAGAGTCCGACAACCATACAAGTTTTAAGGTGACGGGCACCACTATACATCAATCCAATGTAAATTTAAAATCCGAGTCATTATAATTTTTCTCTCTAAAAGTCTTTTGGCTAGCAAACCAGCGTAGGTTGCCGAGAAAAAATAATGGAAGAATCCAAACGGCTGATTTATTAATCAAGATATTCGGCACCACTATCCACGGTAGAACCGAAATGAGATCGAAGTACTGTTAAACCGAAAGGCTAATTTAATTCGGCACTTTATTTGGTTTGCCTATCAACCAACTCAGCAACGACAAGGTGTTATAGGCCGACCACGACTCTCTCTAGCGCTATTATCGGCAAAGGTGGAGTCGTGCCGACAAAGTGCTTCAGCATGTCAGCCAAGGCAATTTGCCTTCCAAATGTCTCGGCAAGACAAACCCAGTGAGGCGGCTGACCCAGAGCTTTCAGAGTAGAAATGATGTCGCCCAACACATAACATTCTTCGGCCAACCACTCAAGTTTCTCGGCTTTCCATTGAATTGGGTTTAGAATCACAATGGACTTGTTTGGCAATCCAACAAGGCTATTTGGTAGCTTTACATATATATCAAGCATTCGAGCCATGCATATTCATTTCGGCAGTACTGTGACTCGTAGCAAATTGCTCAGTGCAGCTACAAAGTTATTAGGGAGATCTATAACCCCGAGCTCCAATCTTAGGCAATGAAAACGGTCTAGATTATTCGCCGCCAAGAGCATATTCAACGTGCACCAAGCTCTTTTGCCAAACACCTTCCTTTAGCTGACCACACTTTTATCGATTACAGGAGCCGAACAATACCCAAAAGAAAAAAAAAACATAAAAATAATAGAACCTTATTTTTTGGTCAACTTTCAGAGGTTCGACGGCATTCAAAAAAAGGCAAAATAAGGCATCTAAATAGTGGAATGAATACTAGGCCGAGTGATGAATCCAACACCGCAAGAACGAGGCCAATCGGACTTAAAACGAGGGAGATCTAAAGGCTCAAAGTCAGGTATTTGAACTTAAAAAATTATGAATTTCATGACCTGCTGCATGGAGAAGATATCATAAGAATTTATTGTGCGCCTCTCGGCTCAAGGCGCTCTGTTGTATCTTAGGGCATTCGGGTTAATCGGGTGGTCCGATAAACTTTGAGGGCGACTACCTTTTAGTTTTTCGCCGTGTAGAATTCATTTTTAGATTTCGATTTTGCAAATTCTGAGTCTCATATTGAGATTAATAGATCGGCCAATTTGAAACATTAAATGAAAACTCAATGGTTGTGTCGTGTCTGATCCGCATGCAATCTTGACAGCAGGCTTCATTCATCACCTTGGCCACATACCGCCAACTGGGGCAGGACCCACCTCTTGTATTTCTTTTATTTTTTGCTCCACAATATCAAACCGATTAACTCATTTTTGTAGCCTTTGCATATAAATTTATTTATCACCTTGATCCTTGTGGCAATCTCTTTTTTAGGTGTTCATTTCAGCTTGTCAAGAAAAACTGCAGTGACCATTTTGGAAACTTAACTACCCATTGCGGCGAGTTGCTTGAGGTTGGGCAAGCAATGGAATAAAGAAAGTTATGAAGGGTTATTCGCATAATCAGTTGTCGATCAAGCATTTCAGCAAACGGCAAGATAAAAGACCAAGAGGTAACACAAAAGTCAGCGAGCTAATCACGTTGCCGACTTTCTGATCATGAGTATAAAAATAATATTTATTACAAGATAATAAGTATTTGCACAAATATTAATATTGACTTGTATTTATATGTTTACGTCCGATGTGTCATGGATAGCTTGACGATTTGTTTGGCTCAAGAACTGGATATTACCATTAAACTCATAGCTGGGTCTTCACTCTCTCTCTCTAGAAAAATTCTCCCCAAGAGTTATTGGCAAAGTTTGACCATGATGAGTTATTATAGTAATTTATGGTAATATTTTGATCGGCTTTATATGAAGCTAATTAGAAACTCCATATTTAAGATATGGTCATGACTAAGTATGTAGAGCTATTAATATTTTCATGGTTAGGAGACCAAGTTTAGTGATGCATATGTTGTTCCACATACATTTGGACTACTCGGCTAATGTTTTGATCTAGTAATTTCTTTCTCTCTTTGGTTCGATTTACTTTTAAGTAGTTTACTTCTTGAGATTATGCGAACACGAGTGGCTAAGTGGAACCTCTATTCTTTTCTCTTTAAATAATTATTGCCTTCAATATGATTTCTATATACATATATGCTTATAACCTTCAATTTAATTAAATCAGTTTAATTAAAAATATAGATTGTAGTACTCCACCATTTATCTGATAACCTACCAAGTGCTATCAAAGAGCAGAGTTTGCGAACTGTTACCAAGAGATGCCGACTAGTTTTTTGACAAGCCAAGAGGAGTGTTAATCGGCACCAACAATTGGGTCTTGTTCCTCTAAGAACAGTTCTTGGAAAGTAACAAAAAGTGATTGGCAAATGATTTTTAAATGTGTCAACCAAATGCCGAGCAACTCTCGCCTGGGGTGATCAAGGAGTTATGCGCCGAACACATAAGACCCTTGTGGTGAATTGATCGGCAACTAATCACTCGCCAAGTTTCAACCCAATCAAGAGTTTTAATACATCGGCACCTCTCCGCCACTACATACTGTTCTAACCAGTTTAGGAACCCGCACTGCGGCAACATCACTTATTCGGCTAACATTGCTTACTCAGCCCGACTACTCAGCCACACGTCCACTTCACAGCATCAAGACTACTTAGCCACATACGTCCACTTCAAAGCGTTGGACATATTCGGCAACACAATGCCTCGGCACTAATATCTCGGCATAAAACTAGCACCTCAGCTTATCGAAATCTACATCTAATAATACCAGAGGATTCGCGTCGACTCAAGGAGTCCAAAGCCACTACCCAGAGAAGCAAAAAGGTCACCGACACTTGTCGATAATTGTGCAACAACCCATATTTTAAAAAAAAAACTATAATTTTCAACATTGTTGAAATCAAGTTTTGATTATACCAATGTAAAGAACTCCTCGAGATGAGTCCAACACAACAAACCGTGTCAAAATCGGAGCTAAAACGAAGCCATACGGGTCGATCAAAGTTTGCTCAAAAAATGAATTGTTTCGCTAGAGAAGACGACCCAGCCAACAATGAAGAAATAATCTTGTGGTTCGCAGTTGCCTTACAACCTATTCATCTGAACCCTCATATCCATTTTGGCTACAATTACGCCATCAGGAGTCTGATCACAGCGATCCAATAGTCCTTTCCAACTATTTGACACATTCTGGGTCCATCCTGATAATGTAGTTTTGTCGGATGAGGAATGGGTCGGATAGGGTCCGGATGCTCCACAGGATGATTGAACCTCGTCTCCCCAGTTGTACCTGCACCAAGTCCGTCGAGAAGGACCCCGGAGATGGGGTTCCTTATTGAGGACCCTCTGATGTTTAAGTTAGATGAGTCTCTAGTAGAAAGATGGAAGCTTTTATCTTAGAGAGGAAGTAGAAGGTAGTTAGAGAGAAAGTGAGTACTTGTATATATTGATTTCTTCCATACCTTGCTGGCCTCTTCGCTTACCGTGCCCTGTCAGCCGACCTATCCTATCAGCCGTAAGTCTATGGTAGTGTTGTCATGCCGTGGACTTCACAAAAGGAGGTTGCTTGTCTCTTCTTATTGTCTGGCCTCTGGGCCTAAGTTGGGTTAGAAATTGTTTGGACAGCCCATTGGGCCACTTATTTGGGCTATACACATCAGTAGTCCCCTATTCTCGAGTGTAGTTTTAGTCCAACGAAGGGAATAAAAAAGAGTAAAGTAGTCCCCCAAGTCACGGAAGGAGGCAGGGCGACGGTGGCCAAATTTATTGAGCAAATGAGTGGGTGTTGCGCTAGAGGTAGGACCGCTCAAAAACCAACTGGGCAAGGCGCAGTGAGAGTTAAAGGGAGTAAAGTTAGAGATTTTGGGCCGGCGCAGACTGCGTGCGCCGAGAGGAGTTGGCATGTGCGAAATTGTGAGGAATGTAAAGTGCTAGCCCTTGTGTAAAGCAATGCAACCGAGGCTGAGGCCTTTGGAAGGTTGGCTGAGGACCTGGGCAGTCGGCTGATGGATTAGCTCATACCGTAAGTTTGTACTCAATTTGACTGAGACTTTTTGGTGCTTGGTCTGGCCGTGATCTTGATGTGCTCAGGCTGGCTGAGGCTCTGTGGGTGCTCGGTTTAACTGAGGCTTCGGATGGTTAGCCGATGTAGAAGAAGTTGAATACCTTACTTGTAGAATTAGACCCAGTCTTGTTGAGTTTGTTTAGCCCGCAGGGTCTCACTCAGTTTGCAGAGCGCGTTGGATGGTCAGCTAATGGTTTTGGAGGTCGACTGATGACTGGGGGGTCGGACTATGACTGTTGGAAGTCTTAGAGGTTGGCTAATTTTTGGAGGTCGGCCGATGACTATTAGAAGCCTTGAAGGTTGGCCAAGCAGTTTTGGAGGTTGGCGGAGTACTTTAGTGGTTGGCCAGTGCTCTTTGGCAGTAGGCCAATGGATTTTAGATGGTCGGCTATTGCTTGCGGAGCGAGTTGTGGAAGAAGTGGTCCCTATTGTTGCTGAAGATGGCTGTTTTGGACTTGATCCTAATTTTGACAAACGATTTGTAGAGGCGGAGGGGTAGAAACTGGTAGTTCTCGTTGGAACATGGCTTGGTTTTGCTCAATCAAGTGGTTAACGCCGTCGGTGTTTCTTCGTGAAGTATGGAGATGGATTGTTTGGGTTAGGAGGCTCGGCTGGAGCCCTTCTTGTAGTGCCTTGGACGGCTTGGTTATTGCGTGAGCGTGCTTGGACACACCGTCGAGCCATTACTTTATCTAATGTAATGGTGCTCGGTGAGTCCGTGTGAACGGTGAGCTGGCTTTTTGTAGGCCATGTCGGTGGACCTTCTTTAGAGTTCAATATTTTGGTCGGAGAATGTACTTTATCAGTCAAATATGATAATAACATGAGCAATGATGGGTCTCAGTATGCTGACAATGACGATGAGAAGCTCCAGAACAGAGTGGTGATGGAGGCTTTTGCCAATATTTCAGCCATGAAAGCAATATATGCCCACTTACAGTGTGCTTAGTCTCCGTTTGATGTTGATGGCATTCAAGCTGTGGAGCAGCTGGTGGCCTCCCAAATGTTTGTCTTTCGCATAGTGGTTTTCCATATGGAGGCCTTTCGCATAGAGGTCTCCCATATGGTGGTCTTTCGCATGGTGGCTGTCCTTCCATATAGTGGATTTCCTCATAGAGGTCTTCTATATGGTTGTCGGTCGCCCATTGGGATCGGTCGATTGGTCTCCCACGTAGGGGTCTTAGAAATGATCTAGGGCAAACAGTAGACTGACTTATATTTAGAGCTTGGTCCCAAGTCATGATGTTGAACTCCTTCATGGTTGTTTGTGCTCATGTTAGAGGAGTGGTTATCTGTGTGGTTTGGAGTCTTCTCCATGTTCAGTCTGGCTGAGACTTTGTAAACTCGGTTTGGCCAAGGTCTTCATGTTCAGTCTGGTTGAGGCTTTTGTAAACTCGGTCTGGCCGAGGTCTTCGTGCTCAGTATGGCTGAGGCTTTAAGTAATTTGGTTAGGACTCCCCCTTGGTGCTCAGTCTGGCTGAGGCCTTAAGTAGTGCTCAGTTTGGCTGAGGCTTTAAGTAGTGCTCAGTCTGGCTGAGGCTTTATGTAACTCGGTCTGGCCGAGGTCTTCGTGCTCAGTCTGGCTGAGGCTTTATGTAACTTGGTCTGGCCAAGGTCTTCATGCTCAGTCTGGCTGAGGCTTTCAGTAGTGCTCAGTATGGCTGAGGCTTTAAGTAATTTGGTCAAGACTCCTCCTTGGTGCTCAGTCTGGCTAAGGCCTTAAGTAGTGCTCAGTTTGGTTGAGACTTTATATAACTCGATCTGGCCGAGGTCTTCGTGGGTAGAATCTGATATCATGCCCCTTACGGCTTTAAATTACTCGGTCTGGCCGAGGTCTTCGTGCTCAGTCTGGCTGAGGCTTTAAGTAATGCTCAGTCTAGCTGAGGCTTTTTGATCTGAAATGTTATGAAATGTGCAACATAGATAAAAGAAGTTTGAATATCTTACTCATGATGTCCTTGAGGAGGGGGAAGTAGACCATTCGGATATGGTGGAGGCGCTGGGGCTCCGTCTGATTGTTGCTGAAGTTGCCGACCAAACTAGTTTGCTGACCGACCTATGTTGCCGACCGACCAATAATGCCGACCAAGCTATGTTGCCGACCGAGTTGTCGACCGACCAATGATGCCAACCGATCTAGTTTGCCGACTGAGCTATGTTGCCGACCGAGCTAGTTTGCTGATCGACCAATGATGCCGACCGAGCTATGTTGCCGACCGCCGACTGAACTAGTTTGCCGACCGACGTATGTTGCTGACCGAGCTATGTTGCCGACCGACCTATGTTGCTGAGCTGGGTTGGTTGGCGGTGCACGGGGCTCAAGGTGCAGGGATGCACGTGATGATGTGACATGACACAGACGTAGGGAAAAGAGAGAGAGTTAGTGGCTGGGGGAGTGAAGCCCATGTCTTCACGTGGGGCAATCTGGGCCTTTGATATGGATCAAATGGGAAATACTTGTCCAGAGCTTTGTTCTTGAACTTTTTGCTTGTTTGTTTGTTTGTTTGTTTGTTGTTTGTTGTTTTTTTTTTTGAAGTCTTGACGACTTTGAATTGCTTGGTGCGGGGGTTGATTTTGGTGCGTAGGTAGACCTCCACAGTGCTCACCAACAACAATGGTGAGGTGAGCCGAGAGCGGCGTAAAGAAGCATCGAAGAACCAAGTTGAGGTACGATTGGACCGGGCTAAGAATGAGATCGTCGGCCATGGATCGGTCTAGAATCATGGTGCCGGCGAGAGAGGTGTAGGCGGGGAAAACGTCGCCGCCGTCGCTAGGAAGCCATGAATCATGTGGTAACCATTCATTCCGACACTGAAGATGGGTGAAAAGGAAACTATTTCCGGTGACAATGAGCACAACCGCCAATCGGAAGAGTTTCCCACAGACGGCGCCAACTGATAATGTAGTTTTGTTGGATGAGGAATGGGTCGGATAGGGTCCGGATGCTCAACAGGATGATTGAACCTCGTCTCCCCAGTTGTACCTGCACCAAGTCCGTCGAGAAGGACCCCCAAGGTGGGGTTCCTTCTTGAGGACCCTCCGATGTTTAAGTTAGATGAGTCTCTAGTAGAAAAATGGAAGCTTTTATCTTAGAGAGGAAGTAGAAGGTAGTTAGAGAGAAAGTGATTACTTGTATATATTTATTTCTTCAATACCTTTCTGGCCTCTTCGCTTACCGTGCCTTGTCAGTCGACCTGTCCTATCAACCGTAAGTCTATGGTAGTGTTGTCATGCTGTGGACTTCACAAAAGGAGGTTGCTTGTCTCTTTTTCTTGTCTGGCCCCTGGGCCTAAGTTGGGTTAAGAATTGTTTAGATAGCCCATTGGGCCACTTATTTGGGCTATGCACATCACATCCGTACGGTCAGAATTTGCAATTTCAGCTAGCAAAATAATAATAATAATAATAATAATAATAATAAATAAATAAATAAATAAATAAATAATAGTAAATAAATAAATAAAAATACAAATAAATTGCAGATTTTATTCCGATATCACCAAGCACCCTACTTTGTCTCGGCTTCATTCCGATATCACCACGGCACTGAATAGGGGTACGGAATCCGTTTCAAATTGTTATCGGCCTACTCGACAATTTTGGCCCAAGTCAATTTTATTCCTTCCGAATAACAAATCTTATTCAAAAGCAGCAAATATACGTTGGACAAGAAACTCGACTTCACTAAATTGACAACCATTGCCAACCAAGTTCTTAGCAAATCCAACTTCGAAGGGATGCCGACACATTGTGAAGCTAAGAAAAATCGCCGACCAAAGAATCGGCACAATCACCGACCCAAGTGTAGCTGACCAACTTTTCGGCAAAATCACATTATATATGAAACGGACACCGATGTTTTGACACTAGTTACTCGGCAGTGCATCAATTTTACTCGGCAAGATTATTCGGCACCATTATTAATTCAACATCATGTATGATCATTATTCGGCCGTGCATCAACTTTCTTCGGCTAAACAACATTATTGGTCAACTTTATGCATTGTCAAACTTTATGCACCAACATTGGCCACAATATTCGGCAACTTTATTCGCCTAACAACATTATTTGGCAAAACAATTGCCCACTGGGACATTAGTCAATTTTTTGCTTTCCAATTGGGGCACATCAGCCGATCATCATCTCGGCACCTTTCATATGCATGCACACTCGGCCAACTTGGTACAAACATTACAACGACGTTTACTTGAGTTACAAACTCCCGCTTCTTTTCATACAGCTCGAAGCAAGCGCCAGTTTTGGGGCAAGTCCAATCTGCATTCCTTCCAACTAACACCTGTCATTCGAAATCAATGGGGCAAGTCTACCTTGGACTAAACGCAAACCGTGCAGCTCGGTAATTAAATAGTTGGCCTAATATCTACTTGGGAATTCCTTACAAGCGAAGCAATATTATTTGTGATTAACACGTCTACCTTATTCGGTACAGGCCATCACTGACACAGGATGTATTATTCAAAATTCTTGCAATATTAGCACTTGATTGCCACTTAAAATTAGCATAAGTCTCGGAGTACAACGTAATCTTCGCACTCGGCATGGAGCGCCATCAGCAAAGGCCTACACCCTCACTCGGGGGTAATAATACCGTAGGCCTATGCCCATGCCCGGGGGTAATAATACCACAGGCCTACACTTTCGCCCGGGGGGTAATAATACCGTGGTCTATTTTTTGGCTGATATATCTACCTTATTTAGTCTACATTATTCGGTTCAGACAATCATTTTCGTGCTTGGTACATAGAAATATCACTAGCTCGGCACGAAAGTCTATATTTTGAAGTGCTCTTTGCACTCGACAATATACTACACCCTCGCTCGGGGGTCATAATACCATAGCCTATAGCCCTTGCCCGGGGGTAACAATACCGTGGCCCATTATTATGATTTGTTTGGAATTCATGTGATATAATCTCATCCTATGATAGACATACGTACATATATGCATACATTCAAGCATACACGCAGTCATTCATTCATACATTTTATTTATTTATCCAGAGTGTTCTTTATCAAAAAACCCAATAGCTATTTGAACAATATAACTCGACAAGCAAAACTCTCATTTCTTCTACCGCAGACAATGAAAGTTTTGGGGTAATTGTGGTAGCCATAAAATATATATATATATATCTGCTTATTGGGGTTAACCCAAACAAGGCCTACAATGGGTCCAACCCAAACAAATATCACACCCCCCCAATCTATATAAAGGGGGGGCATCCCAGAAGAAATGGTATGTTCTCTTTCCCTACACTACACACCAAGCACTCTACACTTTCTAGACTTTCATTTTGCTTATCAGGTGACTGACTTCAGCGTCGGAGTGCCTCCGGCCGGCAACCCCGGTTGGGTGGTGCCAATCATGCTCATCTTTGCAGGTCTACCAGAACCAAGTTCATCTCTTCATTGAATCTCTACAATCCATGTGAGAGGATATTTCATGGTCTCACATTTTTGTAAAAAAATTAAAATAAAATAAATATGGAATCATTATATTGATCGGTATTCTTTTTGACTAATAATGTTCTCAATCATAAAAACAAAATAAATGTGAAGTACGAGATAATGAATGGATGAGAAATGAAAGAGTTTGAAAGGTGGCTGTAAAAAGATTAAAAAAGATAAATAAATAAGAAAAAGAAAAAGAAAGAAAGTGAGGGCATTTAAGTCACAGTACCAACAAAAAGTTGTGTTTTAAAAGACATTTATTACTTTTCTCAATCTTTCTAATAGTGGGGTAATTAAGTTAATAAATAAATTCCTAACAAATGCACTTATGAACAAAACACATAAAAATAAATATATTACCTAAAACAAAACTTTAGAACTTGCATTGCTTCTTATAGAAAACATGCTATTTTTCTTTACTGAGCTCCCTTGTTTTTCAACTGGAAAGATAGGGTAAGTGATTCAATCTCGTAGAAAAATTCTCAAAGCAAAACTTTCAATATTTTGAAGCCACGTTAATGTAAGATGGAGAGAGGGAAGGATAGCAAAAGAAAGTAGGGCAAAAGAGGAGAAGGAAGCCTGAATGGGAAAAAAGTATATTCCATGCCAAAAATGCTAGGTTAAGATGATAAGGTAAAGGCCTTAGATAAAAAAAAAAAAAACATGTTAGACTTCTTTTTGTGCACCATGGGGATGTCGGAGCTATGGTAAATTGGGAGGCATTTATTGGATCTACAGAAATGCCTTGCACCATTACGGTCAATATGTAATGCCATAGTATTTTATATTTTTGTTTTTATTTATATATTATTTTTTATTATTTATGTAGCATGTTAAATTCTTTTCATATGTTTTTTGGAATAATTCTTTTAATAGGTTGAACCAGGTGAAAATGAGACAGATCAAGTAACTATGGAGGATTTTCTGCGTTTATTTCCGAAAACTATACCCTGCATATTTGACGGGCTAATAAAAGCTTTTCATCCCACGAATTCAATTTTTCCATGAGTACAACATTAGTAACACTCACGAAAAAATTAGATTCGTGAAATGAAAGACTTTTATTAGCCGGTTAAATATACAGGGTATAGTTTTCAGGAATTAACGCAAAAAATCCTCCATAGCTACTTGATCGGCCTCCTTTTCACCTAGTTCAACCTATTAAAAGAATTTAACATGCTACATAAATAATAAAAAATAATATATAAATAAAAATGAAAATATAAAATACTATGGCATTACATATTCACCGTAATAGTGCAAGGCATTTCTACAGATCCAATAAATGCCTCCCGATTCACCATAGTTTCGACATCCCTATGTGCACAAAAAGAAGTCTAACATGATCTTTTTTTATCTAGAGCTTTTAGCTTATCATCTCAACCTAGCATTTTAGGCATGGAATATACTTTTTCCTATTCAGGCTTCCTTCTCCTCTTTTGCCCTACTTTCTTTTGCTATACTTTTCTCCCTTCGTCATATATTAACGTGGCTTCAAAATATTGAAAGTTTTGCCTTGAGAATTTTTCTACAAGATTGAACCACTTTACCCTATCTTTCCAGTTGAAAAACAAGGGAACCCAATAAAGAAAAATAACATGTTTCCTGTAAAAAAAAAAAAAAATTATAATTATATTAATATAAAAATAATAAATCACTAAACAAATGAAAATAAAGTATAATAGATAATATTATATTCTGACCACATTAGTTTAGCATTGTTTGCATGTTGCTTAAATTGGCTGTATCGCGTATAGAAATGGTCCAGTGCCGGTGGGTATTGAAGGGACTTTTCATTGGCCACAACTTCCAATCCTTGCACCATGAGCATCCAATTAAAATAAAAGAACAAAATGAAGGCCCCTTGCTAGTGTACTCTTGTGCAGTCAACAAAATGTAATTTTAATTTTCTATATATATATATATGTCAAGTATATTATGAAAAAGTAAGTACTATAATCATTATTTTTCAAAAATCATTTAAGCTTCTTCACCATTTTATTATTTCAAAACTGTTAGACCAATGAAACACAATTTCAACCATTTTTTTAGCTCATTCATCTATTTTAAAAGTGGCGGCCGCACTACTACAAAATCATAAATAGATCACTTTTTATTTTATTTTATATGATGTATGTTACTTAATCACACTTTTTAAGTTTTGTCAAAGTGTGATATTTAGGAGTGTGATTAAAAATGGTCATTTTTAATCCCATGTTTTAAGTATGATTAATAATATTTAGATCACATCTTTTTAGTATGATTAATAACATTTAGATCACATCTTTTAAGTGTGATTAATAACTAATAAAACTTGTGATAATAAACATGTAGATCACATCTTTTAAGTGTGATTAATAACTAATAAAACATTTGATAATAAACATTTAGATCACAGATTTAAGTGTAATTAATATCTAATAAAACATGTGATTAATAATAAGATAAGGTCACACATTATATGCATTTCTCATCACAATTAATGCATGTGATAAAAAAAGGGTTCAACATATTTGAAAAATAATCAATATTATTTTTTTACGCGCATTTGAAGAATGTAATGCACACTATATACTATACTCTAAATCACAACCACATATTAAATGGAATAACGTCATATATTTCATAAATGAAAGTTAAATATGGTCAAAAGTATATACAAAGGAATTAAATAAAAAGTTTTTAACTGTGCTTACATAAATTAAAAAATGAAAAAACTCAAAAAACTAAGTTTTGAATTATGACCATATTTTGCACCTCTTCAAGAAATTTCTAACCTAAAAAATGAAAACATAAATTAATTTAAAAACTGTTAGAAGCATATAAATGAACTAACTATTTGTAGAGATTGTTCTAGTTTTATAAAAGATAAAATCGGATATTTTTTTTTTATCACATTGACTATTTATCACAAGTAATTCCAATCTTCAAGTCACTTTCTTTGATTTACCCAAATAAAATAATAATAAGAGGCAAAAAAAAAGTTGAAATAACAAGATAAAGAAAATTGTAATTTCAAATCTTAGGTTATCAAAAATACCAACTGAACTGGTAGCCAAGGAAGTCACCAACAATACTATAATAATCCAAAGACTACAAACAGCAAAAGGCTTATGACAAGGACAGAGATACCATATACCAACCAATAGCATCAGCCAGTAGATTATGTAGCTGAAGTGCATATATAGCATAATATTTGAACTCAGACATAACTCAAAAGAATAACAAAGATGAAAAAATTTTCTGATACTAAGCATTTATGTAAATTCACCCTTTCCAGCTTGTACTAAAACACAAGTAACATTTCAAAACCAAAAAAAAAAAAATGACAGGATAAAAAACTAAAAATTGTCAAGAATTTCCTAATGTAAATCACAATAAATTTCCCTCAAATACAAATATTTACACACACACACACAAAAAGAAGTGAAAGAAATTCAAGGTTACCTCCAAGGGATTCGAGGTCATAGGAATTTCATTAGGAACCTCTTCTACATCATTGGAGAAAACAATACTAAGGTAAGAATGGGGAGTCTGGTCATGGTTCCTCCGCTCATTAGCACCAAAAACATCACTATTAATATCTCGAAAAAGTTGTGAAGTTGTTTCCCGAGCAAATGTGGTCACAAAAGAGAATTTCTCCAATAGTTGAATTGAAATATCTTGACCAAGATTCGGAAACTTTTGCCTCTACCTACCATTGTGCTGAATAAGACTGGTACTTCCATCAAAAGTACCTGTAGACGTCCCCGAACGCCCCGGGAGGGATGAGTCCCGTTCCATTCATTTTGGGCTCATTACAGTTCAGGACTCAATGTCACGGTTCTTAATCTGAACCAAAGAGTCCAAATCCGGCAAATCGTTTTGAGAAAACAAATTTTTGAAAGAAGTGCCAAACATGGACTGTTTTCCCAGATACAGAGTCGCCACCTAAATATTTTATTTTTGGAGAAATTTAGGAAACCCTGACTCGTTTGCCTAAGGCCACAAGTCCGTCATCACCAAAGTTGCCTCGGCTCGGGAACTTGGGTACAATTGGGAAAGGTCACTTCGTGAGCACCCCCGCTCGCCCGATCAAAGATCGGCCTCTACTAACCATGATATCTAGTTTTGAAAACATTATGCATTCTTATTCCGGTTATTAGTCTAGATTTACTATGTGATGCGCACAGCATACAAGTATAGACCGGGTCGCCTAATTTGGAACAAAACATTTCATGTTTGTTTTGAAAGATGGTTTGCTACTCGCAAGTAGGCTTAAAATGTAGATTTTGCCACCCTCGGGTAGGCTTAGAAAACATGGTTTTGCCACTATCTAGTGGGCTTAAAACTCACAGTCAATGCACTGTTCCAATCCAAATAACCCAACCTTCACCCACAGGCATTCAGGCAGATATATCACATAAGCATATAGCCTCATGGTAAACATGCTATCATGGCAGTCACTCACACATATGCAAGGATGCTAAAGCATAAAAACTTACCGAGTACTCCAAGCCAAAACAGAAGCTAATTAGAAATCATGCATGATCCTAACTATACAGAAATGCCTAATGCAACACATGCAAAAATGCAACTAAGATAGGCTCGGCTATTCTAAACATGGCATATGAGATGCTTCAGATAATATGTATTCAACTTGGAATGGAAGTACAATGCAGCGAACCAAACTACATCTCATGCAGGAAGGATATAAGAAAATTATGCAATCTTAGCAAGCATGCGAGCGTATATGATAGATACACAAAGCGAACGTGTGATAGATACATAAAGTGAACGTAGTGTGATGGATACACAAAGTGAACGTGTGATAGATACACAAAGCGAGTAAAGTGTGATAGATACGCAAAAGGTGAACACAAAGTGTAATAGATGCACTTAGTGAACAAAGTATGATTGATATACTGAATGCGAACACAAAGTGTGATAAATACACTTAGTGAACAGAGTATGATTGATATACTGAATATGAACACAAAGTGTGATAGATGCACTTAGTGAACAAGTATGATAGATATACTAAAGGTAAACACAAAGTGTGATAGATGCACTTAGTGAACAGAGTATGATGGATATACTGAATGTGAACACGAAGTGTGATAGATGCACTTAGTGAACAATTATGATAGATATACTAAAGGTGAACACGAAGTGTGATAGATGCACTTAGTGAACAGAGTATGATGGATATACTGAATATGAACACGAAGTGTGATAGATGCACTTAGTGACCAAGTATGACAGATATACTAAAGGTGAACATGAAGTGTGATGGATGCACTTAGTGAACAGAGTATGATGGATATGCTAAATGTGAACACGAAGTGTGATAAATGCACTTAGTGAACAAGTATGACAGATATACTAAAAGTGAACACGAAGTGTGATAGATGCACTTAGTGAACAGAGTATGATTGATATACTGAATATGAACACAAAGTGTGATAGATGCACTTAGTGAACAAGTATGATAGATATACTAAAGGTGAACACGAAGTGTGATAGATGCACTTAGTGAACAGAGTATGATGGATATACTAAATGTGAACACGAAGTGTGATAGATGCACTTAGTGAACAAGTATGATAGATATACTAAAGGTGAACACGAAGTGTGATAGATGCACTTAGTGAACAGAGTATGATAGATATACTAAAGGTAAACACGAAATGTAATAGATGCACTTAGTGAACAGAGTATGATGGATATACTGAATGTGAACACGAAGTGTGATAGATGCACTTAGTGAACAAGTATGATAGATATACTAAAGGTGAACACGAAGTGTGATAGAGAAAACAAGAATGTGTGTGATAGATACAGGAAATGAAAGAAGTGTGATTAATACACTAAGTGAAGAGAGTGTGATTGATACACTAAATAAATGAGAGTGTAATTCATACACTAAGTGAATGAGGTGGGATTGATACACTAAGTGAATGAAGTGTGATTGATACACTAAATAAATAAAGTGTGATAGATACACTGAGTGAAGCAAACGAAGTGTGATTGATACACTAAGTGAATGATCTTAAACGAAACTTCTTTGAATGAACCGTACATACAATGTCGTGCATGACTGAGAAAGAAACTTGATAGGTTCAATGCATTACAATGCATGATGCTTAAGGAAAGCAATAAATGGACAAAGCGGCGCTTTAGAAAGCACCTTATGAGGTGAGTGGCGGTGAACCGCTCTTCTCCGACAAGGATCTCCCCTTGTGCTCTTCGAACACTTTACCTTCAACTCACAGTACAAAGGTTCTGAAATGCTGACAAGGGTTCTTCACGTAGAACACTTTGGATGCTGCCTTTCTTTCTGATCATATTCACAACTTTCCCTATTCTTCAACGGGGTAACAGAGAGGTTGGTTCAGTATCTAGAATTGAGGTGCATACATGCTATCTCAACCTATGGGGCTTCCACACAGATTTCAAGCCAGGGATACACCCCTGGGTATTTAAACCAAACTTTAGTCTCGGAAATCCAGAACCTTTACGTTCTGGGCATCAGCCATTCGAACTTTAGTTTCCACCGTCGCAGTTGGTCTCCTAGGAACTTATTGCAAACATGGCCAAAATGCCTCTGGTAGGGGATGGTACTCAGGGAGAGCATTTCTGATCGCCATTTTGGCTTGAAGTAGACTCGATCTTGAGCTTGAGGTAGAGACACACTCATACTTTGGAGCATTAACAAGGCTTGACGAGGGTGCATATGAAATACGATTTCGGAGCTTACTGAAGTTGGAACAAACTCAGATGCCCGACATTTTCCTCTTTTGCTTTTGCTTTGCAGTCTGGAACCATTATAGCTTCAGATAGGTCCTGGTTCTACTGTTCTCACATGACCTAGGTTAAACCCTGCGGTTTTATGAAAGAACAAACTCTGTTTTGCACAAATGTGGAGAACGGCACGGCACTCGGAGCACAAAACGATTTTATTTTTGAAATTAAGAGATGAGTTTTCGACCAGGTATTGAGCCTACGACTGAATCACAGCAAAACGACTCAACACGGAAATAAAAGGTACACAACCTAGACACATCAAGTAATACTCGAGACGACTCAAAACGAGAACCGAGATAAAACAAAAAGACACGACACTCAGACGTGCACAGGGAGCCTGTTTCACCGGGTATTGTTTCCCACCCTTTCTCACTTGTGATTCTCACATCACTTGGCACTCAATCTCTAGTTTTCTGAAAAAGCCATTTTCTCACCTTTTTCTCTCAACGCACATCTCGCTATTCTTCAATCTCTCATTTTTTATCCCTCCCTTGGGTGGTTGATGGGTAGACAAGAAGTTGCGGGCTCTTGCCCCTAGCATTCTGCTAGATCCTTTTTCTTCTGCGCACAGCTAGTGAGTTCCTCCCGCAGAGGGGTTGCGCTACAACTGGGTGTGTAGCAAATCTGCAGCTAACATCGGTTGATGGTGCTCTGCTGAGGAGTTTGGACGCGATCAGATCTGTCTAGATGAGGGAATGTAATATCCTGCCCCATTCTAGTTCGTGTTTCGTACTTGGCTTGATAACTCGCTGCTTGGAGGGTGATAGAGCTTTTAGCCCTTTTGCGATTAGCTTTAGTGGTGCCCTTTTCTGGCAGGTAGAGTGCCCTTCTTGGTAAGTATGGTGCCCTTTCTGGCAAGTATTTTGACAAAGGGGAAAAGACAGAACACCTGACTCAACTGTGCCCCTAGTTCATCATTTTGACCATTTTTGTTTTGGTTTTTTCTACTGAAACAATTTTGACCAATATGAGAATTAGATTAACACGCTTGTTCAATTTTTAATTTGAAATCATGCGAGTTAGGTTATGAGCACTGAAAATTTTCCTTTTTTGGGTCCAAGAAAATGGTCCAGTTTTGGAAAATGAAATAATTTTCGAGAAAATTAGTCAACCTCAGTAAAAATTCTCAAAAACTATTTTTGCAAACGACCACTTGCTCAACGAGCATGAAACCTACTCCTGAGATGCACAACCTCGGATCCAAAGGAAAACTGCCCCGTGCTTGAAGAGATCTGCATGGCAACGGAAAGTTGCCCCTTGTTTGAACGGCATCGCGGCGCATTGAATGGCAACGGAAATTTGCCCCTTGTTTGAATGGCACCGCAGCGCATTGTAGGCAGTCTATAGAGTGATGAACGCAACCAAACCCTCGGATATAGTGAAGACAAAGACTAGAACCATCACATGGACATAATCAATTTGGAAGGGTTTATGGCTGGACTTCATAATGAAGTTGCCTACGTATCCCAAAGATGGGAATCAAGCCTTACGTAGTTCGGAGTCAAGGTACACTCGGGTATTAACCTCTCCTTTTGCGCTCTAACTTTTGCCAAGGCCGCCCTTCCGGGTTTTCAACCTTGCGAGCTTTGTTTTTCTTTTCAAATCTTTTCATTTCATTTTTTTTCTTCTTTTTCTTTTTCATCTTTTCTTTTCATTTTCTTCATTTTTCTTCTTTTTTTTTTTTCATTCTTTGTATTTTTTTTTTTGTACTTTTTCTTCTTTTTCTTGCTCTAACTTTTGCTTGGGTCGCCCTTCCGGGTTTTCGGCCCAGCGAGCCTCTCAAGAGTAAAAGTGTAGCTTAGTCCATGTCAAATGGTTCTGAGATCTCGAATCCGTCTGAATCCAAGAGAGTGGCTGTTGTTTGCTGACGATGTAGGAGTCCATCCAACGGGGGCTGAATTTGCCCCTAGTGTTGTGGATAGGAACTCGGTTGTCCTTCAGCAATGTCTTCTTCTTTCCTTTCTTCTAGGATTTGGCATTCTTGCCGATCTTCATTGATTTGTGGAATGATCCCTCTTCGGCTCTTCGAGCACAATCTGGCATCTTTTGCTCCTAGTTCGAGGGGTGCTTCTAATTCAGCCACACAGGCCTTTCATGATGGTTGACCGTTGAACATTCTGAATCCCAGTTCAAGTTTTGAAAGCGAGGGGTCGAGTCTCGAGGCTGAGAGTGATCCTAGGCTGCACAATCTCAAGAGCGATTCCACACAGGTCTTCGCAGGACCACGCAAAACATTTTGTTTTTGAAATTTTTTAAGAAAGCGACAAATTGCTCGCGCTGAAGATAGTGTGGAACCAATCTGGATCAAGCCAGGGTCCTTCTTAGTACTCACATTGACAAACATGATTTCATTCATCAAGGGCTTAGCACACCTCTCTTTCCCTCAGTTGATCAAATTTTCACAAATCCTGAGGAATTTCTTCCTCTTCGTTTTCACCGCAGTGTTCCAAAAAGTTTTGAAAAATGTAGGTCGACGCAATGACTTCAAGGCACAGAAAAGACAAAGTTTTTAGTCGAATACTGCCATCTCATTCAGAACTTCCGGCATAACTGGCTCAAGGCAGAAGCAAACACAAGAGTGTGAAAATCACTGCTGTTTCATTCAAAATATGTTGGCACAACTGACTCCCTGGCAGAAACAGACTCAAAACAAAACAAAAAGACAAACGCAAAACAAAATGGTGACGCCCGAGATAACACCCCCGGAATCACCCGACTTTTGTACAACAAGACTGACTCGATACAACAAGACAGACCCTTAATCAAAAAGACCGACTCAAGACAAAGAGACAGACTCAAAACAAAATTTCAGAACCGACTCAACATCCAAGTCAGAAACTTCAAAACTAGCATTCGCAAATGCTCAAAACAGTGTGTGCCATTCCCACGTCTGGAGTAAACTGAGTGCCGCCCGCAGGTGGTTCATCCCTCGATCACATAATCACCTTATCCCTCACAAGTTCACTGATCAAGTGCCGATAGACTTTGCAGGACTTGGTGTGGCAATGACCCCGTTGTCAAACAGATCTTGTACATCATGGCGCAGATGAAAGCAACTGTCGGTGTCATGACCGGTTTGTTGATGGTAGGCACAGTATTTAGTCTGGTCATGCTTTGCAGAGATATGATCGGGTAGGGGCTGTTGTTCCAACGGTTTCAAATGTCCTTTCCGAAGTAAAACCTTAAGAGCCTTTGACAAAGGCATATGAAGTGGGGTGAAAACCCTCTTGACTCAAGGTGGATATTTGGCCGTCTGTGAGCTACTTCCGGACGCACCGGTGAATAGGGTAGCTGTTTTTGATGTGGTGGTAGTGACCATGCCCACTTCAGAAGATCTTGCGGCCGCATCACCACTGGTGGTCGCATTCGAACTGCGGGAAAATGCCCGCCTAGGCTGCTCCTTCTCCTGGTCAATAAGGCCCTGCTTTATGGCATCCTCGATCTGTACTCCCATCTCATGCAAATCTGAAAAGGTTGGGAAGGGGAGCACGATCATTTTCTGCATTAGTTTGGGTTGGAGGTTGCGTACCACCATCCGTATTTGATCCTTGTCCGTTCGCCTAATGGTCATCATTGAGGCTTTGGCCCTTTAGTGAGCCACGAATTCTGAGAAGCTCTCCTTAGGCTCCTGCCTCGTCGTCTTAAGATCACAGGTCGTAATCTCGATTTGCGTGTTATACGAGTATTGTGCAACGAAGGCCTCGGCCATCCGATCCCAATTCCTCTTGACATCATCTTCCAATTTTGCGTACTAGATGGCCGCCACACCTGATAGGGTCCGGCCGAACAAAGACAGCTTCTGTAGTCTGGTGAGGCCCATCGGCCGTAGTATGTTTGAGAACAACCGTAGATATACGATGGGATCCCCGGATCCATCAAAGCGGTCAATTTGTGACATCTTGAAGCTATCTGGCAGTGTCACAGCTGTGTTGGTGTACCCGTCCTCAATGTCCGGGATGGACTTCACACCTTGAGATTTCTTGAACAGCTTCTCAAGATTGCCTAACTTCAATGCTGTGGGGTCCACCTTGGACTCAAAGGGAGAATCCGGCAGGTTGGTGGGTGCTTTAGATAGCTGCGGTAGGATCGGGGGTGGAGGTGGCCCTGTTGGAATGTCCGTATCTTCGTGAACATTAGCTGTCTCCCTGAGTGTTGGAACTCTGGGTGGGGGAGGAGCCTGATGTGAAGCAGATGCTCTGATTTGCTACTGTAACCTGGTGATCAACTCTGCTTGTTGAGCCATGACCTCGGCCTGTTGTTTGGGAAATTCCGCTTGGCGGACAGCATCTTATTGCATGAGTTTCATACTTTCTTGGAGTTGGCGCATCATTTCCTCCATCCCTGTCATGTTCTTCTGTTCCTACTGATTGACTGGTATATCTATCTCTGTGATAAAAACTGAGGCCTCAGCCTGATTGTTCACTGGTGGGGTGGATATGAGGCACTAATCTGGGAACTACTGAACTGGTGATCTGTGCCTATCTGGCCTTTTTACCCTGCCTCTGGCAAAGGAACACTGATTGCCCTTGAACTGAATCTCTGACCTAACAAAGTCTATCAGCACAAGTCTGATGAACCTCGGGGGATATCGAAGCCTTCTGAAGCTATGGTTCCAGGACTACCCTAGCAAAAGAGAAAACAAACAGCACCTCAGCCTGATTTCACCAAAACAGATACGAGCATAACAGGATGACGGTGCCCTCTACTGAATTCTGCCCCCAAAATTCGGCCTGTAAACTGTTACCCTTAGGTAAACCGAATCCCAAAATACTGAATTAGTACCTGCAGGCCTGATGCCCAAACTTGTAAACTGATACATGCATTCATGTAGAGATGCACTCTAAAAGCACATAACAGATAAGTGAGAGCCAAAACACCCCTATGTTTAGATAGGGTTTCCCTGTCCTATTTTGTCAGGAGCTAGGTGTAACAACGCCCGCGGGGGGCCTCGCTACAGTTCAGACTCGATTTTGTTGCGGTTCTCAATCTCGAACCAAAGAGTCCAAATCCGGCAAATCGTTTTGAGAAAACAGATTTTTTTGAAAGAAGTGCCAAACATGGACTGCTTTGCCAGATAACAGAGTCGCCACCTAAATATTTTAAAATGGGAAATTTAGGAAACCCTGACTCGGTGCCGAAAGGCCACGTGTCCGTCATCACCAAAGTTGGCTCGGGAACTTGGGTACGATTAGGGAAGGTCACATCGTGAGCACCCCCTCTCGCCCGGTCAAAGACCGGCCTCTACTAACCATGATATCTGTTTTTGAAAACATTGTATGCTCTTATTCCGGTTATTAGCCTAGGTTACTATGTGATGCTCGCAGCAAACAAGTATAGACCGAGTCGTCTGAATTGGAACAAAACATTTCATGTTTGTTTGTGAAAGATGGTTTGCTACCCGCAGGTAGGCTCAAAATGCAGATTTTGCCACAATCTAGTGGGCTTAAAACAAACAGTCGATGAATTGCTCCAATTCAGATAACTCAACCTCCACCCACAGGCATTCAAGGCAGTTATATCACATAAGCAGTTAGCCTCATGGCAAGCATGCTATCATGGCAACACTCACACACATGCAAGGATGCTAAAGCATAAAACTCACCGAGTACTCCAAGCCAAAACAGGAAACTCATTAGAAGTCATGCATGATCCCAAAAATATACAGAAATGCCTAATGCAACACATGCAAAGATGCAAACTATAGCAGGCTCGGCTATTCTAAACATGGCATATGAGATGCAACAGCTAACATGTATTCAACTTTAGAATTGAAATACAATGCAGTTTATATGATGCGCCGAGTCTGGTGCATGCAAAACAGATGAATGATGCAAACATGCTTTCATACTGTATGCTAATTGAAATATGCCCTATATCTAACCATTCAAAGCGGATAAATAAAAGGGAGAAAGAAATGGGGGTTGGAAGACATACATCACACTCACGCACCCTTATTACAACATTACCCTCGCACAGAGGGTCCGAATAAATAATAATACAGACCCGAATAAAAGAATATTACAGTCCGAAATATACAGTCCGAATAAATATACAAATTAAACTGGAAAATAGTAAAAATTGGCATGCAAGCCAGGGACTGTCTTGCTCCTGATGAATAGTATATGCCGGGCTGCCTGGCGCAGAAATCCACTGGGATGCCCTGATTAGCCTCTGTTTGCAGTTTTTCTCGAATTGCGTGCCAGATTCCGGAAAGCTAATAATTCTCGATTTTGCTGTGACAGAGAGCAGGAAAAGGGCATAGCAGTGTATTTCACAAATATATGCATGTCTCGATCCTCGCGCCACCAATCACGCATATCGATGCATGATGGCCGAGGAGCGGATTTGCAAAACTCAATATTGGGATGAATACACATGAATGCTACGAAAAATGAGATGCCTCGAAATGCGTGCCCACGGGCACGCAAATCGAGGCGATGATGAAAGATGAAAGTCGGATAAAACCGAAGTGCCTCGAAGTGCGTGCCCACAGGCGCGCAAACCGAGACGATGATGAAAGATGAAAAGTCAGATAAAACCGAAGTGCCTCGAAGTGCGTGCCCACAGGCGCGCAAACCGAGGCGATGATGCAAGATGAAAATCGGATAAAATCGAAGTGCCTCGAAGTGCGTGCCCACAGGCGCGCAAACCGAGGCGATGATGAAAGATGAAAAGTCGGATAAAACCGAAGTGCCTCGAAGTGCGTGCCCACAGGCGCGCAAACCGAGGCGATGATGAAAGATGAAAATCGAATAAAACCGAAGTGCCTCGAAGTGCGTGCCCACAGGCGCGTAAATCGAGGCGATGATGAAAGATGAAAAGTCGGATAAAATCGAAGTGCCTCGAAGTGCGTGCCCACAGGCACGCAAACCGAGGCGATGATGAAAGATGAAAAGTCGGATAAAACCGAAGTGCCTCGAAGTGCGTGCCCACAGGCGCGCAAACCGAGGCGATGATGAAAGATGAAAAGTCGGATAAAACCGAAGTGCCTCGAAATGCGTGCCCGCGGACACGCAAATCGAGGCAATGATGTAGAAGCATGAAAATGCAAATTGGGCTTACGCCGAAATGAGAGGGCCTCAACCACACTCACTTAGGCTGCCGGCAGATAAAAATGAAGTGCCTCGAAGTGCGTGCCCATTGGCACGCAAACCGAGGCAATGCAAAAATGATGCAAATGGCATGGGAAATGATATGCAAGCATGCAAACCATATTTCAGCACCTAAATGAAGGGGAAAACAGCCCCGAAACAAAACGAAATGACACTCGAAGCATGCATTCATCCCGAAAGTGTGAAATTAAGCCCCGAAATGGCCTATAGCCATGCTATACATGCAAAATATGATCATGGCAGCAAGAAAAGTAGCAAGGCAGTCCCAAATATGGCATTTTTCAGTAACAAACACGGCCAAAATGCAAGCATAGATAGATCAACAATAGCATGCAAAGTTAGTGGCCAAAAGAGGGGTATTGAGACAAGTGATATATGCAAACCCCAAATGGACAAACTTTCTTCTACAATATTGAATATGAGATAAAAATAAGCACAATTTCAGAAGATGACATCCTCAAAATCAGAATACAAACATGCTATAAAATCCATGCAAAGTAGGCTTCCAAATAGGCTATATCATGAGACATGCAATGCACACACCAAATGACAAAAATTTCTTCATGAAATATGTAAAGAGGGTCAAAATAAGACCAAAACCAGTAGGGGTCGAAGTCCCAAAAACAAACACAAATAGGTCAAAAATTGCATGCAAAAAGGGCACACTTGATGAAATTTGAAGGAGGTGGTATATACAATGACCAAATGAGGTTGAGCCCTTCTACAATGTTGTAGAGGGGCTCAAAATGAGCACAAAACCAGTAGGGGTCCGACCCATGAAAACAAAAGGAAATAGGCCTAAACTAGCATGCAAGATAATGGCATAAAAGCTAGGTATTGAAACAAGTATATCATAGAAGCTTCAAATGAAGTTGAGCCCTTCTACAAAGTTGTAGAGGGGCTCAAAACAAGCACAAAATCAGTAGGGGTCGGAGCCCCAATTCTCAACCAAATAGAGTATAGAAATGAATCAAGAAAAGGCCCTAAAAGTTGGTTTTGAAGACTTACCCTTGAAGACTTGTCTTTCTTTGATTCTTGGCTCTGATTTGTAGCTTCTCAACCTCTGAAATTCACTTCCTAGCTGCTGGAATGGTAGTAGGGAAGGTGAGGCTAGGTGTTGGTGAAGAGAAGGCCTAGGGACTTAGAAGCTTTTTGAGGTTTTGAGCTATGAAGATGGAGGTTTTTGGAGATGATCTCTTGAGACAAGTTTTTCCAACCTTGAAGAAGGAGGGGGAGGGGCCTTCAAATAGGCAAGAAATGGGGTGTAAAAGGGGAGGGAAAGCACCCAATCTTTTCCTCCCGAAATATCCCCCGGATGCCCCGAGATATGTTGGAAGATATCCGGACAGCTGGGACAGGCTGTAAAGCAAGAATCTGGCCGGCCAGGTAAATTTGTGGGAGGTGGCCGGCCAGCCACCCCACCTGGTCGGCCAGCCACCCAGCCTAGCCGACCGGCCACCTCAAAAAACCAACTTCAAAATTTCTGGCCGACCACCATACAAGAGTGTCCTCCCAAGTGTGTAGGATAAGGCCCCAGGGTTGGAATCTGGCAACACTGAACCAGAAGTCACAACATAGAACTTGAAAGAGAGGCTCAAAACTGAAATGCACCATTTCTGGCCGACCACCATACCAAAGTGTCCTCCCAGATGTGTAGAGCAAGGATCCAAGGTTGGAATTTGGCAACATTGAACCAAGAGCCACAACATAGAGCTTGAAGGAGAGGCCCAAAAATGAACTCCATAATTTCTGGCCGACCAGTATACCAAAGGGTCCTCCCAGATGTCCTGATCACAGATATGTAACTTTGGTTGGAAGAAAATACCCCCAAGGTGTTCAACATTGGCCCGGAAGTGAGCAAAACGGGCTCCGGAGGAGCGAAACTGGTTATCTGGGATAATTGCTGGCCTCCCACCCCCCAGTGATCTTCCTGATGTTGAAACAGAGGTACCTGCCAAGTTTGAACAAAAACTAATGAGAAATGAACGTTCGAGGCCAAAACCGAGCAAATCGGGATCCCGAAAATGGGCTGCGGGTGCCGGAAGTGGTGTTCGGAAGCGAAGTGGGTATCTGCGACCCCAGTGTCCTCTGGAATGACAAAACAGAGGTACCTGCCAAAAACCGGAGAAGATGGATGCGAAATGAATACTTGGGACCAAAACCGCTCAATTTGGGGGCCCGAAAACCGGCTATGAGCACCGAAAGTGGCATACGGCCACGAAGTGGGCATCGGGGGCCCCAGGGTTCCTCGAAATATTAAAACAGAGGTCTCCGCCAAAAACCGGAGAAGGCTGATGCAAAATGAATGCTCGGGACCAAAACCGCTCGGTTTGGGGTCCCGAAAATGGGTCGCCGGGCACCGGAAGTGGTGTTCGGCTGCGAAGTGGGCATCAGGGGCCCCAGTGTCCCTCGGAACACTAAAACAGAGGCACATGCCAAAAACCGGAGAACTCGGAGATGGTTGGGCGGTCCCGAGCCGAGGCACGCGGCCTAACGGCTCCGAAAACCGGGAACCGGGCTCCGAAATGGGCAAAATGGCCTACGGCCACGAATCGTAGCTCACGGCCACCGGGAGATAGTCTACGGGACCACTCCCTTCCCTCAGGAGAGAAAACAGAGAAAACCGAGCCTGGTTCGCAAACCGAGACAAGGTAGAGAAGATGGTTCAGAAGTCCGGAGGCAGGGCACGCGGCCGTGACTCTGGGACTTCTGAACAAGCACAGTATGCAATATCACCGAGCGCTCAACTGGTGACGTCTGAGTCTTAAGGTCGGTCAAAAATGGGGTGTCTACACTAGGGTTTCACTACGCACGCAGCGGTTTCAAACAACCTATATCGGGTAAGCAACCTGTCCTAGTTTGGAATGGTCACTACGGATCCGAATACGCACTAGGTTGAATGGTCAAAAGGGTGCCCCGGTAAAACTGGGGTTTGTGTTCCCATACTAGCAGAGCCCGTAACCGGTAAGCCTTATGGCACGCAGCCTCTGGCAAACCACTCAGGAATAGCAGATGGCAAACACGGTGTCCTAGGCGCACCAATGCAAATGTAATGCAAAGAAACACATAAGTGTAGTAAAAACCAGATATCATGAGTTCGAGTCAAGTTCTCTAAATCCCCAGCGGAGTTGCTAGAAACTGTAGACGTCCCCGAACGCCCCGGGAGGGATGAGTCCCATTCCGTTCATTTTAGGCTCACTATAGTTCAGGACTCAATGTCACGGTTCTTAATCTGAACCAAAGAGTCCAAATCTGGTAAATCGTTTTGAGAAAACAGATTTTTGAAAGAAGTGCCAAACATGGATTGCTTTGCCAGATACAGAGTCGCCACCTAAATATTTTATTTTTGGGGAAATTTAGGAAACCCTGACTCGTTTGCCTAAGGCCATGTGTCCGTCATCACCAAAGTTGCCTCGGCTCGGGAACTTGGGTACGATTGAGGAAGGTCACTTCGTGAGCACCCCCGCTCGCCCGATCAAAGATCGGCCTCTACTAACCATGATATCTAGTTTTGAAAACATTATGCATTCTTATTCCGGTTATTAGCCTAGATTTACTATGTGATGCGCATAGCATACAAGTATAGACCGGGTTGCCTAATTTGGAACAAAACATTTCATGTTTGTTTTGAAAGATGGTTTGCTACTCGCAAGTAGGCTTAAAATGTAGATTTTGCCACCCTCGGGTGGGCTTAGAAAACATGGTTTTGCCACTATCTAGTGGGCTTAAAACTCACAGTCAATGCATTGTTCCAATCCAAATAACCCAACCTTCACCCACAGGCATTCAGGCAGATATATCACATAAGCATATAGCCTCATGGTAAACATGCTATCATGGCAGTCACTCACACACATGCAAGGATGCTAAAGCATAAAAACTTACCGAGTACTCCAAGCCAAAACAGAAGCTAATTAGAAATCATGCATGATCCTAACTATACAGAAATGCCTAATGCAACACATGCAAAAATGCAACTAAGATAGGCTCGGCTATTCTAAACATGGCATATGAGATGCTTCAGATAACATGTATTCAACTTGAAATGGAAGTACAATGCAGTGAGTTATGATGTGCAGAGCCCGGTGCATGCAAAACAGATGAATAAATGCAAACATGCTATCATACTGTATGCTAATTGAAACATGCCCTAATTTAACCATCATAAGCTGGTAAATAAAAAGGAAGAAAGACGTGGGGTTGGAAGACATACATCACACACACGCACACTTATTACAATTGTGCCCTCGCTCGGAGGGTTCGAATAAATAATATACAGTCCCAAATGAACAAATAGTCCGAATAAGTACAAAAATCCTAATTAATTAACAAATTAATCTAAGAAAATAGTAAATCGGCATGCAAGCCAGGGACTGCCTCGACTCTGCTTCGGATGATGAATGATGCATGTTCGGGTTGCCTTGCGCGGAAATCCATTGCGATGCCCCAATTAGCCTCTGTTTACAATTAAGCCCGGAATATTACGCGAAGCCCCAAGAGATTGTCGGTTTCTGATTTGCTGCAACAGAGAGTAGGAAAGGGGCATGTCAATGTATTTTCACATATGTGTGCTTGATTACTCTTCAGGGAGCGTAGTCTTCGATCCTCGTGCCACCAATCGCGCATCTCGATGCATGATGGCCAAGGAGTCGAATTGCACGATTCAATATGGAATGAATGCATATGAAAACATAACAAGGCCTAGACTCCATCATGGATAATCCGAAGTGTCGGCGACAGGGAATCGATACACGTTCCGTCACTCAGAGTACGAAACGTCCCTCGTTTCCCGTGCTCGGGCTAACTCCTACCCCAAACACAATGCAATATGCATGACATGCATGAATGCGACTAATATACAACCTAACATACACAATGCTATGAAATGGCATACACAATGCTCGATGTAACACAGCATACACAATGCTCTAACATGCAACCTAGCATACGCAATGCTATGAAATGAAATGATATACGCGATGCATGATGGACTTACACCAACATGAGTGGACCTCAGCCACACTCACATTAGTGGCCATAAGATGAAAATGAGACACTCGAGGTGCGTGTACACATACACGCAAACCGAGGACCGAACCTAAGGCATAGTATGCAACTCTAACAAGGCATGGCAAGGCATGAGATATGGCATACAGACATGCAAATTCCAGCATTGAAACATGATGTAAAATGGTCCCGAATCATGGATATATGGCACCCGATGCATGAGATGAGCCCCGAAACTCAAAACTAGGCACATGTATTGACCTATAGCTATACAAAACATGCATTATTTGATCATGAAGCATAAAGACAGAACCAAGGCAGTCCCAAAATATGAACATTTCTAGTTCAAAGCATGGCCAAGAGATGCTAGCAAGGTGGACTAAAATAGCATGCGATTTTGACTAGCAAACATGATTTACATGGAATGTATATGAAGCAAGTGAGAAATCATCAAACCAAAAAAAATCAGTGAATAAAACATGCCAAAACATGCCCAAATAACCTCTGAAATGCAACCAACACATGCACAAATGATGGGTTCTTTTAGAGGGCATACAAAGGGGTTATTAAGCACATGCATCAAGGACACTTAGCATGGCACAAAAAACTCTGAAAATCAAATATGATAGCCTTAAAACTCACCAAATTGACCCTGAAATGTGACTTCAAAGCATACAAGATAGGGTCTCTTTGGAAGGCCTAAAAGACCATCAAACAAAACAAGGTAAGAGAGGGTCACCTCCCTCTGATTTTAAGGCTCAAAAATACATCAAAGCCACTGAAAATCCACTGAATTTCAGTGTCTAAGAGGCCAAAACAAGTCCAATGCAAATGCTCACATGTATGGCCCTAATCATGGAAGAATGAAGCATGCATAGGGGAAGATGACCCCAAATAGAGAATAGGCTTAATCAAACATGAATATGATGTCAAAACAAGACTATTTTCAGTTTAGGTCAAGGTCCAAAAAGGCTCACAAATAGGGCTAATGTATCATGCAAAAATAGCCCTAAAAGAGAGAATGGACAAACAGGGCAGTAAATGACCTCAAACAGAGAAGAGACCTTCAAAAAATTTGGAGAGGGGCTCAAAAAAAGACACTTTACAGTTTATGGAAAATCCCAAATATGCTCACAAGTAAGGCTAAAATATGATGCAAAAATGGCCCTAAAAGAGAGATAAAGGGTAAGAGGCAGTCTATGGCCTCAAATAGTGAAGATCCCTTCAACAAAGTTGAAGAGGGGCTCAAAATAATGCACTTTACAGTTTGGCTCGGAGCTCAGAAATGCTTACAAACAGGGCTAATATATCATGCAAGATTAGGCCCTAAAAGAGAGATAAAAGGAAAGGGATAGTAGATGACCCCAAACAGAGAAAAACCCTTGATCAAACATGAAGATGAGCTCAAAATAAGACTATTTTCAGTTTGGGTCGGAGCCCAGAAATGCTTGCAAGTATGGCTTATAGATAAAGCAAGAAAAGACTAGAAAAGGAAAAAAAAGGACTCACCCTTGTAGAACCAAACTTCAACAGCTTTTGGATCAGGTTTGTGAGCTCTCAACCGCTAGAAATTAGCTTCAAAGGGCTGGAATGGATGTTGGAGGTGGGGTGCTATGGGTTGTAGTGCAAATGGTGCAAGAACCGTAGGGTTTTGGAGCTTGGATGAGAGAGAGAGGGAAGATTGTATGCAAAGGCTCTAAACAATTTTTGTAACCCTTTGAAATGGAGCTGGGGGGCTGGCTTTATAGAGGAAAGGCCAAGGGAAAATGAGGGAAAAAATCAAATTCAAATTTCCCCCCCAAAAGGGTAGATCCCCGGGCAAGGGTCTGGGTGAAAACAGAGGGTACAACTATAAGGAACCAGGAGAGAGGAACATGGCCGGCCAGGTTCAGAAGGTTCAGGTGGCCGGCCGACCACCCCCCCTAGCCGGCCGGCCAGGTTCAAAAGGGTCAAGCAAGATTGTTGGCCGGCCACCCCAGAAAGGTGGCCTCCCATGTGTGTACAACACAGTTATGTGGAGAAAAACTAGGAAATGTAACCCAGGAGAGAGAAAAATCAACTTTTTAGAGGGGTTCAAAAGGGTCAAGAAGAGTTGATGGATGGCCTATCCATATTGGTGGCCTCCCAGGTGTGTACAACACAATGGTGTGGAGGAAAGTCAGAAAAAGTGGCCCGGGAATGGAAAAAGTCAGCTTTCCAGTGAAGAAAATGGGCGATAAAGAGCGATGAAGGAATAAAGCTGGTCTTCAGGACAATTGCTGGCCTCCCACCCTTCTACAACCTTTATAACAATGAAGATAAGGTCTCTGCCAAAAATGAACCCAAACCGATGTGAAACGGAGGTTTGGGGGCCGAAACACGCAGTTCGGGGCCCCGAAAACAGGCTGTTAGGCACCAGAAGTGGCGTTTGACCATGAAGTTGGTCTCTCGGGCCACAGTGTCCCTCAAAAGGGAGGAAACAAGGTGTATGCCAAAAACCGGAGCAAACGGAGGTAGTTAAGCAGTCCCGAACCGAGGCACACAGCCGACGGCTCCAGAAACCGGGAACCGAGCTCCAAACGGGAAAAATGGCCTACAACCACAAAACGTAGCCTACGGCCACTGAGAGATGATCTACAAGACCTCTCCCTCCCTTCAGGAAGAGAAAACGGAGAAAACGGGACTTGGTTTGCAAACCGAGGCAAGATACAAAAGAGTCCGGAAGTCCGGAGGCAAGGCTCGCAGCCGTGACTTCGCAACTTCAGAACGAGCACAATATGCAACATCACCGAGCGCTCAGTTGGTGACGTCTGAGTCTTAAGGTCGGTCAAAAATGGGGTGTCTACAGTACCTAATTCAATCCTCTCTTGATTTTCAGATGAAGGGGGGCCATCATCCGAGATAGGTGAAGATAGCCCAGTTGCAATAGCAACAGCCCTAGGCAACTCCAAAGAGGACAAAGTTCTCTGCCCGAGAAAATAAAACAAAACTACATAGTTCAAACAATCACGAGAAGGCATTATATCATGATAAATGAATTTATTACTAACGCTCAAGGCAGTGAAAAAACATCAGACAACAGTTCAAACAGAGAAACATGCAGTATACAACTTCACCGGATCTCCTACTAGAATAAATGACAAAAAGAAAAGATTGTTTTTGTAACTTTAACAAAAGCAGGAAATGCTAAAAGTAAGATAGCTCAATATTTGCTTGTAAACAGGGAAAATGAACTTTAATCCACAAAGAAAAAAGGCAATATTTGCTTCAAATAAGCTGACCAAGTGATAGGAATGACCCTTTGGTAATTATAATATATTTAGTGACTTGGGTTAGTCAAAATAAATTTTAGTTTTAAATAAGTGTTCCCCAATCCATCCACAGCCCCAATCCCATAGAGTGACCCTGAAAAATGTTTTGAAACCCAAACCGTTGGTTAAACCAAAAAAGGGACCCGCTCAAGAGTCCCTATTTCAACACCGTCGGGTTCCACCAAAATTGAGCCATGTATCATAATTACCCTACAAATATATTAAAAATTACTTAAATAATAACATAAGTATAAAGATACATTCATTTTTTTTTTCTTTTATATTGATATATTGTTTTTTAAAAAGTTAATTATACTTGTGTTTGAAAGAAAATGCAAGGGATATAATAAATAATATATGTTAACCATGGTGGTTTAGTGGTAAAGTGAACAAGTAATCATAAATGAGGTGCTGTGTTTGAGACCCATAATAGTAATTTTCGCAATGCCTGAACCAAGTACATTGGAAACATTTAGGTTCCAATTTATGCGGTTAGCCAGTTTAACTATAGGTTTTGCCGGTTGAATAAAAAGAAGCCAGTTTTCAAATTAAAACGGGTTAGGGTTTATCTAGATTAGAACCTAGATCGGTCAACAGGTCAACCGATCGACCCAGCCAGTCTAGTTCGGTTTTAAAAGCATTTGCCTTGTAATATACTCTTTCTTATACTTGGTCTAGAATCGATTATGACAGCACCCAACTCCAATATAACCTCAACTTGAACACGTTGAAGAATCCGAATGATGGGTCCTTGGTTATGGTACAGATTGTACAATAATTGATTTGTCATCAGCTTATCATGTCAATTGCATAAAGAAGCAAAATACAAGAAAAATGATTTAGGCAATTCAGTTCACAACAAGACTTCCCTTTTTTTCTTTTTTTCTTTTTTTTGTCTTTTAGCCTCTCGCAAGGATAGTGTTAGCCAGAACAATAGTATATTAAAGATTATGTATCCTTAAAAATTACTAAACAAAGCAAGGGACATTGCCCACACACAAGATAAATCTTTCTTTACCACAATAAATTCAAGTTTAAATTCACAAACAAACTTCTTAATTTTTGGACAATTAACAAACCAGTGTGAACACTCAAAGAATTTGAAATCTCATAACTCAAAAACCAACATACAGATAAAAGAAATGCCACCCAAAGCTTTACCAGTTACTTTGGATGTGTTTCCATTATCAAAATTTTTTGAATTGAAATTAAAATGTCTCCATCTAAAATTTCATAGCTAAATTTAGCTAAGTTTGGGCAGTTGTAGTAACCTCATGCTCTTATTTTCTCTTGATGATTTCTCATTTATTTAAAATTAAAAACAATGTGATGGCTGCTTTTGCAAAGAGAGCAAAAGTAAAGACCTTTCACCCCTAAATATCAAGCTCCTAACCAAATAAGCTTGAGCTCAACGCTTTAGCCCTGCCAATTCTCTTGTCTCTATTGACGAGAATTCAAATTGATGATTATGAGAAGTCTTAAAAGTAAAGGAATATATTCATATTAGTACAAGAATAGCATGTTGTTTGGACAGGACATTTTCCTTGAACCCATGGCTGTAGATTAAATCGAAGATTTCCCATTATGCTAATATCCCATCTAAACAGAAAACCTTATTCTGAAAAGCGCCAAAACCTTATACTCATTCTTCTTATTGTTCTTCTAAAAATTTTCATCATCTTATTTTATATTCAAACCTTATTCTCATTCTTCTTAGAGTTTTAAGGAAGCCCTACCGAATTTAAATTAACACATCATCAATTTGTAGAACTTGCCAATTTAAAATCAAAACTCTATGAAATTACAAGTATCCACTTGACAACTCTTGTGAATTTCAGCAAAAAAGAATTCACTGACTCACTTGAGAGACATCATCGGCAATGTTGAGGCCTTCAATGTCAGTTTGGGGCTTCACAAACACAACTTTGCAGACTATCGAAGAAGAGACCTTCTATGTCAGTTTTGGGCTTCGCAAACACAATTAACTAGTGAACATTAAAGAACGAAAAATCTTCAGTAGAATTTGAAATCAACAAGAAGGAAAAAATTAAACCTAGATTTGAGATAAGAGAGGCGTATATTGATCCAATCTTTTGGTTTCTGAAGGGAAAAAAATGAAAAATATAAACAAAAAAAGAAATTTGAATCTTGAATTCATTGAGAGGAAAGTGAAGAAAAGAAAGAAAGTGAAAAACAGAGGCAGAGAATGAGAAGAGAGTGGGGTGTACCTCAAGACTGAACCTGGAGCTGGACTGAACTGGCAAATCTGGTGCAGAGTTCTGATCAGAGAAGATTGAGTGGTCGATTGAAGAGAAATGAAAAGAAAAATTAAGGCAAAGATGAGCTGTCCATCTTTCGATTTCGTTTCCGACCCATTAATGTGCCTTACCACCTGATCTTTCTCATTGCAATCAGCCCGTTCGAGATCACTGTTCTGACGAGTCCAGTGGTAGTCCTTTGTAGACAAAGGTTCTGAAACAGTTGAGAGGAGTGTAGGGTCTAGATTCGAACATATGGCTTGTGGAGGAATTGGAGAAGATCGAAAGTAGGGTTAGGGTTTTGGAACCGACGACGAGAGTGGAGAAGACGAAGTAGACGATCGGTAAAGATCGGTGAAGAGAATAGGAGAAGAGAGAGAGGGCAGCGAGGGAGGAAGAGGAGGTGGTGGCGGCGGCAATGGCGGTCGCCGGTGGCGCCACCAGAGGCGACGACCTAAGAGGTGGAAGAGATAAAAGAGAGGAAAGAAAGAGAGAGTGAGAGGGAATCTTAGGTTAGGGTTTAGACTCTATAAAATATATATAAGGTTAGGGTGGTTAGATTAGGGTTTAAACTCTGTATAAATATATATAATTACACTTATTTAAAATGCGTGATTAAAAAAAATATTATCTCATTTATTAAATTAAGTGTGATTAAAAAATAAAAGTGAGATATTTTTATTTCTTCTTATGTGATCTTTAATCACATGTTAATTAGAATGTGTGATTAAATATAAATATATATATATAATCACACTTAATTGAAAAGTGACATAAAAAATAAATATTATCATAATTAATCAAATCAAGTGTGATTGAAATATCAATTAAATTTTTTTTTATTATACTTCCAATAAAAGTGAGATATTTTCATTTGGCAAATCTTTAACTTTTTTTTGTAGTAGTGAAATTAAATTAGGCAAATTATGATCACAGCCATTATATTTTTGACCTTGTGTCATTTTAGTTTTTATAATCTCAATTGACTCAATTTTAATTTAATTTATGATTTTATTTTAATTTGGTCAAATTGATTTTAATTTAACTGTTATCCTTTTTTATGATAAATGTGCACATCAACGTCATGAGTTATGCTTTTAGAAATAAAATTGTAATTTTACTCAATGACTATTTTTGGTCAAAAGTGAATCAATTGAGCCCAAAAAAATGCAAAATTAATAATCAAAATCAAGTTAATTGAAAGTGCAATGATCAAAATGAGCAAAATACGATAAGTACCTATGTAATTTACCCATTAAAATTTAGAATAATGTTATTTTAAGCCAAAAGTTAGATATACTTTTCAAAATTAATGATGTGACAATCTATTAAAATAAGTATCTAAGACAACTCTGTCTCTCATATCTTCTCTATTCATTTATCAATTATCTCTTTTATACATCAAGTCTTAAAAATGAATCTAAAAAATGAACTCTTATATATCATTTGTTTAAAATTTAAGATGGTCATAGCTACCACGGATATGGTTTAAATCAAACACTTCAATTTTTTTAAAGCTATGTAATCACTGTTTATTACAGTGCATATCTATCTATCTATACAAGTCTTAAATTGATTCTCCTAAGCCATACAGAATGCAATATCATATGAAACACATCAAACCTCTTAGCTGGCTGGTTCCACACAAAATGCCTCCTCACAGCTCTCACACCTTCTTTCAACCTCATATACTTTTCTGCCGAAATACCCATCAAAACCTCCTTCAACTGCGGAATTTTCTCAGTCTCAACCTGCACCGAAAACTCCTCCCATCGCAACACATCGCTGAAAGGCAACACATAGTGATCTGACAAGATCACAGGGACGCATTCAGCATAAATGGCCTCGACAATTCTAGGACTAGCCACTTCATGACCACTTGGACACAGACAGTATTTGGATTGAAGCATGAAAGAGTAGTAATCTAGGCCCTTGGGGAGGTACTCGTAGATTGGGAGGTCGGGGTCGCGGTTTTTCCAGTGGTTGAGGAGGATGGGACGGATGGGGCCGTGGAGGCCGCCTGCGAAGAAGGCAAGGTAGGGCCGGGGAGTGTTTGATGGCCGAGGGGAGAGGAGTTTGGGGGAGATGTCGCCCGTGTAGAGATGGATTTCAGGGAGGCTGACATCTTTTTGTGGGTTGAAACCTTCGGAGGAGTTGGCATTGCATAAGATCCGGATTGATGTGTTGTAGAGGACTGGGTCACCTTGTGAGGCATGAGGCCCCTGCCATGGTTGGTAATAACAAAGTTTTAATGAGATGATATAGAAAAAAGAAAAATCATCTTTGTCACATTTTTTTTTTTCATGTTTTAAAATGTTAGTTGTACATATAAGACTTATCACATCCAGAAATTAGTGGCATCAACTGTGAATAAATTTAATAAAATTCTTTTGTGTCGCAAACGGTTCTAATTACACAAATTATAGAGCATGCAATATCACAGTTTTGGTTATTTCAAGAACCAAAATGGTAAACAAAAACACAACATAACTTGTAAAGTCACTTGATCATTTTTCTTTTCATTTCCTTCACAGAAAATGATATACGAACTCATTTTTTAGACTCAATAATATTTAAGTGAAATGATTAATTGATAATTAAAGAAAATATGAGGGAGAGAATTGCTTTTTTGCCATGTTATTGAATTAAAAATTGAGTTTAATTTTTAAATTAGAATAGTACAATCCTTCTTTCATTATTTTTTAAGATTTTCTTTCTTTCCGATGTACAAATGCACATTTTAACATTTTCCGCCTTATATTGATGTATTCTTAATGAAATTACTATAAAATCAACAATTCACCATTCAAATCAATTGAAACTAACTCCCAATTTCAAAATTAAGAAAGTGAAAAGTGAAAGACTTACCCAATCATGACAGGAAAGCATGAAGTGGTCAGCCCCATGAGTCCTGTTCCAAAAAGGGTGCTTGGTGGAGATGACCCTCACATAATCAGATACAAAGTTTTTGAGTGGAGTGAGGTTGTAAGAAAGAGGCTTGTAGAGGTACTTCACCATCCAGGTGACACTGAAGGGCATGAAATAAACGTGAGCACGGTTTGCATCCCTCGTCCTGAACCTCCCTCCTCCGTGCTCCATCTCGTGTATGAATCTCCCTTCCGTCGTGTATATGTTCTTGCACGGCCCATCATGGACTAAGGGTAGCTCACCTTCTTCGTACACGTACACCTTGAATCTTTTCTCCATTTCGGTATAACTCCTGTAAATTTGTACACAGGCCAAGGATAAATAAGGTGTTTCACAGTTTAAATGATCTACATTGCAGCATACTGTCTTGGTTAAAACAAGGTGAAGCTTCAAATTAATAACTATTGGTCTAAACTATAAGCTGAATATATCACTTTACGTTTGTGTTAATTTAGAGTTTTGCATAGACGTACTCTGGGAGCAATGACTAATTCTTATTATATTGAGTCTTATCCAATCTAAGTCGAACCCGTATTGGATTGGATTTTTTTCCTCAAGTAAAAAATTATGTTACAGTTACACATGTTATCATTAACATATAGTATTAATAAAGTTTTCTTTTTGCCGATCAAAAAAATAAATAAATAAATAAATATAGTATTATCATCCAATATGAATTTTATTATTTAAATATAATTAATATTTATTACAATTTGATAACTATCACAGTTGCATAATAGGTTTTACTATCCCTACTTTATGTTATACTAGTTCATTATTTATGGCAAATCCATCTCTTGATGAATGAATCAACTAGATGCCCTCTATTCCGATGTGGATTATTTGTAATATATTGTTTTTGATGATTTGAAGTGATGAATGTATTTGGATATAATTAAAAGGCTATTCGATCCCAACAATGATTATCAACCATTCAAATGATGAGTATTTTGCAAATCACATGCTTAACTTGTAGCAACAATTAGATTTTTTTTTTTTTAGACAACAAATAATTGTCCATTTCAAGGAAGTTTGAATGGTTGACTAACCATGTAGCATAGCAATTTCAGCACCAAAAAAAAAAAACCTAACCCAATTAATAACTAACCGAATGAATTTGCCCTTCACATTATAATTGGAGATCCCGCTTATTATATACATACAATGTGCAACTACTAGTAACGAAGTTAAGTTTTCAGTGAGCCACAATCTATGTACAGTCTTGTACTTGATTAAAAAGAGAAAACGAAAAATGCACTATTAACAAAACGTGAGACTAAATGAGACTAGGTCCGTTGTCCTCGTATCTCTAATCATATTTCTATAACATGATGAGACTCAGAGAAGTTCATGTGTAGACATAGATAGTTTGAGATAGGAGACATAGGAGAATGTGTTTGAGAATCTCATGTGGTATTAAATGATGAGCATATTTACAATGGAAAAAAAAAATTATTCTACCCTCATATCCTAACTCCTATAAGTTTACAGGGTTTGAACATCAAGTTTATATAGTTAATCAGGGTATTTTTGTCTTTCTACATCAAAGGTTCCCAACACATACGAGAGAGGGTTATCTATGTTGCCTGAGAAATCGATGCCTTCTATTATTATAAGCAACATGGCGGCTTTCATACAGAAGCTATTGAGTGCTCATAGAGGGAAAGGAATTGAGTGGCCGTGAGTGTGGCGCACTTAGCACGCCTTATGCTTCAACTACAAGACTAGCCTTTTGAACAACACCAAAAGGGAGAAAAAGAAAAATGGTGGTGTGGTCCGTGTGGAATGGGTAAAAAAATGGTCCAATGTGTTGATGTACTGTTGATTTAAGGGTGAGAATTTTTTACACAATAATATAATTTGAATTGTACATGAAGTTATTGTGTTAGGATTGATTATTTTTCGACACGAACATGAATTATACAACTTAATAACACAAATATTAAATAATTTAAATTAGTATCAAACATGTATAATACAAAATTTATATGTATAATTCGTTTAATAAATAATTAATCGACAATGCTACGTAACTCAAATTTTGTGGCTCAAAAGTGGCTCAAATGGCCAAAACGACGTCGTTTTGAGTACAGAACAACATAAAAATGGCCAAAACGACGTCGTTTTGGCCATTTGAGCCACTTTTGAGCCACAAAATTTGAGCTACGAGACATTTTCCATAATTAATTACACATTTTAATTTTTTTTTAAACAAGCAGTGCCATCACATTTTAAATTTCTTATATAATTCCACCCAACTAATAAATAAATAAAATGTATGGAAACAATACATAATGATAGGGTATAATTTATAAAAAAAAAAAAATTTGAGTTGAAATCAAATATTTTTATCAATAATTTCATTCTAGTAAAGATTAGTTTTATGCAATTTAATTTGTGAAAAAAAAATCACTGCATACATGGTATTTTTAAGTAAAAATTAATTTTTTTTCCCATGACATTAAAACAATACGAATTAGACACAGACACAAAATTACACGGCATGATAACACCAAAAAAACAAATTGAATTAATGTTAAAGTAATTCTAATAAGAATTCAAAATCAAATATTATATGGCACGACACCCACCCACCCCCCATAAGTTAAGTTTTGGTTCTATTAACAAGAGTTTGCAATGCTATTTTATTTTAGTCAAACATTTTATAATTAAAGTTTGACTAGATAGATTAGAGAAATTTGATTTGTATAAATTTCACCTTTTGATTTCTCAACTATTTTTTTGGGAACACTTTAAAAAATAATCTCATCATCAAATCTTTATAAACGAAATTAGATTGTTAAAATTGTCACATAATATTAATTGAATTCAAATAATTTTTTTATTAAATTATAAGGTTAGGGGCTGTTTGGAATCAAATTCAAAAAGTCTTTTTTTTTCCTTCTTTTTTTTTTTTTTTTTTTGTGATTTTTATTAATTTGTGTCAATTTTTTTTACTTTTCAAATCCTTCTAGAGTAGAAGAATCTAAAATGTAAAAAAACAAAATAAAAAATCTCAAATTTTTTTTAAAAAAAAAAGTCAAAACAGTTAATTACTTTTTTTTTTTTTTTTTTCTTCCTTTAGTAAGCATTTTATTTATGGTTTTACTTTTTTGATTCGTCTAATTGAATAGAATCTAAAAACTTAAAACCTAAAATTTTTATTTTTTAAAGTTCACTAAAAATAAAAAATAAAAAATCAACAAAAAAAATCACTAAAAAAAATCAATCCCAAGCGTTAATTGTGTAAACCCATATGTATTTTAACAAATTAAAAAAAATAAAATAAGATAACAATATCTCCTATAATGGATTTCACTACAAGAATCTTAAGTAAACAAAACAATTTCCTGTAAAAATTTACCACATTAATTGTATGAGATAAACAATGGAATATCTCACATGAAATATGGGAACACAATAACTTCACAATTCACAATCCAGATTCGTATTTTGAGTCCAACTTAAATCTAATTGTGAGGCAAACCGTTACTTACACAGCATAGTGGGTCCCACGGGCCACAGCTGGATGTCCACCTTGTGCATTAAATTTTTTTTATTATTTTTTAATTATATCATATGCACCAATTGGTATATGGAACATAATTTTAGAAATTTTAGATTTTTATAATTTGTATAATAGGTAGGGTCATAATTTTGAAATAGTAATATTATGGCATATGTCGGTATACTAATTAGTATATCAATTTATACATATAACACAACTGCTTTTTTTTTTTAAGAGCAAAAATATGATCTATATCTTCACACTCCTCAAATAAATGATTTACTATTTACAAAAATATTAAACTTCATGGTTAAAAATATTGACAACATAAATAAATCAAGGGTTAAAATAGACAAAATTCTCAACGTATACATTCTGTGTCATTTTAATTTTTAATATTTTATATATGTTAATTTAATTCTCGAATAATTAATTTTATCACTATATAATCTCTATTTCCGTTTTTATCAACAATTGATAACTGAGGTAAAGTCATTGCTGTCGAACGACCCATCACGTTGAAGACTTTGAAGATTAAGAACTCGTTTGGAACTTCACTAAAAAATTGGATCATTGAATGATTCAATATGCAGGAAAGTTTTTCGTGGGAAATGGGACCAAAGTCTTTGTCCGTCTAATACGATTCTATCCTACGTAGGGGATGCATGACACTCTGATTGTGACTTGGAAGGAAAGTAGTTAAATTCAAAGCTAAACAAAGCTTTTCCAATTCTACATACATATATATATATATATATACATGGGCAGGGCTACGTGTAATTCAGTAATGTCAATTAATATTATTGAACTTTTAAATTTTGTTTAAATATATATGAAATTTTGTTCAATAATTTTGGATTTTAACAAAATGACCCAGTGTTTGGAGTTATTCATTATTTAGTGGTGTTAATTTTAACAAAATGACCCCCAGTGAATCTAGATAAATATCACATATATTTGGAACTATTCATTGTTTAGTGGTGTCAATTTTAGCTCAATGTTTGTTTATTCATTTGCTCCATCAACATTTCATTCTCTAACAACCATTGTTGCATTGCCATTAATGTATTCCTTCATTTGTTTTCTCTCTCTCTCTCTCTCCCTCTGAATAACTCCACTGAGAGAAATTCTTGACTACGCCACTATATATATATATAGATATAATGGGTTTGCTTGGTTTGTACATCATGATATAGGCCTTGTTTGGCTTGTTTTTAAGAAATAAATTTTAAAAATTTTGTTTGGTTTAGTAATTTTAGAAAAAAAAAATCCTAAATCACTTTTGATCTTATACACATTAATCAATCACTTTTTTTCTCTCTCCTCTCCCTTCTCAAGGGTAGTTTGAGATGATCTAAATAAGTGCACCTTTTGACTTTTTTATGAAATATGGGTTCGGTTTGAAGTGATGTAGTAGAAAGGTGATGTGACTCAAATAGGATGATGTGTTGGGTTTGAAGTGATTTAGTAGAAAGATGATGTGACTCAAATAGGATGATGTGACTTAAATAGGATAATGACTTTTTTGACTTTTTTTGAAGATGCCAAACCAAGCCTCAATCACTTTTTCTTCCACACACATCTACTCAACTACAATAAAATATCAAATCATCTCAAACTCTCATACTCCAAAACTATTTCTAAAATATATAACCAAACAAATCAAAAAAAATTCTAAACTCTTTCCCTAATTTTTTTTTTTTGAAAATTTATCTCTCAAAACCAAACCAAACACAGCCATAATTTTTAAGAAATTTTTTTGAATTTTTTTTTCCAAAATCACTTTCTCTCATACACATCGATCAATCACTTTTTCTTTCTTTTTTCTCATTCTCAATCACTTTTCTCTCAAACACATCTACTCAACTACAAACACATCTACTCAACTACAACAAAATATCAAATCATTCTAAATTCTTAAACTCCCAAATTATTTTCAAAATATACAACTAAACAAACCAAATCAAAAAAAAATTTAAACTCACTCCCTAAATTTTTTTTTTGAAAACTTATGTCAAAACACAAACCAAACACGCCACATATTCTTATTAATTTCTAAAATTAATATCGATCGAAGAAAGCTTACTGATAAAATTCGCCGGAATTACGATAAATGTCACCGGTGAGTACGTCACCATCACCGTCGGGGAGGGTCAATGACATGTTTGGACTCAAAGAGGCCGCCGTCCGAATCAAAGCTCTTGCTCGTGCTAGTCCGTGCTCGAGTCCCCCGTTTTTCTCTCTCTGCAATTTCACATCAATTCACCAAAAATTGCTGTAACACACAGAGCCGTATATCTATTATAACTATATATGCATGTACTTTTAAATTTCAATGAAAACTCATGAATACAAATCGGCGCATGTAAAGGTGCACATGAGTGTATTTCTATATATGTATGTATTTGATTCTGAGAGCGAGGTTTGAATTTGACTACTACAATGACATGCCGCTTTATGTAGGTCTCTGCGTAACCTCAAACTGATCAGAAACTGATACACACAGACACAGAGAGAGAGAGAGAGAGAGAGAGAGAGAGAAAGCTTTCAGTCTCTCAATTGAGTCATTAATTACTCACTCTGCAATTTCACATCAGATTAACAAAAATAGATTTACATTAATTGAGTAACTCCATAAACGTACGTAATATCTTATGAATCCGAAGAGAGAGAGAGAGAGAGAGAGAGAGAGAGAGAGAGAATGAATGCTTACCATGACAGTCCGATTTCTGAATGAATTAGTGGCGGTGGATCGAACTTGGAACTCATCGGAAGTGCTGGTAAGCTTGGTCTGCAACTCCACAATCGGAACTTTGAATTCGGATTTCGAACCAGTGAAGAACTTAAACGAACTGAAATTGCCTGAAACAAAAAATACCAAAGCGATTGAGAGAACAAAAAACGATGCAATTTCGCAAGCAGAGACTCCATAGGTCGCCTGCTTCATCTCAGAAATCGCCTCTCTCTCTCTCTCTCTAAAAGTGAATTAGAATGTGGAGATGAAAAAATGGTTTGAAAATAGTTGATAGAGAGATGGAAAGACGGGGTATAGATTGAGAGAGTGCGTCTCTCTAATTTATGGCGGAGAAAAGGTTGCATGCCTGAAACTATGAAACAAGGTTAAATTACGAAATTGGCCCTATGAATAGATTTACATAAATGAAAACCATGTGTAACAATTTGCCAAATGACCTTTTTAAAAAAAAAAATAAAAATAAAAATAAAAAGTTAAATACTCAAAAAAATCAAAAAAAATATATATATATATATATATATTAGCAACTAAAAAAATTAAAAAACAATTATCTACTTGCACAAAAAAAAAAAAAAACTTTTATGCTAACTTCTCAAGCATATTAATATTTTTTTAGCTCTTAGAAAAATCAAAAAGTTACTAAAAATTTAATACCAAACAAATCTTTCCCATATAGCGCTTCACAAATAAAAATATATATAAATAATAAAAAAAGAAAAAAAAAACTCAATATGTTAAAATAATTGATAAAGGAAAATAGATTAACTAATTATCTTTATTGGAATGCTATATACAAAATGGGTTTTGTACTTAATTTTTTGTTATCACATATTAAAAAACAAATTTTTTACTTGATTTTTTTTATTACTCGACATAAAGAGGATATTACTCACAATAATAAATATATTGTGCAATAGAATAAAAATTAAAAAAAAAATGTGTAATATGACCGATTAATGACTATATGAGAAATCTATTATTTTGTATAAAAAAAGGACAATAAAATTATGTTTATTCCTACCATTTATTTTCCACCTCTTGATGACAATATGATTTTTTGAAAATACAAGATTATGGGTATGGTATTAAAGGAGAGGTCTGTGTAATATCTAGCTGGAAATATGTGTCAATGATGAATCATCTCTCCATCCATCTCTTCTATACTATATATTAAGCAAAAAGAAATTTTTAACCCCCAAGGCTTGTGAAAGTTCTAATATTTCAATCTTAATTTTTTAATTTTTTGATTTAAAAAAAAAAAAAAAAACCTCAACATTTATTAATTTTTTTCAATTCCCATGCCTTTTGGGAGATTTGATCAAAACCCCCTCTTAATTAAACTTTAATACATTAAAGACCAGCATAAACAAAATTCTTTAAAAATTTCAACACATCTGTCTATCTATATTATATTATCTATATCTATCTATCTATATTTATATTATATATTAAGCAAGAGGAGGTTTTTAACCCCAAGGTCTGTTGGAGTTTCAATATTCCAATCTGAATTTTTAAAATTTTTTATTTAAAAAAAAAAATCAGCATTTATTGATTTGGTTAAAATCTCCTGATCAACTTTTATTAACTTTTTTCAATCCACATGTCTTTTCACATGCCTGCATTTATTGATACAATCTCCTGACTAGCATTTAAAATCCCTTTATACAAATAATTATAGATACAATCCGTGTATAGTTACTACAGTACCCTTTTCAACTTCTCTCATACACTATAGTTAGTGATAAAATTGTTAAATTATTTTTATAAAAAATCTTAAAAAACATAATTTATATATTAAAAAAATCTAAAATAAATATAAATATCTATAATTATCCCATGCATAGCACGGGTGACAGGCTAGTATCATTTTATTTTGACACATTGTATGGTAACATCTATTGATTAATTCGCGTAAAAAAAATATAAAAAAATAAAGGGTTAATTATATTTTTAGTCCTTAAAGTATGAATTTTGTATTATTTTAGTTTTTAATATTTAAATTGTGTCGATTTGGTTGCTAATTTATAAAAGTGGTTTAATTTGGTCTCCACTATTTAAATTGTGTCAATCTGATCTCCAAAATGTAGAAAGTGTTTCAATTTAGTCCTCCAATCTAACTCTATTAATTTACGCTTGAGGAACTAAATTAAAATACATTAGGGACTAGATTGACATAATTTAAACATTAGAAATTAAATTAAAACACTGTTATATATTGTGAATCAAATTAACATAATTTAAATATTAAAAATCAAAATGACAAAAACTTATACTATAGTGACCAAAAATTTAGTTAATCCAAAATAGAAATATTGAATACGGTGCATTATGTTAGAAGAGCCAAATCTTAAATAATTTGATCTCTCTTTAAATCTTAAATAAAAAAAATATTGCTTATAGAAAGGAAAAATATTTGAAATTAAAATCAGATCTTTTTCTTTTTTCTTTTTTTTTTTTTTTTGGTTGATAACGAAAATGTTTTATATATGTTAACTTTTTTTTATTGAACAAAACATTAGAAAATGTGAAAAATCACATTTGTTTTAAAAAAATGTTTGTTGTGGAAACATTAGTTCAAATTAATAATCTGTAGAGTTAATGACAGTTATTATCTTTGCACTTTACTATTTAGGTGGTGTTTGGTTTTCCTTTTGGGCTAAATAAGCACAAAAGGACCCCAAAAAAAAAAATCACAAAAAGATAAAAAAAAAAAAAAAATTTACTATTCCAAAGCTAAAAAGTCAAAAAAGCCAATCAAGAATACCAAACGAACAAAAAAGTCTCAGGTTAAAAAAGTTAAAAAAGCCAAAAAACTAACTAAAAAAGTCATTGCCAAACGAAAGCTTAGTTCTTCCATTCAATTGTAATAGTCAATTTCTTGCATATTAAGTTAAGTTATATTATTATTCTTCTATTTATCTGCCAATAATAAAATCAAAAATGCTTGAGACATCCAAAGTTGGGGGGACCCCCATGACTCCTAAAATGATGTGGATCAATCATGTGTTTCTTTTTTTGTTTTTTTTTTTTCTTTTCTTCCTAGTGGGGATTGTATTTTTTGAAGGTCTGTAATATTATTGTAATAAAATTGAGGAAAATTGACGTGTGTGTAAAATGAGACATTTTTTTAAGGACAATTAAAAATAAAGAGACTAAAGTAGAATTTTAGTGGAAGTGTAGATGACCAAAATAAATTTTGATAAAAGTGTAGGAAGGAGTGTTAGAGAAGTAAGAAAAATGTCATATGCGGTTATGCACCAATTCTTGTAGTATTATTAACACCAGATATATGAAAGTGTGACATTGAAATTGGATTCAAAGTATAAGTGATTAATTAGCAAAATTAAAAATGAATGGAAATGAAGTGATATTTTGAAAAAGTAGAAGGATACTAAAAGTTTGTTTGGGAATTGATTTTATTAGTATATTTTTAACTTTTTATGTAAATATAAAAAGATGTGTAAAATAATAAATAGAATTTATTGACTTTTTTGGGAAAAATCTCATCTTTCCAAACTAGAGGTAAATGTAATTAATCCTAATTTCTATATAGAAAATTCTACCAACTAGAAAACCAGGATTAAGGATCATTGTTATGCCTTTAGCACATCAGTGATTGTTGTGCCTCAATTTGATGTGTATTATGGGTTTATTTTTATGATCCAAACCGTTCATTTTGTAAGATTTGTTGAGTACTTCATACCTACCAAAAATAATATTAATCGAATATCAATAACTATATGATCATATTAAATATTTTTTATTCCATTTCTCAAAAGAAAAACTTATTGTTTATTTTCTTTGATTATCGATCATATAGTTATTTATATCTGATTAATATAATTTTTAGTTGACATGAAATACTCAATAAATCTTACAAAATGACGGTTCAGATCATAAAAATAAATTTGTAATACACCTCAAATTGAGACACAACAGTTACTGCTGTGCTAAGACCCTTAATCCCTGGAACCAACCAAAGACAATTGTAATTTATCCAAATTCTATCGTCCAGTTACGGTTCCACCTAATTTGATCCTTTCAAAATTTTGGAGATGAATTCTCCCTAACTGGCCATCTAACTAGAGAAAGACAATTGGGCTTGGTGAGCCCGCTAGATGAACTTGGATTATTTGGGATGTTCTAAATAAGTGTATTTTTTTGACTTTTTAGATTAAAAAGTTGAGGAAAAAAATATGATTGCTTGGGTTAACTTTTTGATTTTTTATGAAAAAATGTGTATTAAAAAATTGTATAAATTAGTGTGTAGGGAAAAATTAGGATTGCGAGTTGTGCAGCCGTAATTTTTGACTTTTGGTGAATAGTGATAACTTTTTAATTTTTTGAGTAACTTTTTGACTTTTTGACAACTTACCAAACTTGGCCTGAATTGTTTATTTTTTAAGATTTGTTGAAAAAGTGTTTAGGTTTGGTAGGCTTATTATGAGACCAATTTTGATAATTTGAAACGTTCACATTTTAAGATTCATTAAGGCTTCGTTTGGGAAGCCAAAAGTTGAACTTTTTTTGGTTAAAATAGCCACAAAAAACAAAATAGGCTTTTTAGCAACAAAATAAGCTTTTCAGCCACAAAAAATAAAATATCACATCTAATCTATAATTATTACATTCTTTCTCAAAAAAAAAAAAAGCTAAAAAAATCAAAAATCCTTCCCAAAAGAGATTTTTTAGTCTTAGACTAAAATAGTCAAAAAAGCCAAAAAGCTAAAAAGCCAGTTCACTTCCCAAACAAATCCTAAGTAGAATATTCATGCTAAAAATCAAAATGATTAAATATCAGTAATAATATGTTTAAATCATATTTATTTTAAAAAAAATGAACGACAAATATAATATCAAAATTGTATTTTTTGTAATACAAATTTGATTAAAGTATATAGGTACCGATATCCAATCATCTTAATTTTTTTGTATGAATATTCTACTCAACACGTCCTAATAAATAAACGATTTAGATTATCGAAATTGGTACCAAAATGAATCTACCAAATCCAAATATTTTCTCAAGTTGAGATGGCCAACTTAAGAGAAGCCAAATTAAAAAAATAAATATGACTAGACATACTTATTTGGATTACATTTAAGATCTAATTATGTGATTAATGATATTTGATAATCTTAATATTTTATTATAAAAATTATATTCCATAAATCTTAAAAAATAATTAAATTCAAATTACCAAACTAAACTCCAAAATCGGGATACAAAACCCAACTATTTTTCTGGAGGTAGATGAGAAATCTAAACTCGTATGAGTGCATAAAATTGTGAATTATAGCATTGATTTACTTGGTTGTAAGTTTTAAAATTTTGAAAACAAACTAAATTAGTTTGATTTTCAAGTTTGTGGCTAGGTAATCAAAATCAATCCTAAAATGGATTATATTTAATGGATTGTCTGTAGTTAGCTTTGTTAATTGAATCAATTTGTTGGTTCAAGACGCACCTATAGTGGAGATAGGGCTGTAAATTTGGCCCAGGTGGGTCCATGTCAGGCCTCATAAGCCCTCGCCAAAATTTAGTCCAGCCCAACCCAGCCCACAAGCCAAAAAATTAGGACCACGTCCAAGCCCAGGGAGTCTTCGAGCACGGGCACGGGCACGGACTTAAGCAAGGCTTGAATATTTTTTTTGTTTTATCTATTTTTTTCACCAAATTTTTTTTTTCCTACCAAAAATGACACTAGGCATCGGGTCAGGCTTTGAGTGGGCATTGAGCAAGTCGATGGGCCAGGCCACGAATCGGGCCCACGAGCTTTAAAATGATAGCCCAAGCCCAGGGTCCCAAGGGCATGGGTCTAACTAGGCTCACCTAAGACCACTGGCCATTTTTACACTCCTACGCAGACGTCACCCTAACGGTCTAAATTATTTATCCTAATATAAAGGGCTTATCTCTCTTTTTTTTTTTTTTTTTTTAACTAACACATTAATCATCACTTTCAGGAAAGAAAAATAAAAATAAAATTAGGACAAATATTTTAATTTTCTTTTTTTTTTTTGGAAAAAATTAGTGAAGCATCCCTCTCTAACTTTGTGTAGTAGGAGAGGTTCAAGATATTTTTTTTTTTATTAGCTAAGGTCTCTCGATAAAATTTCTCCATGAACATACCAGAGAAATTTCAAAATTTCTCTGTGAAAATTAAAATTTCTGTGTTAGGGCTTAAATTTCTTTGAGTTGGGCAAAATTTCTCTGAGTCGGATAAATTTCTCTGAGTCGAATTTTCTCTATAAAAATGTTAAGTAACCTAAACTACTATGAAAATATTATATGTTATCTTTCATATAATATCTTAATATCTTGCACAAAAAATTCTCCTTTTTTTGGGGGGAGGGGGGGGGGGGTTTATTGAGAAACCAAGAAATTGTTAGCACACTTGCTTCAATTACAATAAGGATTACTTGGTTGATATAATTATAGCTTAAGATTGTACCAGCAAATCAATTAGGTGGAATGCCTTTTTCAATCTAAAGAGTAATGAAAACTATGAATTTATTTATTTATACTTTGGTGAGAACAAATGATAACTACGAAAGTATGCTTCTTAGGTTAGAAGAAAAATAAATGGTAAATGATGTAAGAACATTATTGGTTGGGAAAATAATATAATTTTTTTGACAAATTAGATAATTTCTAGGAAACATTAGTAGTGATGGGCATGGCCCAAGAAGGCCCAACCCATGGCCCTAGGTTCAGGCCACAACCCAGGTAGACTCAATCCACCCTTATCCTAGGCCTTCCAAGCAGTTGCACGGTTAAAGCCCAGTAGCTATGAGAAGCTAACGCTAGGCAAGGACTAATAGCATTCAGACACCTATCAGGCAGGGAATTAGCTACATAAACAGACAAAGATCCTACAAAGTTATTACACACATACATTAGCCATTAAATGAGGCCACCATAGCATTAAATACGACAAGACCCTTCATGCTGGAGTATGCAGAATCACCATGAACGATGGTAATTAGGCTATAGACTTTCATCCAACAAGACAACTTGGAATAGACAAGAAAATGATGGGCAAAGGATATAAGAAAACTTCCAAGGTACGTTTGAAGATATATGGTATTCTTTCCCTTCTTCTTCTACTCTCTCTCTTTTTCCCTTACCAACCACTATCTATCTCCATCTTTCTAAACTCTAACCTAACTTCATCGTCGGAGGGTCCACGGAGAAAGACCACCCCCATCTTGGTACCTCCCATCCAGACCTTTTTGCAAGCACGTGCCAAGGAATCGGCGACCAGCAGACCCGTTAGAAACGCAGACTAGTCCGACCCATCCTCCATTGACCACATTGCATTATCAAGTAGTAAGTCCACTTCCTAACCCAATTCAACGTCAAGAAATTCCAATTCAACATCAAGAAATTCCCTTTCACTACCATATAGTATTCATCTCTCCTGAAGAAAGTATTTGTTTCTTGATCTCTAAGATATTTCATCTGAGCATCCGTCGAACTGGTAAGGCAGATGTATCAATCCAATCCATACGATTTATTCATTAAGAAATTGACAGGTGTGAAGACCGGGCAAGGCTATGCTATCTCTATCGGATCACATTTCAACCTCAATATGTGCAATTGTCTTATGCCATATGTACAGAGATTGTTTGAGAGACATGGTCCAAGTCCGGTGAAGAAATGCAAATTTTAGAGATTCTACTCGTGAGCATAATGCTTTGAGTTTTGAGGTAGCATCCCATCATTCTTGACTTTAGGAAGGAATGGCGTAAAGGAGTACCTTATTATAGCTATGATTTCTCATCCTTCAATTCGTGCTAAGGAATAGGGTAATGATGCCCTTATTGGGTGGTCTGGTCTAGGGGTGTTCGTCAGGATAGGCCGACACTAGATAATAAAAGATTTTGAGTTTGTCCAAACCTGTCTAACCCTAACATTAGGCCTCTACATTTACCCAAGTCAGGCCCAAAAAATAATTATAAATTCTAAGCTTACCAATCGGGCTATATGTTAAAAAAAATTAAAAATTCTATAACTAAATCCAATCACACATTATATTTATTAAATAAATATACTGACATTATTATAAATTGAAATATTTTGAATATAAATTAAAAGATTTCTTAAATAAATTCAATCACACATCACCACAAATGTGAATTTTAATAAAATCAACAAAGATAGATCCTAACAAAAAATATATATTTTAATATATATATATATATATAATATTAATTTAATAATGGGTCGGGCCTGACTGGGTTAAACTTATAAATTCCAAACCTAACCTATTAATATATCAAAAATATTAGTCCAGCCTGGCCCTATGGGCTGAAACAACCTCTCCAAACCCTTAGGTGTCATTTGGTAACACTTACGTTTTTAGTTTTCAGTTTATATTTATAAAAATTTAAAAAACTCAAATAAAAACTTGTTTGGTAAATGTTTGATTTATAAATTAATGGTCTCAGTTTATAAATTTGGCCAAAAAGTATAAACTCAAAAAATGAGTTTACGTTTTGAATTTTCAAATTTTTTTTTTTACCACCCAACACCAGCCACCACCCGTCACCATTTTCCACCACCGTCTGCCGCCACCACCACCCACCACTTGCCACCACCACTCACCAACCACCTGCCACCACCACCCACCACCCACCTGCCACCCACTCGCCACCACCACCCATCCCTCGCCGCCGCCACCACCACCACCACCTACTTGCCCCCCACCACTACCAGCCGCCACCACCACTCACCACCCACCTACCACTACCATCCACCACCCACCACCGCCACCCACCCACCACCATCACCCACCAGCCACCTGCTACTTACCCGCCACCACTACCCATCACCCACTACCACCACTACCATCACCCACCACCCACCCGCCACCACCACCACCACTCACTTGCTACCACCCGCCACCGTCACCCACCCACCCGCCACTGTCACCCACCCATCTACCACTACCACTCGCCACCACCACCCACCCACCACCACCACCACCCACTCGCTACTACCCACCACCCGCCACCGTCACCCACCCACCTACCCACTACCACCACCAGCCACCACCACCCCCCACCACCACCCGCCATCCGCCACCTACCTGCCACCACCACCCACCACCACCACCTGTCATCCGCCACCTACCTACCACCACCACCCACCACCCGCTACCACCACCACCCACTCGCTACCACCCGCCACCATCACCCACTCATCCACCACTACCACCCGCCACTTACCCGCCGCCACCACTCATCCCCACCCCCACCGTCACCCACCCACCCACCACCCACCATCCGCCACCCACCTGCCACCACTACCTACTACCCACCACCCGTCACCGCCACCACCACCCACTCGCTACCACCCACCACCCGTCACCGTCACCGTCACCTACCCACCACCACCACCCACTCGCTACCATTTTCCACCACCGTCTTCCGCCACCACCACCCACCATTATTTTCTACCAACGTCTTCCACTGCCACCACTCATTTCCACCCATCACCCGCCACCACGTGCCATTTCTCACTTTTTTTTATATTTTTAAATTTTTTTTAAACATTTTGTCTAAACCAAACGCGTTTGTAGTTTATGTTTTTCTAAAAATAAACAAAAACCAGTTTATAAAATTTTTGTAAATATAAACTGAAAACGTAAACGTTACCAAACAAGCCCTTAAAAAATAGGATTGGACCAAATAGGTTGGGCGAGCCAACGGTGGATGTCCACCCCCTAGTTTTGTCCCTTCATGAGGAAACGACTCACAATGGCTTGATTCTTTTAGTGAAAACATAAGTCGAGGCTTTACTCTCTTCTGGGTCTAGGTATGTGTTAAAAACATGATTAATGAAATATATTTGTGAAAAATACAAATTATTGTTTTAAAGAATTTTTTTTCATTTTTACCCTTGTATTTTTTCTATTCCTACTTTCTTTCTATTCACACAAATTATTATCAATCGCCGACTGTCATCGTCGTCGACTCATCAGAAAATTCATTGTCGCTAGAAAGTCATTGAAAGTTTCGTTAGAGTCGGAGCTAGAGTTATCACATGAAATGTCACCAACAACCTGCGAACATAAATAGGTGGACACGTGAATAGATAAGCAGATAGACAAATGTATAAGAGGTAATATAGTCTTTCAATTTGTTGCTGTCCTTACAGACAAAAAAGAAAAGAATATGAGGTGATTACCTCACATGGTTCAAATTTATTGGCCGGAGTGACCTAATTTCTGTTTCTGGTGGCCATTAGAACTTGATGAACAGATACAACATATCGATGAGGCTTATCTTCAATCTTATAGTTGGGTCTACATTATTTTAGTGATCTGAACCGTTTATCTTATGAATTATAAAATTACAAACAAATGTATAGTCACACAATTTCACCATATATATATATATACATATATATATTTTAAATAATTAGTTTATTTTCAAAATCATATTTATAATATATTTATTAGAAAATAAATATGAAAGAAATTAAGACTATGATTGTAGGATCAATTTCGTTAACTTTTTATAAGTGATATGTATGCATCTCTGATCATTAAGATATGGATAAATAGGTAAATTAATCTCTTAATTTACTAAATTATAAATTAAGTATAAAACTAAATGTGATACAACTTCTAGTAATAGAATTTAAAATTAGGATATTATAGAGAATTTTAAGCTTAAATTTCCAATTTGATGGAAGTGTCTTTATATTTATAAATCTTTTATGATTGATTGAAAAACAAAAGAAAAAAAATTAAAAACACACATAAGTAACTTACACCACACTTCTAACTCTTTATCTTTATATTTTTATTATTACCAAAAAGACCTATCATCACCAAACTTCTAAATTTTTCATTACATTCTAATTTCATCACTACCACCTCTATCAGCATACCATGTTCGTCACCTCTCTACCACCACTCTTCTCCTCCACCCAGCTCCTTTCTGTCTCACCCCTCTAGTTGGATCAATCTTCTGTGTAAATAAAATAAATTGAAACAAAACCAAACAAATAAATAAATAACGTACCGAATTTATTTATCGAACCGAATTAAAAATTTAAAGACCAAGTCGAGTGTGTGACACTCTGTCCTTAAGACAGATTTGCCCCGCTTCGGTGTTTACGGACGGATGGCGTCTATCTCCCAAGATACAATGATCTTCACAAATTTGTAGTAGCACTCCAAACAAATTTGTCTGGTGAACTAGAACCATGTGTTCTAATACTCTCTTTAATTTTCTGTAAAACTAGAATGCAGAATAATGCACCAAAAGAGCAAAGTTAGACAGCAAAAGGAATTTTTCAGATTGATTTTCAGATCAAAAAAATGGTGGAACAGATCTGGTTTTATAGACTCGAACATGTGTTAAATTTAAACTGGAACAGGTGCACTATTTCGAGCAGATACAGTTTGAATTTCAAACAGATCTGCTGGATAGATTAAACTGTTTGAACTGTGTAGTTTGTATCTATGTAACTGCAGCAGTTTCTGGCAGTTTGATACCTGTCAAAACAGTTTAAATCTGTTGACGAAGTAAATGAACAGATGCAATTACTATTCAAACAGATCTGCAACTGTTAACTGTTAACTGTCCAGATTTGAACCTGTAACTGCCTAGGTAGTTTTGAAATGAATCTGTCTGAAATACAACAGATTGAAAACTGGACTGAAGAAGTAACAAATGGACAGAAAAATTAAATTCACAAATGAATTAATTTTGATAAAAATTTTGGAAAAAATTCAAATGAATTTTATCCAAAAAATTAATATAAGAACCGACCCGACCCACAACCCACACCTGCGTTCGGCACTGCTCGGCTCGGCCGGACGAGCAGGCGACGCACGCGCGCGTGTGTGGTGGTTTGGGTTAAGGTTCACTTTATCCATAACTCCTCCATTCTACAAACTTGGGGTGCCCCTTGGGGCCCAACCCAAGTGTTGTAGTCTAGAACTTATATACATACACAAGCTTTCTTAAAGTTTCAATGTGGGAAAACCCATTTCAAGGAAACCCACATTTAAATCTTTAAATGTTCAATTCTATAAATCCGAAAACAACGTCAACTTCCCATTCACTTATAAATGGTTTTTACAAACCGTCTTCAACGTGTGACTTACCACGCGGCAAGGAACAAATCACCTCTTCGGACCCACCCCAAAAGACGTTTGGGGCCCACTCAATTTTGTCCCAAAATAAGCCTAATAAAACCAATTTTCCAACAATCCCCCATATGAAAGGAATTTGACGAAGAGAAAATGCAACAACATGATCTAATTACTGATTGGTCGTTGAACACACCAAAAATAATCACTAAACTATACCAAATTCTATCAGAATAATGACAAGTCCAAGTATCGATCCACAGGGACTATTGTGAAATTAAACTAATTTAATTGTTAAATTCCTAAATTAATTTTGATAAAAAGATTGAATGATCATAACCTAATTTAATAACGAATAAATTAAATTAAGGAATTAAATTATCAATAATAAATGAAATTGGGTTTACTGAATTGGGAAAAAGAATCCTAGAGTAGAGAATTCACCACTAACCACATAATTAGGGTTTCCAATTGAAATCAATTATGCTATGATTTGAACGGATTAATGTTTCGCAACTACAAGCTCGAAGCATTTGACAAGAAGATCATCACATTCAATGTACGAGCACAAACCATCTCAAGTAATACAAATCGTTCACTCTAAACTAAGGTAGTGATACGACTCGTTCCTTGTAGTATGGTTCGTCTCATACCTTGAATGTGAAGGAATAGAAAACACATGTATGGATAACATTCAACAATCACAGAAAGTCAAATATTCGAAGAGATAATGAAAAATATATAAAAGAAACTTCTAAATCACCATACAAATGTTCAAACCTTTACATAATTAAAAAAACAAAACAAAACAAAATAATTACATGGCTAGGGTTTCATCAAAACCCTAGAAAAGAAGACTAGCCACTCATGGAGGAGTGGAAGGAGGTAGATGGAGAAGAAACCACCATGGGAGACATCATTGAAGCTTTTTGTTTCTTCCCTTCCAAACCCTAGCCTCCCCCTTTAGGTCAAAACAATTTTAGACCCCTAGAAAAGCCTTTTCCTTTTCTTTTTATACTTCTACTCACTTCCAAACAGGTTTAAAACATCGGTTTGACTTTTTCAAAAAAAGTCAACTCTGTCCAAATTTTGTCTTTTTGTCCATTTTATGCTCCAACGATGTACAACCAGATTGACATTCAACACACATAAAGTATACAGTTTGACCAGCAAGTGAAGTTAAGAGATTCTAATTAACGGCCTCAATGATGTACAATTCGGCCTTAATCACATCCCCCAACTTACAACTTGCTAGTCCTCAAGCAAGTAAAATAAAATAAAATTAAACAAAATTTATCTATTTCCTCTTTCGTGGGAAAAACGGTTACATTTAGCATATGCAACAAGCCTTTAAACCACATGGTTACCTCAAGTGGACGAGTAAAGTTTCATGAGGGTTTCCAGAAATGATACCCACAAACATTAACATATTCATATATACTCAACAACAAATGACCACACTACTCCACGTAATAATCAACTTATGTGCCACTACAGTGTGATATTGAGACATCATGAGTGTAACAAGCCCGCGAGGGGACCTCGCTACAGTTCGAACTCGATTTGTGTCACGGTTCTCAATCTAAACCAAAGAGTCCAAATCCGATAAATCGTTTTGAGAAAAAACATATTTTTAGAAAAGAAGTGCCAAACATGGACTGCTTTGCCAGATACAGAGTCGCCACTTAAATATTTTTTTATGGGAGAATTTAGGAAACCCTGACTCGGTGCCCAAGGCCACGTGTCTGTCATCACCAAAGTTGCCTCGACTCGGGAGCTTGGGTACGATTGGGAAAGGTCAGCTATGAGTACCCCCGCTCGCCTGATCCAAAGATCGGCCTTTACTAATCGTGATATCCGATTTTGAAAACGTTATGTGTTCTTGTTCCGGTTATTAGCCTAGAATTACTATGTTATGCGCACAGCAAACAAGCATAGACTAGATCGCCTAATTTAGAACGAAACATTGCATATCCGTTCGTTTGGAAAACGTTTTGGAATTTGCTACTCACAAGTAGGCTAAAATACGGATTTCAAGGAATTGTTCCAACTCAAACAATCCAACCTTTCACCCATAGGCATTCAAGCAGTTTATATCATATAAGCATCTGGCCACATGGTAAGTATGCTATCATGTTAATACTTACACACATGCGGTATGCTAAAGCATAAAATACTTACAAAGTACTCCGTGCCAAAAAAGTAAACTAGTTAGCAAGCATGCGTGACCCTAGTTCATATTAAAGTGGCTAATGCAACGTATACAGAATGTCATTAGAGTAGGCTCGGACTAATCTAGGCATGACATGTGAAAATGCACAGATAGCATGTATTCAAGTTAGATTTGAAATGCTTATGCAGTTAGCATGATGTGCCGAACCCGGCGCATGCAAGACAAATGTATGGATGCACGCATGCATAGCATAAGGTGTGCTAACATAAATATGCCCTAATACTAACCATCAAAGCAGGTAAGTAAAAGGGAGAAAGAAGTGGGGGTTAGAAAACATGCACACACGCACCCACACTTATCACAAATACACCCTCACTCGGAGGGACCAAAAGAATAATACAATTTAACTAACTGACAAGCTGATTAAATATTACAGACCATTAAATTAATTAAGCACATTAATTAATCTAAGAAAGCGGTAAACAGTAGCCTCGGGAGAGGGCTCAATGCATGCGCGCTCGGTTCTGCCCGGAAATCCACTACCATGCTCAAGATGCCACTGTTTTCCTTGCTCTGTTCCCCTGGTGACTGCCAAAGTCTCAGGATTTGCTCTCTGGATACTAGGGAACACCACCGTCTGAAGGAGAATACCACCGGCCATGTAGAATGGTCACTGCCCACAAATTTGATCCATCGGCCAACAATGATGGCCAGTCGGCAATGAAGATAGTCGACCGGCCAAATCTTCTTGCAGAATCTGTGTTTGACAGCAGCAGAGGGCAAGACTTGGCATGGCAATGCATTTCAAGCAATGTGCACACCAATCACATCCCTTATCATGTTTATGACTCAAAGGGACGTGGGCCTCGATTCTCGGACCACCAATCACGCATTTCCATGCATGATGGTCCAAAGAATCAAGAGTGCATCTTGATATGGAATGCAATGCACATAATCAAGCAATGGGGCTTAACCTCTATCACAAGAATCTCAAGAGGCCAAGCATGCATGCAAATGGAATGCAACCTAGACATGTTGGCTAATATGCAACATGGCAATACAAGGAAGCATACAAAGCATGCAACAAGCAAAGGGGTGGACTTAAACTAAATTAGGCAGCCCTCAAACAAGCCTAAAACAGTGGCCAATGCTATGGAAGTGAGGTCCAAAACACACACACACATGCATGCGAATATGGTCCAATTCCTAAGCATAAAGGGACAACTTCTAAGCACACTTAAAAGAAGGTAAACATGGACAATTAGCATGCATAGAAAGCTCTGAAATCATGCTAAAATGGTGCCAAACCAAATGAACAAGACAAGCATGACATGCAATATGGTCCAAAGTCCAAGTCTAACAAGCCAAAATGCAAAGGGGCTATGCAATGCATGCTATGGTCGACCAAAACAACTAAGGGAAGACCTTGAGCATGGCAAAACAAACATAAAGGCTTCACAAAGCTAGGCCTAAACATGCTTGAATAAGGACTCAAAACATAAGACATGTTAAGGCTAAAACAAGGCATTACAAGACATGTATGCTAAGCAAGCATGGTGTACCAAAACCAACTCAACACAATGCTATATTATGACATAATAAGCATGAAAAATAGCTAAGGCATGGCCAACACACACTTAAACATGGTGCTCTCTCAAGAGGCAAAAATGGTCCTTTTTAAGGACAACAAGGAGAGGGGGTGGCCCTCTCCTTCCTAGGACCTCAAGGCACCATCCTCACCTCTGAAATCCCTCAAGATTTCAGTGGTGAGGAGGCCCAAATGCAATGGTCCCGGAGTCCACTCAAAATGGCACAAAATGGGGGCCTTTCAAGGCTTAAGAGGGGTCAAACAACCCCAAATGCCAAAGCACCCTTAACCAACTATTTAGAGGGCTAAAAAAAAGAACTTTTTTATGTTATACACTATGCCCAAAAACAGTTGTAAGGTAGGAAAAAATACAATGCAAAAATGGGGAATAAAGGGACAAGTTTCTTACCCTTGAAGACCCTCTTCACCAATGGAGCTCTAGCAGCTTCTTTAGGTTGAAATCAGTCTAAAACCTCCAAAAATAACCCTCAAGGGCCTCAGCTCCAAGGGATGGTGTAATGGTGGATGTTTGTGAGCAATACTAAGCCTAAACACACACAAGACAAAGAGAGGGGGAGAAATAGAGATAGGATACACACAATATTCTAACCCTAGAACTCAAACCCTAAAAAAAAAACTATCTAAAATGTCTAACCTCTGTCTCAAGAGAGAAGAAGCTCTCTTTATAGAGCTTTTGTCTTGTAAGCTTACAAGACAAGCTTCTAAAGAGAGAGATCCCTCCATACACGTGTATGGAGGGGAGCCAAGTGCATGCCAGCTGCGCCAAAATATCTGCAAAAGAAGATGCACAGTAGTCAGCCGGCCAAAGATGCAATTGATCAAAAAAAGATAGTCGGCCGGCCAAATATTTGGCCGGTGGCAACAAAACACAGCCGGTGGCATCAAGCCATTGCCGGTGGAGTGTGGAGATGGCTCACAAGGCATTCCCTGCCCCTACAAGTGTTTGAGGCAAAACACAAGTGTTTGAGGCAAAACAAGTGTTTGGTGAAAAACCAGACACGAAACAGTCGAGTCGAGAGGTCCTGAGGCAAGGCGCGTAGCTGAGACCTCCGGGAACTCAAGACAAACACAAACATGGATAATCACCGAGTGTTCAAGCGGCGACGTCCAAGTCTTGAGGACGGTCAAAGATGGGGTGTCTACAGTTGCCCCTCTTTGACAGAACTCGAAAGTCATAACAATGACAGGAGTGAATGTCAAAGCCCAGAGACGACCCATTTTTGACAAGGCCAAAGACTTAGACAAAGCATGCAAGACAAACAAGATATGCGCCCGAAGGTATGGGCAAAATACAAGACCATGCACAGAGCCGAACATAACTTATGATCATGCAAAGAAAGCTGTAACGAAGCACATACAATGCAACAGTTCTAAGCAAGCGTACACCAGACTACACTACAATGCAGAAAGGATGTAAGAGAATTATGCAATTCTCAAAACGTCTCACGCGGATGATACAATACCTGTACGGTTCGTCTGGTTGCACCAGTCTCGAATGAACCATACATACAATATCGTGCCTGAAAAGAAAGCAAACTTAACAGGTGCAATATTGTTAGCAACATGCATGACAATGCAAAATGATATGCAATATATACAAAACTATGTATAATAATGCAAGTGAAAATGCAATGCAATTGAAACAATGCAAATGACATGCAATGCAATTGAATCATGATCCAATCATGAGCGGTTCAAAACCACACAAATGTCAAATAGATTGATGGAAGTAACAAGTCCGTCTACCATAGAAAGGGTGCCGCAAACCTCAAAGCGTGTACACATGCAGAACTATGAGTGATGTAGACGAACGCAAGAACAAGTATTGGGTGGAATGACATGAGTGGGAAACAACCCGCCAACAAAAGAACAATGATCCTAATGCTGGACGCAAAAATTACACTACAATGTAATATATACAATGGATATGGCATGCAACCAAACTAAATCTTGCCTAGGAAAGGCATGCACACATACAAGCCATGTCTAACACAGAAAAGGTGCCGCCACCCTCAAACCAAGTTCATCAAGGAATAGGCGCGTACACATGCAGAACTGTGCTTTAACGTGAAAAGTATGAGCACATACCAAACCAAGCTCAACAAGGAAAGGTGCAAGCCAAAGATGGGAGTGATGCAATAGATGCATGCAAGCTACAATGCAATATTTACTGGAATGGATGTTTACAGAAAATGCATGACATACGCACTATATTACAATGAAATGCAAGACATATGCATGTGTTTTTTTTTGTTTTTTGGTTTTTTTGTTTTTTTAAATGCATGACATATGCAGTATTTACAATGATGCATGACATATGCAATATATTTACAATGATGCATGATATATGCATATGTGTTTTTTGTTTTTTGTTTTTTTTTTTGGTTTTTTTGGAATGCATGACATATGCAGTATTTAAAATGATGCATGATATATGCATGTTTTTACAATGATGCATGATATATGCATGTGTGTTTTTTGTTTTTTGTTTTTTTTTTTGGTTTTTTTTAGAATGCATGACATATGCAGTATTTAAAATGATGCATGACATATGCAGTATATTTACAATGATGCATGATATATGCATGTTTTGTTTGAAATGCATGACATATGCATTGAACCGTGCACACCAATGCACCGAAGGTCTTGCACCTTCCAAGGATTTAAGGTCTCCTAGACCGTCTGCTGGGGAATGCATAATAATACAAGTGAACTTAGAACGCGTGACAACGCATGACTTTGAAATGCATGACAATGCATGCGAGTTTGAAATGCATGATAATGCAACCGAGCGGTTTTAAGGTCTTGCCAGACCAAGTGGGTTTAAGGTCTCGCCAGACCGTACGTTTTTAAGGTCTCGCCAGACCGTGAAGTACACAGGACGGTGTGATGCGCAAAATAGCGCGATCGAATGCATGCAAAATGCAATGAGATGCGCAACATAGCGCGATGCGTTAGACAACGCGAGTGCGCAAGATAGTGCGATGCGCTAGACAGTGCGATTGAATGCATGCCAAATGCAATGAGATGCGCAAGACAGCGCGATGCGTTAGACAACGCGAGTGCACAAGATAGTGCGATGGACCTGATACATGCACAAGAGGCAACTTTCAAGTTTTGTAAAAGACAAAAGGATACGGAAAGGATACACCGCGCACAAATTCGAGTGCCACACACTGAAGACACGGTCCGAGGTCAAAACGGAGGCCGGTTGAGCCTTGGAAATGCCATTTCTTGCACTATGTTGAACAATAAAGGTGCCAAACCACTCATCTGACCTAAACAAGGTTTTAGGAGCATCACCGGCCACATGGGAATGCCACCGGCCACCCACCGGCCACAAAAAAAATCACCGGCCGAATATTTGGCCGGCCGGCCAAAAATGTAGCCGACCGGCCAAAAATGCCTAAATCGGGGCAATTTTGACTTTTCACCTTGGATCTTTTAAAATAGGGTTTCAAACCCTATTTCCTTCACTTCCCTTAGCCGAAAACCCTCTATCTCTCTCTCTAGAGCATTTTCCTCCTCTCGTTCTCCCGTTTTCTCGCGTTTTAGCCCCCGTTCTATCGTTTGATTCACGAAGTTTATCGCGTTTCGAACATTTTGAACCGATTGAAACTTCGTTTCGGCACTTCCTTTTCGATTTTCGCCTCTTGGGGTTTGTTCCCCCCAAGTTTCCCTTGATTTTCCCACATTTCCTATACTCCGGCTTTTTCGGCCATTTTCCACCCTCCCGGGGGTTGACTTTTCATTGACCCTTCGTATTCTAGCTTTATTTTCCTTTTCCAACCATTTTTCTTGACACATTTGACATGGCCGACGATATTCCACAGGGCGGGACTCCCCCGAATCACGAGATGGATCCCGAGGTCGAGCTTCTCCCCCTGAGTGTCCGCCTCTTCAACCCAGCGACCTACCGACCGGTGATTCACGTGCTACCCCCGGATGGACTTCGCCAGTTTAAGAGTTTTGACAAAGCGATGCCACCGGAGCTCCTTTTGCGTGAGCCTACATCTCATTTATCCTTCAGCGCTTCCGAGGTAACATTCATTCCTCTGTTTTATTTTCCGCAATGTAGAATATAAAACTGCCATAGCTGATTACATTCTTTAACTGCTTAACTCAGATACACTGACGCACTGTACACTGTAGTTGATCACAACCATACTTGCAACTGATATCTGTCTAAAACTGTCACGTGCACCGCACTGGCCTTGAACCATTCAAACACACGGTACACCATTCACTATAGTTCACTACGAGCACACCGGCACCCGATACCTATCTGGATCTGAAAACACGCACACATGCTATGTTTGCACTAAACTACTCAAACACGCTGACACATCATACGTTGTAGTTCACTGTAAGCACACCGGTACCCGGTATCTGTTTGAATCTGAAAACACGCACACATGCTATATCTGCACTGAACCACTCAAACACGCTGACGCATCACACGCTTGTAGTTCACTGTAAGCACACCGGCACCCGGTATCTATTTGAATCTGAAAAACTTGCCCACATGCTATATTTGTCTAAATTCTGAATGCCTTTCAAAACTAGTATATTTAGCATTGCTTCGCAATTATTTGCTTGAAAACAGAGAGATTCCCATACCATCTGAGGGTATGGGAACATCGCCGCTCGAGACTGGTACGCTGAGCTACCTGATGTAGTCCGCCACATCGTGGACCAGGCCAGCTTCGGCGCATTCTGCAGAGGGCTGTCCAGACTTACTGCGAGTAGGTCCTCTCCTCGCTGCTCTAGTAGAGAGGTGGTGGGACACCACTGACTCGTTCCATCTTTCTACGACGGAAGACATGACGATGACTCCCTATGATTTCTTGATGCTCACAGGCATCGGGGTAGGGGGTGATCCGATCCCCTTCGACACTGACATGGACGAGTGGACTGCCGCTCAGATCTATCTGCTTGGCGAGGTGCCACCTTTCGCCCGTCCAGGTTTTGTCCGATATTCCTGGTTCGAGGTCCAGTTCAGGGTCCAGCCAGCTTTGGTGGAGGAGGCTCCGATGACTCAGGAGGCCGTAGAGAGATACGCGCGCGGCCTTCTCATGTTCCTGCTGGGGACCATTATTTTCGCCGACCGGGCGAATACCGTGCCCCTCTGTCTACTTAGCGCCTTAGTGGATGTCACTCAGATCCTGCACTACGACTAGGGTGGCGCCGCTCTGGCTACACTTTATGGATACATGAGCTCGGCTTCCCGCGGCAGCGGACAGTTGCTTGGGGGCTACTGGCGCGCTTGGGAGGTACATTTCTTCTTTGCTCTTTTACATTTCTACTTTCTATTATCTGTATTCTGTACTGTACCTTGTACACTGCACACACTGTGGTCCTACTTTACACTGGCTGTATACTGTACACACGGCACACGCCTATATTCTGCTTTACACTGACTGTACACTGCTCACACTGTACACTCTGCACAATACACTGTCTGCACAATACACTGCACGATACACAGCTCTGTTATTTCTGCTTTATTCTACATTATGCTTTATCTAATAAGCATACTGGTATTTGCTCTGCTGTTGTGGGTCTATGCTTACTTCCCCAGACTAGCCCCAGTGCCAGACGCGGAGACCCCTCTCGTCATTCCGTTCTCGTGCGCGCTTCGACGGGAGATGCGTGCGGAGACCCCGGGAGACTTTTAACTTCTTCCGTCGTTATTTTGATACCATCACCCCACCCGAGGTATGTTTTACTTGCAGTTATTTAAGCTTCGCTTTACACTGTATTTTCAACAACAGTAGATAACAAACTATATTTCATTATCAGATCACCTGGCAGCCTTGGGCTCCGTTGCCAGCGACGATTCGAGATCGATTTGCCGATGCTTGAGGAGACCTCGCGTTTCCAGATTCTGCTGGAGGGCCCAGTCTGTCGGGCTTGGTACCTAGGTGAGCGTTTCCTACGCCAGACCCTGGGGTTACTAAAGCAGAAAGTCCCGGTTCATCCTCCGGAGGACATGAGGGAGACTGAGAGATTCACGGCCGAGCAGATGGCCGAGTACACTATTGGCTGGGAGGCGATCCGCTTCAGAGGCATTGGTGATTACAGAGAGTACGTGTAGACGTACATCATGCGGCCTCTGAGCGGTGGCTGTCGAGCTGAGGAAGAGAGGTCGTGGCACCGACAGCCAGGGCAGGAGCAGGAGTCGGAGCGGGAGCATCGAGTAGGGCCCGGGTTCGTGGCAGGGATGGAACTCAGAGAGGGCGGGGGGCTGGTTGGCCCGCACTGCCTTCCTCGCTGACATACACAGGGCAGGGTGGGGCGACCTACCAGATCCCTTTTGTCCCTCCCCCGGCTGATCACGAGTTGTTCGGTGTCCCCGACTTGCCTCCGGTATGTACTATTGCATTTCGCATCTTGCATTGTCATTTCATTTCATTTCATTTCTTTGATACTCTGCAGAATACTGATGCATCTAATACTTTTGCAGGCTTCCTCCGAGTACACCCGTAGTCCTTGGAGCTGAATGCCTCCATGATGGAGATGTTGCAGCAGACCTTCGACCTTCTGGCCCTCTACAGTATTCCGGTATGTTCTCCTGACCACGGTCTCAAGCCATACATAAACTGCTTCACATAATCCAATGCACAACACAACTCTTGACACACTGATCTCACAGCATTCATACACTGTATTCATACACTTGCATTCTACACTGATAAACTGTTCACTGTATACTGATGCATTTAGTCTTTTGTACTTTTCAGCCTCCCTTCCAGATTCCCACTGTAGGAGGTGTTCCAGCTGGACCTTCCGTTCCTGTCCTGAGGAAGAGATGAGGAGGGCAGAGTATTCCCCCGCACCAAGGCGGGATTGCACTCATGTCGGGAGTAGCTCTCGAGCGCCCGTTCCGGATGACTGACGAGAAGTCCAAGGCGGAGGCAGAGGCAGATGCAGAGTCATCAGAGGAGGAGACCGGGGATGGCTCGGACTCGGGCTCAGATGGCAGTGCTGATGATGCTCCTGGACCTTCGTCTAGGAAGAGGACTAGGGACAGACTGATAGCCCCGGAGCCATTTTGACAGAGATACAGATTTTTGCTGTTTTTCTTCTTTTTTGTACTTTTCTTTTTGTTGGTAGTTAGGATACTTTGTACTGCCACAGGCAGATTTTTGTTTCCAAAACTTATACTTGAAAAGATGATGAAATGAAACAAACTTTTTGTCTGAAAAAGTGTTTACATCTTTACATTGCATCGCATTGCATCATATTACACCTCAATGTAAATGAAATCGATTTGTTGTCTGAAAATTGAACGCTTGCATTGTAATAACCAAGTAATGAACCGGCCAATGGCAAAGCAACTCACACAACCCACTGCTTAGTCTGAACATTCGGCTCATACTCTGTTGGGGATTAATCTTGCATACAGCCCGTAACACAACATTCGGTTCATTCTGCACACGGCAACCCTAAGCAATAGTCCAATCTGACAAGACAGAATACAAAGGGGAAACCGACTGGAGTTAAAACACACTCAGATACCCAAATTTTCCCTTTTTTCTTTTGCTTCGCATAAATGTAGAGAATGGCACAACACTATGAGCATAAATGATTTTTGAAATTGAAAAAGGGTTTTTCAGCCGGGGTATCGAGCCTACAACTGAACACAGCAGGAAAGACTCAAACAAAAGGCACACGAACTAAACACAACGAAACACGCTTGGAAAGGACCCAAAACGAAAGTTGGGCTAAACAAGACAAAAGACACGACACACGGACATGTTTAGAAAACGAGAGACCTCAAATCTCGAGGAGCTAGTTCCTCCGGGTATGTTTCCCACTCTTTCTGATTTGTGATTCTCACATCACTCGGCCCTCAGGCTTGATTTTTCTCTCAAAACCCTTTTCTTACTTTTCTCTCAACTTACACCTCTCTATTCTTTATTCTCTCATTTTTTGTCCCTCCCCAGGGTGATCGATGGATGAATAGGAAGTTGTAGGTTCATGCCCAACACTATTAGCTTGCGGCTATTCCTTCTGGTGACGTCTAGTCGATATTCCAGACAGGAAATGGTGTATCTTGATCTGTTCCGATTTGTGCTTCGCACTTGGCTTGACACCTCGTTGTTTGGAGGATGTCGCGAGCTTTCAGCCCTTTACTGACAGCTTCAATTGTACCTTTTCTGGCAAATAAAGTGCCCTTCTGGCAAGTATGTTGACAACGGGGGAAAGACAGAACACCTGACTCAATTGTACCCCTAGTTCATTATTTTGACCATTTTTAGTTTTCTACTAAAACAGTTTTGACCAAAATGAGAGTTAAATTAACATGCTTATTCGATTTTTGATTTGAAAAGCATGCAAGTTAGACTATGAGCACTGGAAATTTTCCCGTCTGGGTCTCAGAAATAGTCTAGTTCTGGAAAATGAAATAGTTTTCGAGAAAATAGTCAACCTCAGTAAAAAAAAAAATTTCAAAAACTATTTTTGCAAACGGTCGATGTTTAACGAGCACGGAACTTACCCTTGAGATACGCAATCTCGGATCGGAGGCAATGGAAAATTGCCCCTTGTTTGAAAGGGGTGCATGGCAACGGAAAGTTGCCCCTGGTTTAAACGGTGACTCGTGGCAACTTATGGAAACGGAAAGTTCTCCCTTGTTTGGATGACGCCGCAGTATTTAGTAAACAGTCTTCGTCAGTGATGACTGCAAACAAACTCTCGGACGCAGAGAAGACGAAGATGGTCTGGACCAATATATGGACACAGTCACTGTGAGAGCGTTGGTGGCTGGACTTCGGGATGAAGTTGATGGCGTAGTTCCAGTTGTCACAACCGAACTATCGGATTCAGATGAAGCAAAGGTACTCAAAACCATTACATGGACTGAGACGCTATGAAAGCGTTGGGGGCTGGACTTCAGGATGAAGTTGCCTACGTATCCCAATCACGGAAATCAAGCCTTACGTAGTTCCGGTTAAGGTACACTCGGGTATTTTAACCTTCACTTTTTAGGCTTTAACTTTTGCCAAGGCGCCCGTTGCGGGTTTTCGACCTTGAGAGCTTCCCTTTTTTTTTTCTCCTCTTTCTTTTGCATCTTTTTGCTTTTGTATTTTTTTGCATTTTTTTTTCATGTTTCTTCCTTCCCCTTTTTTTTTTCTTTTTGCTTTTCTCTTTTTTTTTTCTTTTGTATATTTTTTCCGTGCTCTAACTTTTGCCTAGGTCGCCCTTCCGGGTTTTCGGCCCAGCAAGCCTCTCAAAGGGTAAAAGTGTAACAAGTCCATGCCAACTGGTTTTGAAACTGAAGCCCTCTGTATCCAGGAGAGTGGCTGTTATATTGATCTGCAGAAGGATTCATCATGGTTGCTTCACGAGCTTCTTGCGGTGAGATCCGACCTTCTTGATCTAATTTTGGTGCCTCTTGCTCGAGGGCCGCTTCAAATCTGGCCACACAGGCTTCACATGATGGTTGACCGTCGGACGTTCTGGATAGGTGAAGGTTCGCAAACAGACGGACTGAATCTTTAGGCTGAGAGCAATCCTAGGCTACACAATCTCAAGAGTGATTCCACACAGATCTTCACAGGACTGCGCAAGACGTTTTGTTTTTGAAAGTTTTTACGAAAGTGACACATCGCTCGTGCTGAAGATAGTGTGGAACCAGTCTGGGTCAAGCCAGGGTCCTTTTCAGTACTCACGTTAACAAGCATGATTTCATTCATTAAAAGGCTTAGCATGCCTATCTTTCTCTCAAATTGATCAAAGTTTTGTAAAAACCCGAGGAATTCCTTCCTCTTCGTTTTCACCACAGTGTTCAAAAAGGTTTTTGAAAAGCTTAGGTCATTACAATGATTTTCAAGGCACAAGAGAGCAGGTAAAATGTACTATCGTCCCATCCAAATCCTCTGGCATAACTTGCTCAAAATAGCAATAAGCACAGAAACATGATAGCCGCAGCTGTTTCATTCAGATTTCCTGGTTGCAACTGGCTTCACAGCAGAGACAGACTCAAAAAGAAAACAAAAGGAGTAATTACAAAATAAAACGGTGTTCGAGGCAACAACCCCGGAATCACCCGACATTCTATACAAAGGGGACTGACTCGCTATAGCAAGACGGACCCTTAAGCAAAAAGGACTGACTCACGACAATGAGACAGACTCAAAACAAAACAAAAGACTGACTCGATACCCAAGCCAGAATTTACAAAACTAGTAATTGCAAATGCTCAAAAATGCGTGCCAGACGCCACATCCAAAAATACCGGGCGTCGCCCGCAGGTGGTTTACTTCCTGATTACATACTCGCAGTATCCGTATCCTCAAAGTCCAACAGCGGAGTAGTAACGGACTTGGCTGAGGTGGGCGGGAGGATAACCTCATTGTCGATCAAATCTTACACCTCATGACGGAGGTGGAAACAATTATCGGTAGCATGACCTGTTTGTTGGTAGTACGCACAATACTAAGCAGCATCATGTATGGGAGGGAGATTCTTTGGGAGAGGCCTGGGCTCCAGGGGTTTAAGGTGCCCTCTTTCGGCCAAGATCTGGAGTGCTTTGGACAATGGCATATAAAGAGCGTGAAAGACCCTGCGCCCTCGGGGCAGGTACTTCGAAGTTTGAGTATTCTTGCTAGACGCACTAGCGAAAGGGTCGGCAAGCACTGTCTTGACTTTCTGATCTTTCCCGGGTGCGGGGTTGGGAATGGGAGGAACTGTTCTGGCATGACGGGGCCTATCCCGGTTTTCTGATTGGCTGGTACTGCCTTCAGTTGGAGCGGGGAAAACATCATCCACGATCTTGGTCAGGACTGCGAATACTTGTTGCTTACTCATCCCTCCGGCCTTCAAAGCCTCGACTGCCCACATCAGTTGTTCAATGAGATCGGCATCTGCCTTTACTTTGTCTTTACCTTTGGCCTCAGCCTGATCGAGGGTTTGGGTTGATGTTGATACGTCATTGTTATAGTTGGAGGCCATCTCCGGTTGGCTAAGCTCGATCACAATTCGTCCCAGTAATGGGGGCTCTTGTGGTACAAATGCCCGGCATATGGTATGGCTGGTGGCGAAGCTGACATTCCGTAAGCGAGATCCGCCACGGACCTCTGGAGGTCACCTATCATCCCCATCAGCTCGAATGTGGTGGGCTCACGAGCTTGATACAACTGGAGGGTCCAAACCAGGTGCGCAACAGGCGACCTAGGTGGATGCGGCACATCAACATTGGTCTCACTTTGCAGAGTGATTCCTTGATCTAATGCGGCTATCATAACCACAATCTCTTCCGAATTCTGCGTCATCACAGGTCCACTGTTCTGAGCGGTGACTGACGGATCAGATATCTGTCTTGCCTCAGCAAGGGGGAACACTAACTATCAACTCTCTGAATTGAAAGGAAAACCAAGCAGCATTTCAGCCCAAACAAATCAAACACAGGTGTAGCCAAACGACTGTACTCTACTACTGATCATTGTTCCCCAGAATCACTGTCCCAAAACATTGAGTCGGATACCTGCAGATATAGTTGTTTCTCATAAACACTGATATTGATGCCTGCAGGCCTGATACTCAAACTTGCAAACTGATATGCGCATTCCTGTAGAGATACACTCTAAAAGCACATAGCGAGTAAAAGAGAACCAAAACACCCCTATGTTGGGGTAGGGTTTCCCTGCCCTATTTTGTCTGGAGCTAGGGTTTCACTACGCACGCAGCAGTTTCAAACAACCTATATCGGGTAAGCAACCTGTCCTAGTTTGGAATGGTCACTATGGATTCCGAACATACACTAGGTCGAATGGTCAAAAGGGGTGCCCTGGTAAAACCAGGGTTTGTGTTCCCATACTGGCAGAGCCCGCAACCGGTCAGCCTTATGGTCATGCCTTGACAAGACAAGCCTCCGACAAACCGCTCAGGAATAGCAGATGGCCAACACGGTGTCCTAGGCGCACCAATGCACATGCAATGCAAAGAAACACATAAGTGAAATCAAAACAGGATATCACGAGTTTGAGTCAAGCTCTTTAAACTCCCCAGCAGAGTCGCCAGAAACTGTAAGAAGCCTGCGAGGGGACCTCGCTACAGTTCGGACTCGATTTATGTCACGGTTCTCAATCTGAACCAAAGAGTCCAAATTCGGCAAATCATTTTGAGAAAAAACAGATTTTTAGAAAAGAAGTGCCAAACATGGACTGCTTTGCCAGATACAGAGTCGCCATTTAAATATTTTTTTATGAGAGAATTTAGGAAAATTTGACTCGGTGCCAAAGGCCACGTGTCCGTCATCACCAAAATTACCTCGGCTCGGGAGCTTGGGTACAATTGGGGAAGGTCAGCTATGAGCACCCCCTCTCGCCCGATCCGAAGATCGTCCTCTACTAACCGTGATATCCGATTTTGAAAACGTTATGTGTTCTTGTTCCGGTTATTAGCCTAGAATTACTATGTTATTGTAGACATCCCATTTTTGACCGTCCACAAGACTTGGGCACTACTGATGGTTTGCTCGGTGTTGAGAGATGTGCAGGGCATAGGTTCAATTTCTTCGGTAATGAGAGAGGCAAATCTCAACTTCACACCCCGTTTTGGACTACAATTATTTTGGATGGTTTTTAGACTTTAAAAACCTCTCTTTCAAAACATTTTTTTGAAATAAAATTCCCACGATGTTCCGACGCTCGCATTTTGGTAAACGTTGCGCTTTTCGGTAAACCGAGCAAGGACAAAGTGGAAATGAATGAGAGAGAGATGAAATCTTTGAAAAATCTTTCAAAACACCTTTCTTAGGGGTTTGAAGTTGAAGAAAAGAGGAGAAGAGGGGAGAAACCAAGTTGGAGAAGAAGATAGGCAAGAATCGCTAAGAGAGGGACGAGCAGTCCTCGCTAAATCAAGCTTATTTGTCTATACACTTGGAGTTAAGTTATGAGGCTACAACCATTGGAAAGAAGACTTCCGGGGCTTCATTTTTCATACAAGAATCTCTTAAACCCGAGTCCGTATGGCGGAGATATGATTGGTTGAAGTTGGGCATCATCCCGGTTGGACCGAAACTGAGCAACCTTCACCAAAACAAGCATAACTTTCTTCACAGTTGGAATTTTAATGAAAGGTTTGTGGAATTGGAAAGCTTACTTCCGGGGCTTCAATTTTGACACAAGAATGACCTGAAAAGGAGTTCATATGAAGAAGTTATGCCCATTTGAAGTTGGACCTGCAGAGCAGATTTTTCCTGCCGACCGGCCAGAACAGAGTGCCAACCGGCCAAATAGATGGCCGACCGGCAAAATAGAGTGCCGACCAGCCAGAAAAGATGGCCGACCGGCCATTTTTGCTAGCCGACGACCTTCTGGTGTATTCTACAGATTGAATGGATGCCATCTGTGCCAGCTGGAATACACAGATTCTGCTCCCCATGCACGCGTGTGGCTGTTTTGCACCCTTTGCACCCCTTTGACCCCTCTTTTGTGCACCCTTTGCTCATGGCTTCTTGAGGAAGCCTTGATCCCTTGTCTTGGCTTCCTCAAGAAGCCTACCAGCTGTCCAAGCTTCCTTAATAAGCCTTGCACCCTTTGCCCCTTTGATTTAGCTTCTTGGAGAAGCTTGGAGCTTAGTCCATTGCCTATATAAAGAACCTTCCTCTTCCTTTGTGGGGGTTGGATTTTTGGAGCAAAAAACCAGAGATATATAGATACATATCTGATATAGATACATATATCCCACCTCTCTCTCCATATCTCTCTCATTCAACCATCAAATACCCTTGTTCTTGGGCCATTTCTTCACCAATCCATAGCACCACCACCACTACTCCATCACAGCAGCTTGGAGCAGTTTTTCAGAGGCCAAAGGTGCTACAACTCAAGCCAAGAAGCAACAAAAAGGGTACTCTTCAAGGGTAAGATCATTTTTCCTCTTTTGTAGCACATTCTTGTCACATTTTTCTACCCTATTTGCTTACTGTTTTGGGCTCCGACCCTAACTGAAAGGGGTGTTATTTTGAGCCATTATTCATGTTTGTTTAAGGGCTCAACCCTGTTTGAGCCCTCCATAGTGCACTTGCTTCAATACTCCTTGGTATGCCACATTTTTGCATGAAATTTCTAGCCTATGTGTGATCTATTTTTGAGCATAATGTAAACTGTAAGTAGGCTCATTTTGAGCCCTTATTCAACATTGAATAAGGGCTCAACCCTTTTTTGGACCCTATCTTGCACTTGCTTCATAATCTCTTCTATTTACCGTAATTTTGCATGATTTGTTTGGCCTACATGTAAATTGTTTTGGAGCATGTCATGAATTGAAGTTAGGCTTATTTTGAGCCCCTCTTCAACGTTGAAGAAGGGCTCAACACTGTTGGGGGTCTCCATGTAGTACTTACCATTATACCCCTCTTGGCCCCCATTTTTGCATGCTTTGTTAGCCTATCTTGCTTCTATTTTTGGGCCGTCATCAGAACTAGAAGGGGTCTTATTTTGACCCCCTCTCCATGTCCCATGAAGGGTCTTTCACTTTTTGATGCATGTTTTGTATACCTCATATTATAGCCTTTGTTGGCTTCAATCTTGCACGGCATTTTGAGCATGTTTTCATACTGATTTGGGGGTTGTCATAAACTGTAAATGTGCATATTTTTGGTCCCTCTTCAGTGTTGTAGAAGGGTATTTTTCTGTTTGGGCACTGCATATACTACTTGCTTCATTGCCTCCCTTGCGGAGTCATTTTTGTATGCCATGTTAGCCCTATTTGTGATTGCTGTTTGGCCATGATTTGAACTGTAAAAATGTGATTTTTGGGGCTGCCTTGCTTCTTCTTTTTCATGTCATGTACCAATTATGCATGCTTTGTTAGCTATAAGTCATTTTTGTGCAATTATCTTCGCATTTCGGGATCATTCCTTGCATCGGATGTCATTTTACCGGGTTTCGGGGCTGTTTTCCCCCCCATGGCCGCTGATTTTGGCATGCTTGTGAGCTATCCATGTTAGTTTAAGTCCATCATCGCATGTTGTGGCATGCCATGTTTGTTTACATGTTTAGGTTGCGTGCCTAGTGTACATTGCACATTTGAATGTTCATGTTGCATACTTAGCCTCCATGCATCTCATTGAGCATGCATCCCTTGCCTCTTGATCAATCATGATAGGGGTTGGGGCCCTTTGATGTGTTTTGTGCTTGCATTTCATTTGATATCGAAATTGCACACTTGGCTTTCGGGTCATCATGCATTGAAATGCGTGATTGATGGCCCGAGGGTCGAGGGCCACACTCCCTTGAGTCTATTACATGATAGGGAGTGTGTCCGTGCATACATTTGCCTGAAAATTCCATGCCATACACTGCTTGCCCTCTGCTTCTGTCAATTGCAGGTTCTGCAGGAAGTTTTGGCCGGTCGGCTACATAGAGTGCCGACCGGCTAGGGATTTTTGGCCGATAACTTCATCAGAGGCCGGTGACCTTTTCCCATGGCCGGTGGCCATCCCTCCCAGCCGGTGGTGTTCCACAGTGTGCAAAGAACCTGTCCTGAGATTTGTGCAATTTTCAGAGAAGCTAAGCAGTGTAAACAGAGGCAACAGTGCTATGCCAACGGGTTTCCGGGCAAGTCGGATTCAAGCATGCATCATTCGCGCATCCCAAGGCAGGGCTGGGGCCCCTTTCTTTTATGTTAATATTAATTTGATAATTAGAAATTTCTGTAATAATTAATTTATTCTGTATTTGGACTGTATTATTTTGGGACTGTATTATTCTTTTGGGTCCCTCTGTGCGAGGGCATAATTGTAATAAGTGTGTGTGGGTAGGTGTATGTCTTCCAACCCCCATCTCTTTCTTCCCTTTTATTTACCTGCTTATGATGGTAGATTAGGGCATATTTAAATTAGCATACAATATGATAGCATGCATGCATCCATACATTTGTCTTAGATGCACTGGGCTCGGTACATCATACAAACTGCATTGTATTTCAATTTCCAAATTGAATACTTGTTACTTGTAGCATTTCACATGCCATCTTAGGATAACCGAGCCTACTCTAACTGCACCTCTGTATGTGTTGCATTAGCCACTTAACATGAACTAGGATCATGCACATGATTACTAACTAGTTTCTGTTTTGGCTTGGAGTACTAGGTGAGCTTTTATGCTTTAGCATATCACATGTGTGTGAGTGTTGCCATAATAGCATGACTACCATGAGGCTAAGTGCTTATGTGATATAACTGCTTGAATGCCTGTGGATGGAGGTCAAATTACCTAGATTGGAATAATGCATTAAAACTGTGAGTTTTAAGCCCACCAGATAGTAGCAAAACTGTCATTTCTAAAAGCCCACTTAAATGTGGCAAAACCTGCGTTTTAGCCTACTTGTGAGTAGCAAACCATTTTCAAAACAAACATGAAATGTTTTATTCCAATTTAGGCGATTCGGTCTATACTTGTTTGCTGTGCGCATAACATAGTAATTCTAGGCTAATAACCGGAATAAGAACACATAACGTTTTCAAAATTGGATATCATGATTAGTAGAGGCCGGTTTTCGGACCGGGCGAGAGGGGGTGCTCATAGCTGACCTTCCCCAATCGTACCCAAGTTCCCGAGCCGAGGCAACTTTGGTGATGACGGACACGTGGCCTTTGGCACCGAGTCAGGGTTTCCTAAATTTCCCAAAAATAAAATATTTAGGTGGCGACTCTGTATCTGGCAAAGCAGTCCATGTTTGACACTTCTTTTCAAAATCTGTTTTTCTCAAAACGATTTGCCAGAGTTGGACTCTTTGGTTCAAGATTAAGAACCGTGACATTTGAGTCCTTGAACTGTAGTGACCCAATAGCGAACCAGAACAGGGGGGATTCGCACTGCTCGCCCGGGATGCGTTCGGGGATGTCTACAGTTATGCGCACAGCAAACAAGTATAGACTAGATTGCCTAATTTGGAACGAAACGTTGCATATCCGTTCGTTTGGAAAACGTTTTGGAATTTGCAACTCGCAAGTAGGCTAAAATATGGATTTCAAGGAATTGTTCCAACTCAAACAATCCAACCTTTCACCCACAGGCATTCAATCAGTTTATATCATATAAGCATCTAGCCACATGGTAAGCATGCTATCATGTTAATACTCACACACATGCGGTATGCTAAAGCATAAAAAACTTACAAAGTACTCCGTGCCAAAAAAGTAAACTAGTTAGCAAACATCCGTGACCCTAGTTCATATTAAAGTGGCTAATGCAACGCATATAGAATGTCATTAGAGTAGGCTCGGCTAATCTAGGCATGACATGTGAAAATGTACAGATAGCATGTATTCAAGTTAGATTTGAAATGCTTGTGCAGTTAGCATGATGTGCCGAGCTCGGCGCATGCAAGACAAATGTATGGATGCACGCATGCATAGCATAAGGTGTGCTAAAGTAAATATGCCCTAATACTAACCATCAAAGCAGGTAAATAAAAGGGAGAAAGAAGTGGGGGTTAGAAAACATGCACACACGCACCCACACTTATCACAAATACACCCTCACTCGGAGGGACCAAAAGAATAATACAATTTAACTAACTGACAAGCTGATTAAATATTACAGACCATTAAATTAATTAAGCACATTAATTAATCTAAGAAAGCGGTAAACAGCAGCCTCGGGAGAGGGCTCAATACATGCGTGCTCGGTTCCGCCCGGAAATCCACTGCCATGCTCAAGATGCTTCTATTTTCCTTGCTCTGTTCCCCTGATGACTGCCAAAGTCTCAAGATTTGCTCTCTGGATACTAGGGAACACCACTAGCTGAAGGAGAATACCACCGGCCATGTAGAATGGTCACCGGCCACAAATTTGATCCATCGGCCAACAATGATGGCCGGTCGGCAATAAAGATAGCCGGTCGGCCAAATCTTCCTGCAAAATCTGTGTTTGACAGCAGCAGAAGGCAAGACTTGGCATGGCAATCCATTTCAAGCAATGTGTGCACCAATCACATCCCTTATCATGTTTATGACTTAAAGGGACGTGGGTCTCGATTCTCGGACCACCAATCACGCATTTTCATGCATGATGGTCCAAAGAATCAAGAGTGCATCTTGATAGGGAATGCAATGCACATAATCAAGCAATGGAGCTTAACCTCTATCACAAGCATCTCAAGAGGCCAAGCATGCATGCAAATGGAATGCAACCTAGACATGTTGGCTAATATGCAACATGGTAATACAAGGAAGCATACAAAGCATGCAACAAGCAAAGGGGATGGACTTAAACTAAATTAGGAAGCCCTCAAACAAGCCTAAAACAGTGGCCAATGTTATGGAAGTGAGGTCCAAAACACACACACATGCATGCGAATATGGTCCAATTCCTAAGCATAAAGGGACAACTTCTAAGCACACTTAAAAGAAGGTAAACATGGACAATTAGCATGCATAGAAAGCTCTGAAATCATGCTAAAATGGTGCCAAACCAAATGAACAAGACAAGCATGGCATGCAATATGGTCCAAAGTCCAAGGCTAACAAGCCAAAATGCAAAGGGGCTATGCAATGCATGCTATGGTCGACCAAAACAACTAAGGGCAGACCTTGAGCATGGCAAAACAAACATAAAGGCTTCACAAAGCTAGGCCTAAACATGCTTGAATAAGGACTCAAAACATAAGACATGTTAAGGCTAAAACAAGGCATTACAAGGCATGTATGCTAAGCAAGCATGGTGTACCAAAACCAACTCAACACAATGCTATATTATGACATAATAAGCATGAAAAACAGCTAAGGCATGGCCAACACACACTTAAACATGGTACTCTCTCAAGAGGCAAAAATGGTCCTTTTTAAGGACAACAAGGAGAGGGGGTGGCCCTCTCCTTCCTAGGACCTCAAGGCACCATCCTCACCTCTGAAATCCCTTAAGATTTCAGTGGTGAGGAGGCCCAAATGCAATGGTCCCGGAGTCCACTCAAAATGGCACAAAATGGGGGCCTTTCAAGGCTTAAGAGGGGTCAAACAACCCCAAATGCCAAAGCACCCTTAACCAACTATTTAGAGGGCTAAAAAAAAGAACTTTTTTATGTTATACACTATGCCCAAAAACAGTTGTAAGGTAGGAAAAAATACAATGCAAAAATGGGGAATAAAAGGACAAGTTTCTTACCCTTGAAGACCCTCTTCACCAATGGAGCTCCAGCAGCTTCTTTAGGTTGAAATCAGTCTAAAACCTCCAAAAATAACCCTCAAGGGCCTCAGCTCCAAGGGATGGTGTAATGGTGGGTGTTTGTGAGCAATACTAAGCCTAAACACACACAAGACAAAGAGAGGGGGAGAAATAGAGATAGGATACACACAATATTCTAACCCTAGAACTCAAACCCTAAAAAAAAAAACTATCTAAAATGTCTAACCTCTGTCTCAAGAGAGAAGAAGCTCTCTTTATAGAGCTTTTGTCTTGTAAGCTTACAAGACAAGCTTCTAAAGAGAGAGATCCCTCCATACACGTGTATGGAGGGGAGCCAAGTGCATGCCAGCTGCGCCAAAATATTTGCAAAAGCAGATGCACAGTAGTCGGCCGGCCAAAGATGCAATTGATCAAAAAAAGATAGCCGGCTGGCCAAATATTTGGCTGGTGGCAACAAAACACAGCCGGTGGCGTCATGCCATGGCCGGTGGAGTGTGGGAATGGCTCACAAGCCATTCCCTGCCCCTCCAAGGCAAAACACAAGTGTTTGGTGCAAAACCAGACACGAAACAGTCAAGTCGAGAGGTCCTGAGGCAAGGCGCGTAGCCGAGACCTCCAGGAACTCAAGACAAACACAAACATGGATAATCACCGAGTGTTCAAGCGGCGATGTCCAAGTCTTGAGGACGGTCAAAAATGGGGTGTCTCCAATGAGTCATTGAAGGCACAGTGGACAAGCATGAAGGAACTTATTGAGTCAAAACTACAATTCAGTTAATACAAAAGTAAAGTCCCCTGTACTTGTGCATGCTAGTAAACAAGTCATGAGTACCCTTGGTGTAAAGTGCAATCTCCATATTAGTTAACTATCCACTATAATAGCCCAGTGTAACTCATAATAACACCCAACATATACAGAAAAACTAACATGTTGCAGCCAAGATTCTCAAAGTTGTGTTTTTTTTTTTTTTTTAAATGACTGTGCAATGTCCTGATCCATTAAGCTTTCTAATCAACCCATGTAACAAGCATTGGGCCAATGACTCCCAAACCAGACGGTTTTAGGGCGCTAGGTGTAAAGACACCCCTACGAGCTTAATAACTCGAGTTGAAAAGGCTACGAATCCAAACAAGTCATTCTTCTTATTTTTCCTTAACTGTGCAATGTCCAAGTCCCTTAAGCTTTCTAATTAACCCATGTAGCAAGTTTTGGGCCAATGATTCTCAAACCAGACGGTTTTAGGGCATTAGGTGTAGAGACACCCCTACAGGCTTAATAACTCGAGTTAAAAAGGCTACGAACCCAAACAAGTCAATTTTTTTTTTTTTTTTTTTAAAGAATCTTGGCTCCTCATTTATTCTTTTCTGTAACTCTAGCTATTATCAATGATGTACACCAGGGATTATAATAAAAAGATCACCACTATGATAGTGTGTTCATGTAAATTAAGGCATACTCATGACAAGTGTACTAATACCACAAACACAAACAACTCTCCTCGTGCAAACATCGCATGCAAGTATCTACCCAATAAACCCTTTTCATACAAGTCTACTATGATCTCCAATTAACATATGCAAATATGATCACCCTACTAGCAAAAAGTCACATCAAGTGAAGTAATGCAATCAAGTGAAACAGGTATAAGCATGAATTATGAGTCAAATAGAAATGCACAAAAGAAAATATACACCCTCATCCCCCAACTTGAATATGACATTGTCCTCAATGGAAAAGTAAAGAGAAATGAGAGAATATTACCAGAATTGTAGGTGTACATCCAGGTAGGCAGAGAGGAACATATACACACCTTTTTTTTTGTTTTTTTGTTTTTTTGTTTTTTTTTTTTTTTTTTTTTTTTGGAAGAAAAGAAAGAACTAAAAAGAAAAATAAAAATAAAAGAGACAAAGCAATATACAGGCGGGTACTACGGGGAAGCCAGTGGTGGGAAATACTGGGCAAACAAAGCTTGCATCAAAGAGCGCGTCTCAAAGGCGTCATCCTAAACCCGTTGCTGGTGCGCGAGCAGCTGGTCGGAGGTCGCCCGGGAATAGTCGCAATGCGCCTAAAAATCCGTGCGCAACTCCATGAGACTCTGGTGATATTCACGAAGAGTACTGTGGACCTAATCCACAGAGTGCTGAAGGTGTAAGTACTCCTTGCGAGTCATGTACAGTGGGTCCCCTTGGGGAGGCACGGGGAAACAGGATATGGTGGGTGGTCATGTACGGGCTCGTGGGCCTCATCAACTGGGGCACCAACCGGCTACAAGATACGAGATATGCTATGCTGCCATTCCCGCTGGCCGAAAGTCGGATACCCTCTATCAATCTCCTCATCCTCAGTAATGTGGAGGTGGTTCAGCCCAAACACAAGTGTCAACAAATTAGCAAACTGGTAGTGGCCAAGTCAGGTTCTGCATAAGATCAGGCCGAACTGCCTCTCGTAGAAATTTCTGCAAGTGCATCAACATGATACGCTCAAGCGGGACCTGATAGCCATACTGATACCCGTGTAGAACTCGAACAAACTCCAATCGTCGCTCAGCTCGATGCCCAAGTGGAAGGACATTCTTATGGACCACTGGAATCCAGGAATAGCAAGCGGCTAGGTAGCTTGCTCCGCCGCAAGCATGTGAAACTGAGGTCACCGTGGGCCCCCGGGAAGTATTGCTGGATGAGGCTATGGATGGGCTGTCGATCCTCAACTTTTGGGAAGGGCTGATATTCCGGCTTGGCGAAAAACCCTAACACTGTGGCAATCATGGATGAGGTGATGTGGACAGCCTGACCATCAATGTTAGAGAACAGTCCATCCTCGGTGGGTGACTCATATAGGTTTTGGTAGAAGAGTTGTACCAGACGAGGATAAGTGGGCGCTGTCACAGTGCAAACGCCCAACTACTGCCGGAGTCGGAGCTGCTCAATGGCCCAAGTAGTGTCTGCCTCACCCTGAAAAAATTGCAAGTTGAACTGCGTGAGCTTGTGAAGAGGGCGTGAAGCCCACTCCAGCCGGGGTAAGTCATCTAGGTGGTGGTGGCAAGGATGGTGGTGACGGTGCCGGTGGTGGCGCCGAAGAGGTGGAACCTCTGGCCTTCTTGGAGGCCCGAGCAACACGTCGACTCATATTCTGCACACACTAAAAACAAATAGACACAAACCCGTGGAACCAATCATGAGAATAAAATAAAATATGAAAGCACAAGTTTGCCCACTAATGTACCACAGTGCAATTCCCCACATTTTTTTTTTTTTTTTTTGGTAATGTAAAAACGAAAATAATTAATAAATGAATAAAAATGACATTAAATTAAATTAACTAAATTAGAAAATAAATTACACTAAACTAAACTATAAAATAAGTAAACTACAAAAGAGACTAAAGTATAGAATAAAATAGCCTAAACTAAACACATTTTTTTTTTTGAAGAAAATAAAATAAAATAAAATAAAAATTCAGAAAATAAAATAAAATAAAAACTCAACTACTTAATAATTAAATGAACAATGACATCATAAAATAAGATAAAAATAAAATCACTAACTACACAAGTATAATAAAAATAAAAATAAAACCAAAATCCACTAACTAATTAAACTAACCAGAAACAGTATGAAGCAATTTAAACTAAACAAATATATTATAAAAAAAAATTAAATTAGGATTATTGTTTGGACCATTATTTATGAGGTTTTTTTTTTTTTTTTTTTTGAAATTTCCCGCACCTGCGCCGGAGAGGGCCGCACGTGCGGCTTTCATCTTCTTCATACGCAGGCATATTGTGGTTCTGGTTTTTTTTTTTTTTTAAGATAAACAAACAAACTAAACATGGCTAAGTTAGTGTACTATTACATGGCTAAATAAACAAAATAAAATAAAAGAAAGAAGAAAAAACTAACAACAAACATGGCTAAGCAAATTTTTTTAATTTTTTTTGGATGAACACTAGATCAAATAAAAATAAAAACAAAATCAAAATCAAAAACTCCACAAATTAATTCTTACATCCACAAATCTACACATAAAAGGCAAAAAATTACCTTGAAAAAGTGGAGAAAGAGAGAAAAAGAATTGAGGTTCGCCGGAAAAAATGGTGGTCGCCGGAGGTTCGTCGGACGGAGAGGGAAGTGATGCCAGGCGGTGAGATGATGGTAGTAAGGAAGAAGAAAAGGAAAGAAGAAGAAGAAGAAGGAGGAGGAGGTGAATTTGGTGGGGTTAGAAGAGAGAGAGAGAGAGAGATGAGAGTTAAAGAGAGAGGGAAATCTGAGAATGAAAGGGATTGGGAGAGAGAGAGAGTTAGATAAGGTTTGTTTGGTTTTTTTTTTAGTACGAAAATAAATAATAAAAAAAAGAAAATAAAAATAAATAAATAAAAATGATTTTTTTTTTAAATTAAAAATAATTAAAAAGAAGAAGAAAACAAAACTTTTTTTTTTTTTGAAAATTCCCGCACGTGCTGGGGCCCAGGCCGCACGTGCGACTTGCCTCTGCACCTGCCCTCCGCACCTGCTTTTAAAGCAGAGTGCAATGCCTCAAATACCAAACTTCCCGCACATGCGGGGTCCATGCCGCACATGCGGCGATTTCCTCCATTTTTTTTTTTTTTTGAAAACACGACGCTCTGCACGTGCGGCGATTTCACGCCTCGCGCTAATTTATTTTTTTTTTTCGTCGTCCTGCATGTGCGTGGCCTAGGCCGCACGTGCGGCGATTTCTCCTTCTTCTTCTTCTTCTTCTTTTTTTTTTTTTTAAATTGAACAAGTATAACCATTTTTTTTTCATTACTATTTTTTTATTTTTTTATGTTAAAATGAACAAGTATAACCCCCCTTTTTTTTTTAACTCAGAAAATAAACATGAAAGCATGCTTTTAAACACAGAAAATAAACATTTCCACATTCAATTGACATTCGGAATAAATATAGCACAAAAGAATATACGGAATGCCCACTAAAGGTATAATCTTCACCCGAAAATCCACGGGTACTAGTTTTCTCCCTAACTGTATTTGTAACTTTCCCTATTCTCCAACAGAGTGACAGACTAGGTTGATTCGGTATCCAGAATCGAGGAGCATAAAACTACCTCAACCTATGGGGCTGCCATACAGAGTTTAAGCCAAGGTAGTTTTGAAGCAATCTCCATATCCCTGGGTATTTAAACCAGACTCTAGTCTCGAAAATCCCAAACCTTTGTGTTCTAGGCTTTGCCATTCGAACTCTAGTTTCCACCGTCTCAGTTGGTCTCTTAGGAACTCACTACAAACACGGTTAGGTGGCTATACCAGACCGTCAGATGCCGTTCGGGCACAGCTAACACCAAAGGAATTACACTTTTAGAGGATTTAAAGTCTCCTAGACGCAAGTAAAGCATGACGAGAACAAAGAAAAACAAAATAACATAGAAGGGAAAGAAAAGAGAACAAGAAATTAATCCATCAATCGTAGTAAAATGGGTCCATCAATGCAATGGACTCAATCATATCCCCATTCCCAATCCCCTCTATATATGGTTTCAATCTTTGGCCATTCACTTTGAAAGTGTGGCCAGTCTTTGGATCTCGCACCTCAACGGCGCCATGAATGAATACCTCAACAACTACAAAGGGGCCATCCCATCTTGATCTTAGCTTACCCGGAAAGAGTCTCAATTTTGAATTAAAAAGCCACACTTTTTGGTCGGGTTCAAAGGATTTCCTGTTAATGTGCTTGTCATGGAATTCTTTAGTCCGAGCTTTAAAAACTCTCGAACTCTCATATGCATCATTCCAAATTTCCTCTAACTCATTGAGTTGCAATTTCCGGTTGAGCCCAGCTGCGGGCATATCGAAGTTAAACTTCTTTATGGCCCACAATGCTCGATGCTCAAGTTCAACCGAGAGATGGCAAACTTTGCCGAACACTGCTCTATATGGTGACATCCCAATGGGTGTCTTATAAGCAGTGCGATAAGCCCATAATGCATCAATTAACCGTTGTGACCAATCTTTTCTATCCGGCCTCACCGTTTTCTTAATTATGTGCTTTACTTCTCTATTTGAGACTTCTACTTGGCCACTAGTTTGAGGATGGTATGGAGTGCCAACTTTATGAGTGATAGAGTATTTCTTAACTACCGACTCAAAGAACCAGTTACAAAAATGTGTACCCTGATCACTTATTATGGCTCTAGGAAACCCAAAACGACTAAAGATATTTTCATGCAAAATTTGATTACCACTCTATGATCGTTTGTTCGGGTAGTTATTGCCTCCACCCACTTAGACACATAATCTACTGCCAAGAGAATGTACTCAAACCCGAACGACGACGGGAAAGGGCCCATAAAATCAATCCCCCAAACATCAAATATTTCTGCCACAAGAATAGGGGACATTGGCATCAGGTCACGCCGAGACATCGAACCCATTTGCTGACAGCGCAAACAAGTTCTACAAAATTGATGGGCATCTTTGAAAATTGTGAGCCAATAAAACCCACTCTGTAAAATCTTGGCGGCCATTTTATGCCTACTAAAATGACCACCACATGCAGAAGAATGACAAAATGTAAAAATGCTATGCACCTCACTCTCCGGTACACACCGTCGGATCACTTGGTCGGAGCAATATTTAAACAACTCCGGATCCTCCCAAAAATAATACCTGACCTGCGAAAAGAATCGATCTTTGTCTTGCTTAGACCAATTCTGTGGAATTTTCCAAATGGCCAAGTAATTCACAATATGTGCAAACCACGGGGGGCTCGCTTGTGACAGCTCAAAGAGTTGTTCGTCCGGAAACGAATCATGCAAAATAAGAGGGTCACTATTATACTCAACAAGGATTCGGGAGAGATGATCCGCCACCACATTCTCGGATCCTTTCTTATCACGGATCTCTAAGTCAACTTCCTGAAGCAACAAAATCTATCTAATCAACCTAGGTTTGGTCTCTTTCTTAGATAATAAATACCGCAAAGCGGCATGATCAGTGAAGACTATGACCTTGGAACTTAGGAGATAAGATCGGAATTTGTCTAAGGCAAAGACCACAACTAGCAACTCTTTCTCGGTGGTAGTGTAATTCAATTGAGCATCCGAGAGAGTGCGACTAGCATAGTATATAGCAAATGATGCCTTATTGACCCTTTGGCCTAACACAGCCCCGACAGCATAACCGGAGGCATCACACATGATTTCGAAGGGAAGCGACCAATCTGGTGATTTCATGATTGGGGCGGTAGTCAAGGCCATTCTTAGTGTTTCGAATGCCTTTAAGCATGCCTCATCAAAGACAAAAGGCGCGTCCTTAACTAGTAAACTACACAAAGGACGTGATATCTTACTAAAGTCTTTGATGAACCTACTGGTAAAAACCTGCATGCCCTAAGAAGACCTAATTTGACGCACGAAATTGGGTGGAGGAAGGCCTGCAATGAGGTCAACCTTAGCCTTGTCAACCTCTATACCTCGAGGGGACACAATGTGTCCCAACACTATACCCTCGCAAACCATAAAATGGCTCTTTTCCCAACTCAAGATTAGGTTTGCCTTAGTACATCGTTCTAACACTCTAGTCAAGTTCCTAAGGCATTCCTCAAAAGACGGTCCAAACACCGAAAAGTCATCCATAAAAACCTTTAAGAATTTCTCCACCATGTCGGAGAAAATGGCCATCATACATCGTTGAAAGGTCGCCGGTGCATTACATAGCCCGAAGGGCATGCGCCTGTAAGCAAAAGTGCCAAAAGGGCATGTGAATGTGGTCTTTTCCTGGTCAGCGGGGTACACTGGGACTTGATTATACCCCGAATAGCCATCAAGAAAACAATAGAAACTCTGCCCCGCTAACCGCTCTAGGATTTGATCAATGAAAGGTAAGGGGAAATGGTCCTTCCTAGTTGAGGAATTTAGTCTCCTATAATCAATGCACACTCGCCACCCAGTAGTGGTTCATGTGGGGACTAACTCTCCTCCCTCATTCTCAACAACGATGATGCCCGATTTCTTGGGCACCACTTGTGTGGGACTCACCCACTTGCTATCTGAGATAGGGTATATGATACCCGCATCCAACAATTTCAATACCTCCTTTTTCACCACCTCTTTCATGTTAGGATTCAGTCTCCGTTGCGTTTCGCAAGAAGGTTTGGTGTCCTCCTCTAGATATATATAATGCATGCACACGGACGGATCTATCCCTTTCAAATCAGCCATTGACCACCCTATAGCACTCCGATGTGCCACGAGAACACTCATTAACTGACTCTCCTGCTCCGCAATCAAGTCAGATGCAATGATAACTGGTAAAGTCTCCTGGGGCCCTAAAAATGCATACTTGAGTGTGGCCGGAAGTGGCTTGAACTCAAGTGTAGGTGGTGTGACCAAAGATGGTGTGGCAGGCTCTCTCGACAGAGGAGAAAGTGACTCAAACCGGGCTTTCCATGGAGGAAAATCCGGTGTAGAAGAAGAATTAAGCAAGACATTTACCTCCTCAACTGACCCATCTATATCAAAATTTTCAAACCCAAAATGAGCTAGACAAGCCTCTAAAGGGTCCTCTACAAGAAAAAAGGGCAAAGCCTCCTCCACAATCTCATCCACAACCTCATCCACAACATCCACTAATAAGCACTCCTCTCTCTCATGAGGTTGTTATGATGCTTGGAAAACATTAAGTTTCACTTGCATGTTACCAAATGAAACCTCCATCACCCCAGTCCGACAATTAATGCAAGCATTGGCCGTAGCCAAGAAAGGTCGACCCAAGATCACCGGGATTTGTTTCCGTAGGACTGGCTACCGGTTCCATATCTAAAACCAAAAAGTCAACAGGGAAGTAGAACCTATCAACCTTAACTAGCACATCCTCAATCATGCCTCGTGGAACTTTGAGGGACCGGTCAGCCAACTGAAGAGTAACAGTAGTGGGCTTCAACTCGCCAAGCCCAAATTTCTCGTACACAGAGTACGGCAACAAATTAACACTAGCCCCTAAATCCAATAAGGCCCTATCAATGAAGTGGTCCCCTATAATGCATGCAATGGTTGGGGCACCTGGGTCCTTAAACTTAGGAGGTGTGTCATTCAATAAGATGGAGCTTACTTGCTCCGTGAGTAGGACCTTTTGGGACACATGTGTCCTAGATTTATGCTTTTGTGTACAAAGGTCCTTCAGAAATTTGGCATATGATGGTACTTGCTTAATTGCCTCCAACAGGAAGAGGTTGATTTTTACCTGTTTAAAGACTTCCATCATTGCCTCCATAGATGTCGCCTTCTTATTAAAAGGGGACGGTGTGTCAAGGCACTGGGAAAAGGGTGCCTTAGGCACATATGGTGCCTTGGGCTCAAGTGAAGTACTAGGGACTAAATCATCCCTCTTAAGTGTTTTCCCCTCACCCTTGCTCTCACTAGGTAAACCACCGTGGTCACCCTTCCTAACTCTAGTTGCATCAGACGCAACTGACTGAGGCTCTAACTTCCTACCACTTCTTAAAGCAACCACCGCCTGCACTTGCTCATGTTGCTTTCCATTCCCACCCTGAACTCTCTGCCCCGTATTGTCCCTTAGGGTTGGCCACAGTTTGACTTGGTAATTTTCCCTCCTCTCTCCAATTCATGTTGTTAGCCATTTGACCCAATTGGGTCTCTATCTTGGCAATAGAGTGAGTGTAGGAGTGAACTATCGGTGCTAACCCCTTAAGTTCTGAGAGAACTTCCAACACCTGAGTCTCAAAGGTAGAGTTGCCCTGAAGAACAGGCGGGGGTTGTGGTTGTGGTTGCTGGTATGGTTGTGGGGACCTATAAGGTTGTGGCGGTCAGTAAGATGATTGGTTGGCAAAATTATTGAAATTCTGCCTTGGTGGTGGAGGATTGTAAGAAGTGCCCTGTAAAGGGGGTCTCCATGAGAAATTAGGGTGATTTCTCTATCCTGGATTGTATGTGTTGGAGTATGGATCATTACCCAGGTTGGAGAATCCTTGAGCTGCATTCACATGCTCTTGGACTAACTCCGAAAATTGTGATGCCGAAGGGCATTCACTCAAGTCATGAGTAGGGCTCGCACAAATAACACATGCCTCGTGAAATTGAGACTGATCTTGCTGGGTAGGGGCATGTCCCGTAGCTAATAATTGGTCCATCTTGCGGGACAATGCCTCTACTTGTTGGGCTAACTCTAGGTTTTGCTCAACCTCATAAATGCCCCCTCTTTTCGGGGCTCCAACTACGGGTTGCCGAACTTGACTGGGCTGCAGAGGCATGGTGAAGGGAATTATCACTTAAGTTCTCAAACAATTTCCATGCCTCGGCATTCATTTTTAGACATAAATGTCCCACCACAGTACGAATCCACCATTTGGCGGTGTGGCTCAGTTAAGCCATAATAGAATGTTTGAACAAGTTGCCAATCAGGCACTTGGTGGTGGGGACACTGTTGGAGAAGGTCTCTAAGTCTTTCCCACGTCTCATGGAATTGCTCGCCATCCATTTGAGCAAAGTTTGTGATGGCTCACCTAAGTTGGTTGGTTTTACCTATGGGAAAGTACTTCTCGAAGAACCGTTGCTGTAATTGGTCCCAAGTTGTGATTGAATTAACAGGTAAAGAATTTAGCCAGTGTTTGGCTTTATCCTTTAACGAGAATGGAAACAATCGCAACATTAAGGCCTCATTTGTGAAATTCTAGATCCTTACTGTCTAGCAAATTTTCAGAAATTCATTCAAATGCTTATAAGGGTCATCATGAGTTAGTCCATGGAATGATGGGAGCATTTGTATGGTGCTGGACTTAATCTCATAATAAGCAGTAGTGGTGTTGGGTAGTTGGATGCATGATGGTGATGTATATGCAGTGGGTGTAAAATAATCCTTAAGGGTCCGGTTAGGCACATTCGGGACATTAGGATCTGCCATCTCTAATGGCTCAATGTATGGATATGAATACTCAAGCCTAGGAACACGGGCAGAAGCCCTAAGTCTCCTAAGGGTCCTTTCTAGTTCAAGGTCCAAACACCACAATTCAGGGCAACAAGAACGATGCCCGTGCATATACTACCCACACACACACAATAAGTTCGACTCGGTGCACTAAGTTACGAAAGCAGAATACTAAAAGAGAAATACTCACAGCGGTTTAACGAAAACACTTTACTCGTCTTGCGGATGCTTGGCGTGTAGACGTTGTCTCCAACCCCCAATTGAGCTTTGACTTTCGTTTTAGCACTTTGGTGCTTTGCTTGTGAGTGTTTGCTTCTGTTTACTCACTTTAGTGCTGTGGTTTTTTTTTTTTTTTTTTTAAGCTCGGCTGCGCTCCGCTTGCACTTCAATGATAGCTCCAATTTCAAACGCTCTGCACACTTAGCAACACCAAAAGCATAAAATCCTAAACTAAAAATTAAAATAAGAATATAACTTTAAATTAACTAATTTCGCCAGAAGTCCCCAGCAACGGCAGCCAAAATTTGATGGGTCGTTGAACACATCAAAATTAAATACTAAACTATACCAAATTCTATCAGAATAATGGCAAGTCCAGGTATCGATCCACAGGGACTATTGTGAAATTAAACTAATTTAATTGTTAAATTCCTAAATTAATTTTGATAAAAAGATTGAATGATCATAACCTAATTTAATAACGAATAAATTAAACTAAGGAATTAAATTATCAATAATAAATGAAATTGGGTTTACTGAATTGGGAAAAAATCCTAGGGTAGAGAATTCACCACTAACCACATAATTAGAGTTTCCAATTGAAATCAATTGTGCTATGGTTTGAACGGATTAATGTTTCGCAACTACAAGCTCGAAGCATTTGACAAGAAGATCATCACATTCAATGTATGAGCACGAACCATCTTAAATAATACGAATCATTCACTCTAAACTAAGGTAATGATACGACTTGTTCCTCGTAGCATGGTTCGTCTTATACCTTGAATGTGAAGGAATAGAAAACACATGTATGGATAACATTCAACAATCACAGAAAGTCAAATATTCGAAGAGATAATGAAAAATATATAAAAGAAACTTCTAAATCACCATACAAATGTTCAAACCTTTACATAATTAAAAATCAAAAAGAAAACAAAATAATTACATGACTAGGGTTTCATCAAAACCCTAGAAAAGAAGACTAGCCACTCATGGAGGAGTGGAAGGAGGTAGATGGAGAAGAAACCACCATAGGAAGACATCATTGAAGCTTTTTGTTTCTTCCCTTCCAAACCCTAGCCTCTCCCTTTAGGTCAAAACAATTTCAGACCCCTAAAAAAGCCTTTTCCTTTTCTTTTTATACTTCTACTCACTTCCAAATAGGTTTAAAACATCTGTTTGACTTTTCCAGAAAAAGTCAACTCTGTCCAAATTTTGTCTTTTTGCCCATTTTATGCTCCAACGATGTACAACCTAATTGACATTCAACACACATAAAGTATACAGTTTGACCAGTAAGTGAAGTTAAGAGATTCTAATTAACGGCCTCAATGATGTACAATTCGGCCTTAATCAATTACAGAGAGTACAGAAATTGAAATATTCTACAAAGGATGGGTAGCTTTTGGCTTTGAACCTTCCCTTGTGAGACACTATCGAATTTACTAGCTAACCAGTAAACACGATGTCTTGAACTGTTCAGCCTGTTTCTGTAAACCAAGACAATAGAACTCACACAATATATCCCCAGACACAGTTTAGTTCTCACTATTGTGTTCATTTTGGCCCTAAATAACCTAGGTCTTTCATGAGTGCTCTAGAGAATTGTAGGCCTTCACAAATCTCATAGAACCAGCCCAGTTTCACACTCATATAGGTGATTCTTATAAATAGTATCCTGCTTTACTCCACTAAGTTTACCTAGATATAAGAATCATTAAAATTTTACTTAACCTAAAACGCTGCAGATATCACTTATTTCATCATAGAAATGGATAGGAATTGGACTCCCCAGTGATCCTTTTGAGTCAATCACAACTCAATTGTCCCTTTGAACCTTAGATCTTGGGATCTCCAGTCAACTAGGTTGGGTTGCCGTTATGGTAACTCTTATTTAATAGGCTTAAGTTCCATTCCCCTCGATGAATTCTCAGCTAGCTCTCTAGCTAACCCTTTGGTTAGTGGATCCGCTATGTTGTCTTTAGACTTCACATATTCAATGGAAATAACTTCATTAGAAGTAGTTGTCTCACGGTGTTATGTCGACGACGAATGTGTCGTGACTTATTGTTATATATATGACACTGTGCTCTACCTATTACTGATTGACTATCGCAATGTATGCATATAGCAGGCACCGGTTTTGGCCATATTGGAATATCTTCAAGGAAGTGGCGAAGCCATTTTGCTTCTTCTCCAACTTTGTCTAAAGCTATGAATTTAAATTCCATAGTAGACCTAGCAATGCAAGTCTGTTTGGAAGATTTCCAAGATACAGCCGCCCCACCAAGAGTAAAGACATACCCACTGGTGGACTTTCAGTCTCTAGTATCCGATATCCAGTTTGCCTCACAGTAACCTTCAAGTACTGCTGGATATCTAGTATAATTCAGCCCAATGTTACGAGTAAATTAGAGATATCTTAGAACCCTTATGATTGCTTTCCAGTATTCTACTCTGAATTACTCGTATATCTACTTAATTTACTTACTACATAAGCTATATCTGGGCGAGTGTAGTTCATCAAGTACATTAAGCTTCCAATAATTTAGGCATACTCTAATTGAGAAATACTTTCCTGTACATTCTTAGATAGAAACAAATTAACATCTACAGGTGTTCTAGCAAGATGATCATCATCTTTGTTGAATTTGTCAAGTATTTTCTCAATATAATGAGATTGTGACAAAGCATAACCTTATGATGTTTTGGTAATTTTCATACCAAGAATTACATTAGCAATGCCCATGTCCTTCATGTCAAAATGTTTATTCAACATTTTATTGGTAGTTTTAATCATATCATTATTACTACTTATGATGAGCATATCATCTACATAAACACATACAATGACATAACATTTTTCTGTGTTTTTAATATAAACACATTTGTCACACTCATTAATTTTAAATCCATTTGACATCATTGCCATGTCAAATTTTTCATGCCATTACTTTGGTGCTTGTTTTAAACCATATAATGATTTAACCAATTTACACATTTTCTTTTCTTTTCCTAGAACAGAAAAACCTTGTGGTTGTTCCATGTAAATTTCTTCATCTAACTCACCATTTAAGCAAACGATTTTCACATCCATTTGATGAATTTCTAGATTGTACAAAGATGCAATAGCAATTAGTATTCTAATGAATGTTATTCTAGTAACCAGTGAGTATGTGTCAAAGTAATCAAGACCTTTTTATCTATACCTTTTGACCACAAGTCTTGCCTTGTATTTGTTAATTGATCCATCTGCTTTCATTTTTCTTTTGAAAATCCACTTATACCCAAGAGGTTTACAACCCGGTGGTAAGTCCACTAATTCTCAAGTGTGATTTTGCAAGATGGATTCAACTTCACTGTTGACAGCTTCTTTCCATAAAAGAGCTTCAGGACTGGACATAGCCTCTTTAAAAGTTAAAGGCTCATTTTCTAACAAGTATGTTAGAAAATCTAGACCAAAAGATTTTGAGGTTTTAGCATGTTTACTACTGCCTAAGTTTCTCTTCTTCATTTTGATCTAGCTCTTGCTCTTGATCATGTTCATGTTCTTGATCCTGACTAGTAATAGCATCATGAGATATTTTATTAGTACTAGTCTCTTGTCCAGTCTTATTTGGAAACACATGTTCAAAGAATGATGCATTCCGAGACTCAATAATAGTATTTACATGCATTTCGGTATGTTCTAATTTATAAATCAAAAACCGATATGCACTACTATTCTTGGCATAACCAATGAAAATGCAATCAATGGTCTTAGGACCTATTTTAGTCTTTTTAGGACTAGGAATAGCCACTTTAGCCAAACACCCCCGCACTTTTAAGTATTTGTAGGATGATACTCTTCCATGCCACATTTCATAAAGTGTTTGATTCACTTTCTTTCGGGGTACTTTATTTAAAATATAATTTGCAGAAAGTATGGTTTTCCCCCACAAATTCTGAGGTAATCCAGAACTTATTAACATAGCATTCATCATTTCTTTTAAAGTCCTATTTTTCCTTTCAGCAATTTCATTTTGCTAAGGTGAGTAAGGAGCGGTGGTTTGATGAATTATTCCATATTCTTTACAAAATTCACCAAAAGGTAATTCATATTCACCACATCTATCACTTCTAAGTTTCTTAATCTTCTTACCAAATTGATTTTCAACTTCATTCTTATATTGAATGAAAATTTCCAAAGCTTCATCCTTGGTTCGAATTAAATAAACATAACTATATCTAGTATAGTCATCTATGAAAGTGATAAAATATTTTTTCCCACCTCTGGTTTGAATTGATTTAAAATCACGAATGTCACTATGAATTAATTCAAGTTGTTCCGTACTTCTTTCAATTGAATGAAAAGGAGTTTTAGATAATTTTGCTTTAACGCAAATTTCACATTTATGATTTGAATCAATGTCAAATTTAGGTAAACATTCCATATTAATTAATCTTCGCAAAGATCCATAATTAACATGTCCTATCTACCATGCCATAAATTTAAAGACTCAAGCAAGTAAGAAGAAGATGTATTTTTATTAATAACTAAGGGATACAACGGTCATTACATTCATCTTGAAAAGGCCATCAGACATGTAACATTTTCCTACATACATCCCATTCTTAGCAATTACAAATTTATCACTCTCAAACACTAGCCTAAACCCATTCTTACTCAACAAAGATTCAGAAACAAGATTCTTGCGAATGTCCGGTACATGCAGCACATTGTTAAGAGTGAGTTCCTTTCCAGATGTCATCTTGAGAACAATCTTCCCTTGTCCATCAACTTTGGAAATTTAGGAGTTGCCCATAAAAAGTTGTTCACCATTGTCCACTGTAGAATAAGATGTGAACATTTTTTTGTCGACACAGATACGGCGAGTAGCACCAGTGTCCGCCCACAATTCTTTAGGATTTTCGACAAGATTTGCCTTGAAAACAACTGCAGAAAGATTGATGTCATCTACACCATTGGAAATATTGTCCACTTCGGTCATATGAGCTTGAGCAGGCTTCTTAGTTGTTCTTCTTTTACTTTTTCTTTTGCCTTTGCTATGGAAATCTTTGGCCCGATGTCCCTCTTTGTCCTCCTCAATCCTCAAATGAACAATTAATTCTTCTAAAGACATTTCTTTGCGCTTGTGTTTGAGGTAGTTTTTGAATTCCTTCCAACCTTGTGGTAATTTCTCAATTAAGGCTACAACTTGGAAAGATTCACTGAGAGACATGCCCTCTGTATGAATGTCATGCAGAATGAGTTGGAGATCTTGAATTTAGCTGATCACAGTCTTAGAATCAACCATCACAAAATCCAAGAATTTGCCAACCACAAATTTCTTTGAGTCGACATCTTCCATTTTGTATTTTTTCTTCAAAGACTCCCAAAGTTTCTTTGCTGTCTTGATAGGACTGTAGACGTTGTATAATGTGTTGTCAAGTCTGTTCAAGATGTAGTTCCAGCAAAGGAAATTAGCATGTTTCCAGGCATCGACTGTAGCAACCATTTGCCGGTCGGTTTCATCCTCTTTTAAAATAGGAGCATTCTCACGGAGAAAATGAGCCAAGTTCAGAGTTGTAAGATAGAACAACATTTTTTATTGCCATCTTTTAAAATCAGTTCCAGAGAACTTCTTTCGCTTTTCACCGTGATTTACCGGTACTGTCACAACACGAGAGGGGATTAGCGCAATTGCAGCCACCACACTAGCACTTGTTTGGGCATTAGTTTCAGTAGCCATGAATTCTAAATTCTAAAACAAAATTATAATTAGAATTTATACTACACAGAAAATTAATCCAAATTCACAGAATTAAATTCTGTAAAAATAAAAGAAACAAGAATATAACTTTTATTTTTCAATTAATTTAGGAAATAAAATAAAATTTTATTTAACCAAATTAATTCCACACAGAAAATTAAATTTCTGTAATATTTCAATAATTTAAAAACTGAAACAGAATTTTAATTAATGAAGGCTCAGAAAATAATTATAAAAACCAAAATTAATTTCTGACAAAATTTCACAAATAAATATTTTGAATTGTTAATGACACCAGTATATTACTACTAGTTGTCAAAGAAAATAGACAATATATTACTACTATCTGTCAAATAGCATATAACCACTATTTGTTTTTCCAACCAGAATATTAATTTGTAAAATCACAGAAAATAATTTCTGTAAGAACAAGAAAGAAAAAAGAAACAAACGAAAAATTTTGTAAACAGAATAATTCGATTATGTCTTAAGATTGTTGGAACAATCTTCTGTATAAATAAAATAAATTGAAACAAAACCAAAAAAATAAATAAATAATGTACTGAATTTATTTATCGAACCGAATTAAAAATTTAAAAACTAAGTCGAGTGTGTGACACTCTGTCCTTAAGACAGATTTGCCCCGCTTCGGTACTTACGGACTAATGACGTCTATCTCCCAAGATACAATAATCTTCACAAATTTATAATAGCACTCTAAACAAATTTGTTCGGCGAACTAGAACCTTGTGTTCTAATACTCTCTTTAATTTTCTATAAAATTAGAATGAAGAGTAATGCACCAAAAGAGCAAAGTTGGACAGCAAAAGAAATTTTTCAAACTGATTTTCGGATCCAGAAAAATAGTGGAACAGATCTAGTTTTATAGACCCGAACAAGTGTTAAATTTAAACTGCAACAGGTGCATTGTTTCGAACAGATACAATTTGAATTTCAAACAGATCTGCTGGACAGATTGAACTGTTTGAACAGTGCAGTTTGTATCTATGTAACTGCAGCAGTTTCTGGCAAGTTTGATACCTGTCAAAACAGTTTAAATCTGTTTGAAAATAAATCTGTTGAAGAAGTAAATGAACAGGTGCAATTACTATTCAAACAGATCTGTAACTGTTAACTGTTAACTATCCAGATTTGAACCTGTAACTGCCTGGGCAGTTTTGAAATGAATCTGTCCGAAATATAACAAATTGATTGAAGAAGTAACAAATGGATAGAAAAATTAAATTTATAAATGAATTAATTTGATAAGAATTTTGGAAAAAATTCAAATGAATTTTCTCCAAAAAATTAATATAAGAACCGACCCAACCCATAACCGGCACGGCTCGGCTCGGCCGAATGGACGGCTGCGGCGGCTGCGGTACGTGTGTGTGGTGGTTTGGGTTAAAGTTCACTTTGTCCATAACTCGTCCCTTCTACAAACTTGGGGTGCCCCTTGGAGCCCAACCCAAGTGTTGTAGTCTAGAGCTTATATACATACATAAGCTTTCTTAAAGTTTCAATGTGCGACAATCCATTTCAAGGAAACCCATATTTAAATCTTTAAATGTCCAATTCCACAAACCCAAAAACGACGTCAACTTCTCATTCACTCATAAATGGTTTTGACGAACCGTCTTCAACGTGTGACTTACCACGCAGCAAGGAACACATAACCTCTTCGGATCCATCCCAAAAGATGTTTGGGGCCCACTCAATTTTGAGCTCAAAGTTGGCCCAAAATAAGCCTAATAAAACTAATTTTCCAGCACCCTCTCCTTCGTCGTCACCCTTCTTTCTATCCAGCCTCTCACTACCAATTGCCACTGCTTAATTCCTTACCATCAACTGCTACCATCCAGTGGTTCACCCTCGCCAACCCTAACCTTCTCTTGTAATCCTAACCCAAAATGTCATTTTATCACCCCACATCTCTTCCCGCAGCCTCTCTTCTCTTTCTTCTTATTCTCCATTCTCCTTCTTCTTATTCTTTTCTTCTTTCAGATATGAAAACCCTAGGTTTTCATCTCTCTCTCTCTCTCTCTCTCTTGGTGGATAGGGCAGGAAGTTGAGTCATGATGGCAGTGGGGCAATGGTTGGGAACATAGATGGAGTGGTTGCGGCTTTGGTGATGGTGTCACAACCCAAACCCACCCCTATAGGTTTAGCGTTGTAACCGGCCTGTAATCCTTGGATTACCAAAGGCCTCTTAACATAATAATATATAGTTAGGGGCCGCGGAAGCAAATATACAAAACATACAAAGTCCATTGAGCTGTGAAGACATACATGAGACGCATAATTTAAAACTTTTATAAACTTATGGGTGATGTTGAGAGACATAACCATTACATATCACCCCTAGCAGCGTAATGTCAAAAATCTTGCCCAAAACTTAACAGACAACAACTATAATATGATTACAAAAACAGCCACAAATCTTAACTTCATTCGGAACCTCCTTGCGAGACACAAAGGTTGGCTGACAAAAACCGAAACATAGGCCGTCAACTCTGGGCCTGGTCACGTACCTGCTCACCTACATACATAACATAAATAGTGAGCTAAATCCCAGTGAATAATAACAGAGTAAAGACTTTAATGAATGATGCCCATAACATATCTCAAATTTCAAAGCAAATCAGAGTCATATTCAGATGACAGAAATAGAATCATAATCTTATCCATATTCAAATCATATGTGATACATCCATTAGCGTGATCATGTCTCTTTGGTCAAACATATGAAGTTCCGTTAAGGAATATCCGGTACCGGGTAATATATCTCATATATCGACCGCGGTATTGTTTCCCCCGGGCAAGGGCCTGGGCCACGGTATTATCCCTCGAGCTAGGGCCTCATGACCATAAGCCATAGTATTATGTCCTCTGGGCGGAGGCCTCTGCTAAGGGTACCACAATTACGTTTCAAGGAAAATTGAACAATCATTCATTCATACAAAACGTAGTAATTCAGGAAACTTATCATTTCATATCCTTAGAAAATAATTAAAGTTAAACATAACTTTATAGAGTTATTACTCATAGATAATTGGTAGCTCCAATTAGATGGCAAAGTGGGCAATTCACTTATTCTGAGGCGCGTGACCTACATAACATGGCAGATTCTTACATTGAATACACATGCTTGGATTGTATATAACTTATTGTAGTTGTTCTTAGCATGTTACTAGTCTTTAACCTCATATGGGGTCTTAAACATGGCCTAGGAATGCCTAGGATGGAAAGCTGATGCAAAAATGTACTTGGAAACATTTCTCAAATTTTACTGAAAATAGGGTCCACGTTCGAGCGAACATGCAAGATGTGAAAGCTCGCTCGAGCGGACTATAAACTTTGGAAAAAGTACTGGTTGCATGTGAAAATACGGATGCTTGATCCCCGCTTGAACGTAAGACTCAGACCCTCACTCGAGCTCGAGCGTGAATTCCCTCGCTCGAACGGACTACAAAACATATGAACTTCTGGGCATATGCATTTCACGCTCAAGAGTGACTCTCGTTGCTCGAGCGGAAGTGCACGTACTCAGAGTGCTCGCTCGAGCGTGAATCCCCCCGCTCGAGCGTGGATCAAATTTATGAAATTTCCAGATTTGATCCACAAGTTCAAATTCAATCTCCAAGACATCAAACTCAATTTTTTCCTGGGCCAAAACTTTAGAAAACTCATAGAGGCTCATAAAACAACATGTTTCAAGGATCATTTCAAGAAATTATGGCCCAATGACATGCCAATTGTACAAAATTCAACTCAAGTTTTATGTATGATCCATAAACAAAACATGCATGAAATCCTTTGAACTTAGTCTCTTCAAAACATGATCAAACTTGGCAACTTGGTAGAAAACATGATGAATGACCAAAATGTGAGTGAGATGGACACATGCATGAAAGAATTCTTTGAAATCATGCTCAATTTGTGAGAAAATGTACATGCATGCATGGCTTGGCCCAATTTACTCAATTCTAGTGTAATTCCTACATGAATTCCCTTAATTCACTAGTAACCTTGTAGAATCTAATTCAATTACTCAATTAGGGGTTTAATTCCTTACCTAGAGGCTTGAAGCTACAAGGGTTAAAGTTGAGACCCTCAAATTTCTTCAATTGACAACAATTCCTAGCACCTCCTTTAGTTTGAGTTCAATTTCTCAAGTCTTGAGCCAACTCTCTCTTCTCTCACTCTCTCTCACATTTTGCACAAGTAGATAGGAATTAATAGTGTCCAAAAACATGTATAAGGTATTGAAATGGTCTAGCAAGGTCCCACTAATGGCATAAATGTAAATAACCTAAGCCAAACTAATTAACATTAGTTATTCTAATTTAATCGTGCCAAATCGAATTTTAATTAAACTTACCATAAAATCTTATAAATCCTAATCAACACATAAATCAAGTCAATTTCTAAATCGGTCGCCGATAAGACTTTCAATTCGTAATTGGAAACTAAAACATGAACAGATCTTCCTATGTTCAACAGATAGCACCACTTATGCAACACACACATGCAATTTCATTCAAAACTTCACCCTAATTACCAATTACGCATAATTAACCATGAATTAACATTAATCAGGAATCGGGGTTGTTACAGATGGTCACGGCGGTGAAGTAACAAAGGGAATAATGGTTGCAGCGGTAAGGAATTGCAAAAATGGTAGTCATAACAGTAGTGATGGTTGCGGTGGTAAGGCAACGGAAAGAGTGGCGACTACGGCAGAATGGTAGTCGAAGGTGATGGGGGAAGGAGTTAGGGTTTTTTAGATTTTGGGTAAGGAGAGGATTGGATGGTAAAGATGAGGATAGAATTGAATTATAGAAATTGTTAAAAAAAATTAAAAATTAAATTTTTAAAGATGTAAGGAGTTAGTTTTTTGGTGTAAACAGAATTACCCCAACTCCATTTAATCCCATAATTTTCAAAATGATTATTTTTTAATGTATCTCTAAATTTGGCAATGGAATCTTAATTCAACATGTAGCTTGATTGTATGAGAATTTCTTTAAATTATCTAATTTTTACTTAACTTGTACAATATGATTTTTTTTTATTATATATATATCAAAATCTATATTTTTGGTGGAAAAAAAACCACCATAGTTAGATAATAATGTGAATCTTTTTAGTGTGAATTTTTGAAAAATACATTATAATTATAAATGTGAATATTCATACTTTTAGTAAACAAAATATCATGAATTTTTCTAAAAATATAAAAATTAGTGTGAATATTTACACTTTTCAAAAAAATATTCATATTTTTCAAATATTCACATTTTCTCTTTTTCATTGAAAATGTGAATGTTTGCACTTCAAAAAATTCACATTTTTTTATTCATAATAGGTGTCAACATTCACATAATTTAAGGATTTTTTAGATTTATAAAATATCTTTTGAATTTAATATGGAACTGTGAGATTTATTTTAATTTTTTACATTTTAAATATATGAAATTTCACACTATTAGAAACTTAAATTTAAAAAAAAAAAAAAATTCAATTCATAAACCATGTGAAATTTTAAAAGCATTTTTATAAATGATCTTGTAGTACTTTTAATCAAAAGTTGACACATAAGTAAATAGATGATCCAACTGTCTGAAATATACTTTTAAACTTTAATGGGTAATGCTATAGTGTGCAACTTACACCTTACACCTTTTTGTGTTCACTTACACCTTACACTTATACCTTTTTTACCTTGCACTTACACCTTTTGTGTAAGTAGCACATGGTGTGCAACTTATACATTTCATTTATACCTTCCACTTACACTTACACCTTACACTTACACCTTTTGTGTGAGTGGCACATGGTGTGCAACCCACTTACACCTTTTGTGAGTTGCACACTTAAGAAGAAGCCAACTTTAATATATCTCTTGCTTTTCTCTCTAAATTTTCTTGTAAGGAGAAAGGGAGACAGAGGTGGTTCACTCACCTTTCCGATCTCTTCTCCCTTCCTTCGATCCTTCTTTTCTTAACCAAGATTTGATATTTTCCTCACCAGTCGATCCATTACTGCCTTACCTTCTCCACTATCGAGTTCAAAACTTTAAGATTTGGGTTTAGATGATCTCACAGGTTGAAAGGTCGATGTTAGATAACGCTTCATGACTAGGTGACTACCTCAATCTCAATGTTCTATCTTGACCAGTGGAGGTAGGATCTTCAGATTCTAAGTTAAACACTGTAAAACAATGAAATTTTGGATAAGTTTAGTGGCAACATAGATTTGGTTTTTTTTTTTTTTTTTTTTAAACTTAATTTTTAGTTTGTTGATATAATAATAATCCTTCATGTGTTGAGGTTTGTTTTCTCCCTTGTGAAGGCCTTTTCTTCTCTTCTATGAAGATTATTTATCTTTATTTAAAATTTTGTGATACCTCTGTATTAGATTAATCCAATTTTTTATTGATTTTATAATAAAGATTTTCTTCCCCGATCTAAAAAAAAAAACTTTAGCACCTCAAAATGATGTCGTTTGATAAAGAAAATTTGAAAAAATAAATAAAAAACAAAATTTCACAATAATAGCATATCTCAAACAAACCATGTGTATTAAAAAGAATTTGTGTATATGATTACGTTTTAAAGTTTCTATCATAATTAAATGCTCAGTTTGATATTTATAAATTAAAGAGGAGAAAAGAAAGAAAATATATATATATATTAAGATTTGACGTTTATAATAAAATAAATTTTTTATTTTTTATTTTATTAATTTAAACTCTAATGTTTTTATTTATTTTTAATTAAATCATTCGCATATTTATGTCAAGTGAAACCGACATAAACTGGATATTTTAGTCATTAAACTTAAAGATTGTTTAGAGAGGTATTTTTGACTAAAATAGCCAAAACGTCAAATCAATTTGTCATTTGACTTACTTCTTTATATGTATTTTCGTAAAAAGTTAAAAAGTTAGTCAAATTGTCAATTTCTAAAAGTGCACACAATGTAGTCATACATAAAATATTTAAAATATTTTTTTTTGATAGTATTTTTTTTCATTCGCTTTACCTAACGAAAATAGGTAAATAATTTAAATGGAAAACAAATCATAAGATTATAATTTAAATTAACAAATTAAAATTTCAAACTTTATTTTGTTACATGGGTTAAACTTTAGAATTTTATTTTATAATTTTTCCTAAATTAAAAAACTGAACAAATAAAATTCACATTTACACAATAAAATGGCTACTTCTTCTTCTTCAAACCCTAAAAAGTGAGAAATATGAAATTGAATTCATGATGGTACTCGAATCACCATGCCGAGGTGCTTCATCCCATGCAAACATGACAACTGGGGGAGTGTTAATTCTTCTTCTTGACTTTGAGTCCATCATCTGTTTAATGCCTTGTGTGCTTCATCACAATTTCCACCTCTCCATGTGCAAATGTACTTTTACGAGTACCCCGTTTGGGGAGTAACTAAATTAGTCAATTAATCAAAAAGTTATATTTTTAGTCAAAAAGTCAATAACTCATACGAAAAAGTCAAAGATTATCTTTTCTCTCTACTTTTTACACAGCTTTTCGTAATTAGCCAAAAAATCATCCCAAACATACAAGTTTTTTTTACCTACCTTTTTAGCCAATTAGTCAAAAAGTTACTAAATTAGCCTGTTCCCAAACGAGGCCTCATTATTGAGATATTTGATAAAAATTAGTAAAAATTTAGAAATCTCTAACATTACTGATTCATTATTTCATAAAAATTAAAAAATTAGTTGGATCTATCTGAGAAGTCCGTAGAATTCATCATAGATTTCATTTCAATAATTCAAACCGTTCAATTTATAAAACTTTCAGTATATATTCATTAAAAAATTAGTTTGATCCGATAATCTAAACATTTTCATTCTATCACATTCGTTTATGAAAAAGTAGACAAAAAGTATATTTTTAAAAATAGACTTTATTTTTTGGAGACATGATAAAATAAAAGAGGTTATGATTCTTAGATCGATATAATTTTTTGATAGATGATATAATTGAGGACTCCACAAAATGAACTATTCGGATTATAAACATAAGACTCATGATGAGTCCACGAACCTCTCAAGTCCTCTTATGTTGAGATATGAATATGAAAAAAACTCAAACTTTTTTTCCAAATAAGTTAAACTACCCATGGGCCCTTCAAATCCTCTTATGTTGAGATGTAAACATAAAATAAATTCAACCCTTTTTCTAAATAAGTAGAACTAAAGTGTAAGAGATTTAAACCGATAATTGATGCCTACAGTTGCAAATGAACCAACTTGTTCACCAAGACTTGGCCCGGCTTAACTTGATAGGGCCCTACTTGACTCAGTTTGTTATATATATAAATAAGTTCAAACTAAATTTTTAAACTCATCAAATAAACCAATTGAACTCAAGTTAGAATAAGCTCTACTCTTGTATTAGGTATTTAAATAATAGAATCTAGACATTATTTATAGGAAAAATTGCAATTGGGTGCAAGTTTTCAAAAAAATTACTAATTAGAGAAAAGTTTATTAATTTTAATAATTAAGTTATAATTTTTTTTATAAATCTATAAATATTTTGTAAAAATATCACTAATTTGTAATTTTCCCTTATTTATGTGTAATTTGTTGTATGTGCATATTGTAATACAAAATAATATTTAACCAATCAAGACCCAAACTTTTTCTTTGTTATCAGATTTTCAAGCTAAGCTTGAGAATAATTAGTACCAACAAGTCAAGCTGAACTCGAGATAAATTAATTTTCAAGCCAAGTTTGAGTTTGACTTTCGAGCTTGATAAACAAATGAGCCTAACTTAAGCATTACAAAGTTCGACTTTATGTGTTTACAACTCTACTTATACTGCAAAAAACAAAAAGTAATAAAAAAATAAAAATATCAATGAGTAAAAAGGTTGGTTCGATGATAATACTTTCTTAACCTAATTTAAAGTTGGGTTTTAATTTGATGTTCTAAATTTTATCATATTTGTTTGGTAGTAAATTATACTTGTATAGAGTAAAAAGTGTATTTTTTTAACAACGTTGTTAAACTAATAGATTCTTTCCATTTTGTCCAAATTACAACGCTAAACTTTTGTGACAAAAAATGCCAATATTTTTGTTAAAGACTAAAAGTGAAAAATGACTTATATTTTAAGGTTCCATTTGATTGTGCAGATTGGATATAAAAGTTTGAGGAAAATATGTAATACCTAAGAATAAGAATAGGATATAATGTTATAAAATATGAGATGAATTATATATACTCACTTATAATATGTTTAGTTAAGATAGGATATAAGATGAAAACAATTATTTTTTACCTTTAAATGAAAGATGAGCTATATATACAATACCATGGAAGACGGTATTGCATATCTCTCCTTTTGCATCATATACTATTGGGACACTCTATATCCGAAGCAATCAAACACGGGATATATAAGGACATCAAAAAAAAAAAAAAACATGTAAAATCCACCTTATATTATATATGATCTCACTCTTGTATCCAACCTTTATCTCCGGTAAGGGACTTAAGGGTGAAAGAACAATTTATTTTCTGATTCTTAATGATGTTGAAGTTGTGTAGTCACGAATCATGATAGAGCAAGTTCCATAAGCCAGTCTTGCCTAAGTATTTAGAATGTATTCAAATTATATTTGAAAATATTTTGATATGAAGGTTTATATTTTTAAAAATAATTTATTAAATTTTATTTTGTGATACTAATATATATATACACACGTATATAAGACAATATATGATGCAATATTTTTACGGTAGACTATAGTAAATTTAAATAATTCATGCTAAAATTCAACATATTTTGGTCATCATAGTCAAATTTGATGCCATAGAGATTTGACAGATAGCATTGTGTTGTCGAAGTTGATATTTTGGTAACCTTTGTAAAAAAATTTAGCATTAGCACAATTGATAAGAATTGATGGAATTGCACTGAAACCATAGATTCTTCTTGCAAAAACAATGTAATAGCATAATAGAATCATCCAAGTTACTGTGCTCATATACCATTCAACAAAGAACAAATATCCAATTATGCATATCTGCAAAAAAAAGAAAAAAAAATAAAGAGAGAAGTGAATACAGAATAACACTAGAGCTATAAAAGAAAAGTAAGAACTACGACGAAATTATTCATGGACCGGGAGACCTAAAACATAACAAGGATGATTTGTGTAAGTTTTCATTCGGCAAGAACCAGCGGGCTTTTGATTTAACAGTAATTGGAATTCTATGTAGTTATTAGAATCGGAAACCAAAAGCAACTAGCGGGAATAGAGATGATTCGTGCAAGTTTTCATTTGGCAAGAACCAGCGGGGTTTTGATTTAACAGTAATTGGAATTCTATGTAGTTATTAGAATTGGAAGCCAAAAGCAACTAGCGGGAATAGTGATATGGGACGCTCTCATAAATATAAGGAAAGCATAAACTAGTTAATTTGTATCCGTTTAGAACACCTAGCTTTTGCAGAGATGCTTTGACATTGCTGCTGTTGCACCCTTAAGACTCAACAAGATTGGGGTTGTCAAATGGCATAACATATTCGAGAGGATAGTTTCTGTTACCATGCAATTGGTGTGCACCGCTGCAAACTCCCTTCAATATCACAGTTTTGTGTATTCCACCAATCAATCCTTCATAATCTGTGTCCCCGCTTTCTCCCACAAAGACCACTATAGTTGACAATTCTACCCCCCATCGGACATACAAGTACCTGCAAGGAAAGTACAATTATTATGGAAGACGGTCTCCTAAAATTATTGAATAATACTGTATACACCAATTGGTATACCAATTAGTGTATAAACAGATGATGTGGCATAATTTTAGAGGTTTTGAGTATTTATAATTTGTTTAATGGATAGTCATAATTTTGAAATGATAATGTCATAGCATATGTTGGTACACATTAATTAGTATACCAATTGGTGCATGTAGCACCACCGAAAATTATTTCATAAAAAGAAAACAAAAATGTTGAAACCCCAATCAAAATGCAGGAGAGATGTTTTCACAAAAAGAATAAACAAAAATGAAAAGTTCACCCAGATGCATAGGGATGTGAAATTGCCTTGGCATTGTGTACACAAATCTTTTTAGTTTTCACAACTTTTACTCATAATAGTCATGAATTTCGATAACTAGTTGCAATTGTACAGCAAAATTCAGGGCTGCATGTACTGCAGATGAACTTTAAAAGAAGCTACTGTTTTAGTCTCAATACCATTGAAAGCATAAAAATGAGATATTTCCAAAAAGGCATAGTGAGTTCAGTCATAAGTAATGCAAAAAGATAATTGACAAACCTTACAAAACCTTCTCGTGATTCAAAATTCACATATCACTCCAATCATCAAAAGCACTTAACTAAGTGAATCTGTGTAACTGGAACATAAGATGCATACCAAAATTTGAACATTATCTGGTTAACTTCTCATTTTAATTTAACCAAACCAGGGGCAGGAAACACTACTTCAAACATCCTTACATGACCAAAACATATCAACAGATGAGTGATATATCAAACAAATCAATTCAGACCTAAAAAGCACGAACACCTCTATGGAGGAAGTATGTCATGTCAGACACCAACACTCCTTGAACACTTCTACAAGCATGTCCAACACTTCTTCAATATGTCTTATTTAAAAAATCATATTCATAACATTGGACTCTTTATCCACATTTCAAGGACATTTTGGTGATACTTCTTGAATCCTATAAACACATCACATGCGATGAATAATAACAATGTTTTGCATTCTTCATAACACAACGTATGCACACTACAAATATTTTTGAAATATTTCGAACATGAATTGCAATGTTCTATAATTGTTTTGCATTATTTAGGATGTTATTGTTATATGAATGATATCTAGATGTTTAAGTTATGACATATGTGATTTTTTTATATGCAATTAGTGTTATGTTACATATTTTTCAACATACTTAGATATTTTAAATATAAAAACATAAAAATAAAAAATTTAAGGTGTCCCAACCGTGTCGTATCATGTATTTTTTTTAACATCGTTGTGTTGCATTGCGTGTAGTATCTATGCTACATAGATTATGACAATCACAAAAACACCACAGATTATCAATAAATTTAACTCTACCTAGCACAATATGGGTTCCTACAAAATTATGTGTATATAAAGATATTCTATTATGTGGACTCTTCTATTTCCTCACAGTACCCATGGACACGGGATATAACATGGGTAAAGGGTGTGGATGTGTCCTGCACCCATACTCAATTTAGACACTCATCCTATATGGTGTTTGGAAAGAAAAGAAAAAAAAAGTAGCTCACATTTTTTAGTAAAAGAAATATTTCTTACCTCTAACATGAATGGAAAAGAGAAATTCATATTTCTAGCAAATCTTATTTAATTTCAAGTATTTTGAATAATTTACATTATCTTATATAAGAATATTATATAATATATACACTATAAGTGTGCAGGATATGTCCCCGTACTTAATTTTAGATACATATCCCAATATCTAATATTTAAGTTTAGGAAAGTCCGACATTTGGACACGCATCCGCACCCGATACTCACACCCGAATCCATGTAACATAGGTAAGATAAGAGCATGTGAGTGTATCAAAGATGATTATAAGTCTAACCAGACAAACATGCCGAGCACAGTGATACAGTTGTAGAAAATTTACAGATTATGTACTCGATTGATTGATACCAAGCTGCAAAGTAAAACCACAATCACTTGATAGCGCTAAGAGTGTGCTACTATCAATAAGAATAACAAAGACCTTGCAAGACTGGTTGAAAGATTGTCTACTTAAAAAAAAAAAAGTGACCACCTTAATGCTCTTTGCTGAATACTTGCTGCTTTCCATTTGTGTGTTTATGTTTATGGATAATGTGTATGGGTACGTGAGCTGAGCTATATTGTAAACTCTTTATTTTTGTAACAAAATGCTACCCAAGAACAAAAAACAAAAACAACAAAACATAAAAAAGAACAATATTGAACGGAGAAAAGATGACAACCACAACACACCTGAGGGCCTGGGATCGAGAAGCCAGCACAGGGATCACATTCATCTTTGTACCATTCTGACAATAGATAACATGACTTCTTAGAGCCTGAATTCGCATCGATTTCCTAAGTTCCTTAACAGGAGGAACCTACAAAGACAAATTGAGTACTAAAATTACAAGTGCATGGCAACCAATATGTCAATTGATTTAGGAAGTGACAGTTTAAAATAAGCATTCAAATTGACTAGTGGACTGGGGAAGCTTTTCGCAAACAAATTGCAGATACAATTTACCGATGCTGGGTCTTTCGCTTTGAATGAATAGCAATGTTTAGCCGATCCTGATTCATCTTCAGCAACCACTGGTCCTCCTTCTACTCCCTTTTCATCATTGATTGAAGCAGCCCAACCAACCAATGTTTTCCTCAAACCTTCTCCACCCCAACGGTAATCAATGTGCGAGTAGTAGTCTAAATCTGCTATGATAGGAAGCCCAAAAGGACCATTTTCAGAAGTTGAGGATGGATAGGAGAGTTCACTACCACTGTTGCATATAAAAGCATCAAAGTCCATCGGACTCAAGCCTCCTGACTTCAGAAGAGAGAACATCTCAGTTATGCACGAGGCCATTGACAATACGAAGCCTATAGAGCCCACACTCTTGCCCCGGACCAGCAGCCTCAACAATCACTTTGATGATATCAAGAAAATCAGAAGTCATATCACAATCCACTGCAATGACAAAGACTGACTTCCTCCGTCTTAATATTAGAGACTTGCTCATATTACAGTCTATTTTTTCCATGTAGCCAGCCTTTTGTCGGTTTTCTTCCCTACCCTTTGACAATGTCAAACTTGAATTCTCTACTCTGCTCTTTCCATCGGTAGCATGATCTTCAAAATCTAAAGCATTATCAAATGTTCCACTTCCCTCAATTGACATCTTCAAGTTCAAAGATAGATCCTCGATATCCCTAAAGGAATCACTGGGTGAATCTGAATCTGAATTTTCATATCCATCATCACTTTTTTGCCATTGAGGCTGCCTTGGTTTGCAGATGGCAATTCAAGATAAGTATGTCTTACAATGCTCCAGCCATGAGAAAAAGTGAATATTTTCCAGTCCATTCTGTCTACATCTTGCCCAAAGTTGCTTATCTGCAACAAGCTTCAGAAGAGCATCAGCAATAGAATGCAGAATTAAGCCATGGTCAGTATTGAAAAACTAGGATGACAGTTCATCTTGCTACAACTCCAAATATCAAATCAGAAAATCCTTTTAGGCCATGTTTGGATCATGGATTTGTGTAGGGATATGAGAAGGGAGAGGAAAAAAGTGACAGATTAAGCTAAATTTTTTCTCCATTTCCCTAACATTTTTCCTTTCCCTTTCCAAATCCATCATCCAAACACAGCCTTAAGCAATATGGTTCCAACAATGGACACACCCGATGAATATCAACTGGACCTCCATTTTTTGTGGCAACCATAGACAAACCACGAGCTGCTGCCTGTTCAGTGAAAAGAGCTAACCTTGGATTAGCTCATGAATGAAGAAGTGAAACATAAAGCTTTGCAATCAATAAAGTAATGGCAAGCACCTCAATAAGAGTAAGCCCAAATGGCTCAATGAAAGCTGGATTGATGAAGACACCCTAAAAAAATGTTTGTTAGAATGAGAAGTCAAACTAGAAAAATAATAGAGTAATATCATCACAAATGATACTGCGCATAGAAAAATAAAATAAAAAGAAAAACATAATCAGGTAATTACAACTACTTATTTACCCCAGTCATATTCTTTTACTTACATATATCTATAACCAAAGTGAAAAATAAAAATGATATTTAACAACAATGACAATAACAAGATGCCCCTCCATTTCATCATATACGGCATCAAGATGCAAAGTGAGTTATCTTCGATCTATATTCCCCTACTTCCCTATCTTACTCTACAATGAATAATTCATTTGCTCATGCATATCTGGCTACAGGATCACAATATTTGACATTTACAGTTATGGCTTGAAGATGTGGGAAGTGCTCTGTCAATAACTGCCCCTTCCTCTCTGGCATCCCAATTCAAACGTAGGAGCTATTCCTCATGGTTGAGGGTGGTTAGAAATCCCTCTGGAGCTGAAACCTATTTCACATTTCAAGAGTATTCTTACAATGTATATGGAATCACCCCCAACTATTTCACATATTACGTATATTCTATTCTTTTGGTTTTACACAATATGTAAATGTCATTTGTTGTTCACAAAGGATTCTTTTTTTTTTAATTTTTAATTGTGTACATTATATGAACCAATAAAATGCCTTAAAATGATACTCTAATCAAAGATGCTAATTACATAGCTCAAAAAATATATGAAATAATTTAAATAACTATTAGGAAACAACTGATATTGACCAATTACCTCTTATTACTATTTCTTTCATTAATTATTATGTAAGAAATTTCTTCTATCAAAAGCTAACTTTTTTTTTTTGGCTACACTTACCTTGATAAACAAAATTGCTGACTCCGTCCCTGATCACATGGATGACATCATACAACAATAGAAGTTGCTTAACCATTAGATACCTATATGATGATCTTTCATGTCAATGATATAACTCACTACCGAACAAATACTACAAATTCTTTCTCCAATCCTTTTTTTATGGATGCTATACAAAGCAAACAAGGCACTGAGGAAAAAAGGGGAAAAAGAAGGAAATTTAGAGGACATTAAAATATGATACTTCAAAAAACCATACGTGCAAATGTATTGACAGAATAACTGTAGCATGATTTATTCAACAATTCTTAATCATTTTGCTTCATGGAAGTGCAAAAGATAACCCTTCTCGTATCACAATTCAATTTATGATTTGCAAAAAGATACCTTTGTTTTTGCTGCCAGATGATATATGTCAGGAACATCGGACTGCTTGTGGTGTTTAGGATATGCCACATGACCATACAGATCATATTTGTCAATAAGTTTTAATATTGAAAGAAGAACAGTTGCATTTGTGTTAGACATTTCATCAATAGCATCACGGTTGCCCATTGTTAATGTCTGCAACAACAGAAATGCAAAGGTGTAGTCACAGAACTGAAAAAGATACTTCAGTTGACTAAGCCTTTTCAACAGCTCACAAAATTATATAGATGTATTAATCATCAAAGGCAACTCAAAGTTTGAACATACAAGGTTAGCAAGTTCCCTCAATGGCTTGCATTCTCCAAAAGCTTTGACTAACGTAGTAATATTCTTTTTCGGGTCTGGCCTGGCAAGTGCAAGTATCATAGGTTTGCGAGCATTGGAAAGATACGCATTATCTGCAAAACAAAAATTACCATGATCAGAAATATGTTTATTGGCTGATTTTCTGCAGCAGAAAGTAACTTCGACAATCAAGTCAACAACATAAATGATTGTCTCTGTCACAAATGAACAGATTTAGAGAACAAAGAATTGTTCAAACCTCAGACCAAATAGGTGGATTATCTTCATTTCCTTCAGTTTTCCCAACCATATCAGCATCTTGTGGAACAATGTGATTGAATTCCATTCCAGGAGGCATCACCTAATACCAATATGACAATTTTGAATATGCATGTACAAGCAGCAAATAGTGTGAAATGACCTAACCAACCAAATAGAGAACCAACAATAATCAAATAGTGTCTGATTTAGCTACTGAGTGGAGCCTCATTGGTTTAACAAGAAGACAATATTGGTACTTACAACCATGCAAGGCATAGACCTGCCATAACAGTTCACATTGCGCTTAATCCTTGCTCTTAGTTTGCGCTCTAATATTGGATCAAATCCATCATACAACCTCCATTGCTCTTCTATTTCCTGTCTAGCACTGGTGATGACTACTTCAGAGGCATCAAGAGATAATTCCTCAGCCTCTATACGTCACATTATTTTGTATGCAGCAGTTATTTCGTCCCTGGACTGTCGTCCTTGTTTCAAAAGTTGTTCAAGCTTGTCTCGTCCAAGTGAGTGGCCAGTAAAGAACATTGGTACATTTAGAGCTCCTGACAGAAGAGCAGCAGAGTCACCTGCATCTGCATAATGTCCATGGATGGCAACAGGCCAGACTGGTTCCATACCACCAATTTGCTCACCACAAACTCTGGACATCTGTATAATGTGGCAAAGTGCATCATCCACAAATTCAGAAATATGAGGCCAAAGGAGCTCTTTGGGAATATATTTGTCTTTTGGGCCAAATGGTATACGAATTATATAAGCACCACTGCTCTCCCCAGTTTCATGGATGTCATTTTCCAGGTTCCTTGAGTTTAGCATCTCTGTTGGTTCACCATAACTCCAACCTACATCTGGTGCTGATACTTGCCTTGTCAACAAATCAATCCGATAAACTCCAGGCATTACGCCTAGGGCCCTGGCAAGTTCTACAACATACTTAACCTGACTACCAAAGAAAATAAGCAAGAACTCCCCATGAGATACATTTTTCAGATCTTGATTATGTAGGTGTCACACAAAACGACGTCAACAAGAATTTGTAGAAAGAAAATCATGGCCAGAAGCAACCTGACTGCCTGTGTCAGAATCCCGTCCAAGCTCCATGTTTTCACCACGTATCAATCCATGGAGGCTGCAGGAAGACTAGTGATTAAAAGGAAATAAATTCCACCACGAATGTCTAAATTATTTTTGAAGTTTTCCACTCATCATCAGTATAAAAAATTAAATAAATAAAAAAAAAGGAGAACAAAATACACAAAAAATATATATATATATATTAAAATAGCTGTCACAAGTAATCTTAATTAGGGGTTAAGTGTTTGAAAGAAATTAAAATATACAAATATAAAAAAAGAAAGCAAGAAAGTAATTAATACAAGCCTTATTAACACAATGTAAAGTTTCTTTTCCTTGTGTTGATTAGCCCAGTTCTCCATAGCATCAACAGAACTGATCCTTGGCATTCTTCCTCTAGTGCTGCCACCATGAGCTGACATATCACCAACCACCTCTCCTTTCTCTCCTGCTGATAAGTGTTCTTCTGACATATCAGCAGTTGCCTCTCTACGAGCTTTTTCGAGTTCAAGTCACTTTTTAGCTGGGTGCTGGGCTTCTTCACCTTCAAGCTACATCAGGAAGCCAAGTTTACTGAATAAGAAGGTAATTAACACAGTACTTCAAGAACATAGTCATCAGAAACAAGGGGGGAGATTTGAATATATCTATAGAAAAAAAAAAAAAAAAAATTGCAGAAAGGAAAAGAAAAAATTTTCAATAAGGAAAAAAAAATTCTAAAATAGGAATAGCTATGCATACAATTTAAAACTACTTCCAACATAGTTCATAACGTGATGCTTGAATCAGATAAAAGTTACAACACAGCTGCCTCATAAGAAATGTAAATGAACCTTCTAATAAATCAAAATGATGATTTCTGGTAAATCCAGTGGTGGACCCAACAATCATGGTTAGTAACGAACACAAAAGCAAACCTATCCGTAACATTCCATTCCATTTGGCAAACTGTGTGAAAGAAATGAAATAATTACTTAAGTATGCAGAGAAAACAAAGAAAATTAAAGGTGTAATTCTCTGATAGCTCAAATTGCATCCTCCACCATCTCAATCTGTTTGAACTCCACCAGGTCTAGCTTACCCATCCCACCTTGAGATCCCCCACCAAATGCTTACATAAACACTATGTACTCTCTTGCCTTCTTTTTCTTTTTTCTCACTCTTCAATTTGTTTTCTCTCTCCAGGAAGATATGAGGTACTCCCTGTGGAGGCCAACCTTAATAACTATCACGCCCCAAAAATATAGATACAGAACTACCCATTATATTCCTCAACATACATGCAGAAGCTTAATTAATCTCAATGATTATGATAGTAGAAACATCTCCAAAACTATACTTCATTCATAAATGTCCTTTGAGTTTTACAAAATAACATCACACGCATTAATACATTCATCGATCCTGAAACATGAATTTATAGCATGTGATCTATAAGGACAATAGTAAATAAATGCAAGTTCATGCCCCATAGGCTACAAGTCTCCAAGACTTAGCTTGGTTACTGTTAGAATACTTATTTTTGTTCTCTTGTTAATATTTACGTAAGTTGATGGTACAATGGTCATATTGCTTTGTTAGGGTTTGAATATATATTTTGCTGATGTAGAGTTGAGAAAAGATGATTATTCAACATATATAAAATTTCTCTCTTGTTCTCTTCTTAAATCCCAACTCTAAATTCCTTCATTTCACATTCTAACTTGGTATTAGAGCAATCTATTCTTCATTAGAAAGGTTTCTACAGACTCTGGAGATCGATTAGAGATGACCGAGACATGCTGATGTCATCAGTCATACGATGATGTTGGCACTGTACAGACGGATCCTTCACACCTAGATTCGAAATTTCCTCCTTAGATTTATGGTGATTTTTGTGAAATTTTTTGATCATCATCCCTAGTGTGAGTTTTCTATTTTCAAATGTTTTTTGATTTTTTTGGTATCAAAGCGTGGTTGGGCCCGTGATTGGTGTGCTGTTTGTCTGGCTACTGTATGTTGTAGTCCAGGAGGGTATGTTGGAATGTGTCCCAGGCTAGTTATAAGGCTCCAGTTTCCCTCTTCTTAATACTTGGATTTTTTTGGTGTCAATCTTCAAATCTAAATTTGGGACTGGTTTTTGTTGAATCTGCTTGCTGAAATCCTATCTCTAGGAGCTGAAAAACACTCCCTCAGTGTTATTTGCTATTATTTTTTTGATTTACTATTGTTGGGTTGATATTTGATTCGATTTTGGCCTCTTTCTGTACTGTACATGTTTGGCAGTGTTATTTTCTAGTTTCTACCTACTGAAACTTATTGTATAGGGGCCAAAAATTATCTAGCAAGGACTGTTTGATCTTAAAGTGTTGATTTGTGTTGGTGGATTGGGGTTTTTTTTTGTTGAGTTTGGGTCCAAATTTGTTTCGTCGATTGAACAGGCCCAGTGTTTATACTGATTGTTGTAAGTGCTGATTGGTGTGGGTAATTCCTATTTGCAAGGATTCTGCTACATTCGTACTCTTGTGTTGAGTATTGTGTTTGATTGATTGTCATGGCTAAAACAAAGACCAAGGCTATGGCTGTGGGTAAAGACGATGACATGTCCAAATCTATTACTACCAAGAAATTGAATGGTGCCAATTATTTGGCTTGGGCCCATGCTATAAAAATTTTCTTATGTGATAAGAAGAAATCCCGCTTCATTAGCGAACTCCCTCCTGCCACTGACGACAAAGCTTATGATGATTGGTGTAGTGGAGTTTCCTGTGTTATAGGTTGGATCTGGCATAGCTTAGAACCACATGCTGCTACTACTGTAGAATTTTGTGATACCTATAAGGAAATTTGAGACTTCTTTGCTGAATCCTTTTCGAATTAGAGTAATGTCTATTAGGTATATGAGCTATATGAGCAAATTTTTGCTATGAGCCAATCTGGCTGGTACCTTCCCGATTATTATAGTAGTCTCAAGATCTTGTGGAATCAGTTATTGCAGCATTGACCGTTCACTACTAATGTGAACAAACAGAAGGAACATTGGGAGGAGTTTATGATGGCTTCTTTACTCTCCAGCTTAGATCCTGAATTACGGGGATTCAAGGATCAGAATCTTGCCAGTGAGACTTTACCTTCTGCTACTAATGCCTATTCTCGGCTATTACGTTCTTCTTTAGAACAGGCACAACCCACCTCTGGGTCCTCTACCTTCCTCTGGGTCCTCTACCTTGTCATCTTCTGTATTAGTCTCGAGTAGTGTGGATCTACTCGAGGGGTTTTTTTTGGCCATCTACTCAACGAGGCTCTTATTCTGGTTCACGGGGCTCTCATGGGGCTAGTTCTCATAGTGGTGGTTCTCGTGGTAGTTTCAAGGGTGGATGTAGTTGTGGACCTAGTTCTCACACACGTGGTGATCACAAGTGTACTCATTGTGGTTCCCAAGGTCATACTGAACCTTGGTGTTGGCAGAAGTATGGTAAACCTGACCATGTCCATCAGGTTATAGATGCCCCATCCTTACAGTCCTCCTTGCTTTCCATTGGTTCTATTGCTTCTCCGATTGATTCTCATTAGACACTCACTACTTAGATTAGTGAACTTACTGCTCTTGTCCAATCTCTCTGGCCTAGTTTACCTTCATCGTCTACTGCCACTATGGCTAGTTCAAGTAATATAGCACGTGTGGTTAAGTCCACCCAGCCTTGGCTCCTAGACTCTGGTGCTAGTTCCCATATCTCTAGTAATTCCTCACGTTTTGATACTCTTACCTGTTGACCATTCTATTATACTCGCTGATGGATCTTCTCGACCAGTCAATGGTCAAGGTCCTCTTCACCCCACTCCGTCTCTTTCGTTACCTTCGGGTTTTATGTTCCTAAGTTTCCATTTAATTTACTGTCTATTAGCCAATTGACTCAATCTCTCCACTGTTCAATAACCATTTCTCCTACTTCATGTGTTTTGCAAGACCTCTAAATCAAGAGGATGATTGGTTGGGGACATGAGAAGGATGGCTTATACTTTTTGGACACGAAGCCCTCTCCTAACCCTCCATCTATTGTGTTGAGTGCAACTGTATCTCCTCTTCAGTGGCATTTTCGCTGGGTCATCCCTCCTTGGCCAAGCTCAAGTTAGTTGTTCCTGCTTTGCGTCATGCTTCTCAACTTGAGTGTGAAGCTTGTCAATTTGGAAAGCATCACCGTAATTCTTTTCCTAGTTGTAGTGGTAGCCGTGTGTTTGAGTTGTTTGCTCTTGTCCATACAGATATCTGGGATCCTTCTAGAACTTTCATTATTTTGTTATTTTTGTGGAGGATTACTCTCGGATGACTTGGTTGTTTTTAATGAAACAGATATCTAATTTGTCTTTTATCATTTCTAAGTTCTATAATGCAATCTTTACTCAATTTTGGAAAGGTATTAAAATATTTCAGTCTGATAATGCCTTAGAATATGTCCAGCCTATTGTGACTACCTTTTGTGATGCTCGCGATGTTATTCATCAAACTAGTTGTTCTCATACATCTCCTCAAAATGGTATTGCAAAGCGGAAACACCGCCATTTGTTAGATGTTACTCGCACAATGATGTTTAATATGCATATTCCCAAAAAGTTTTGGGGCGACGTAGTTCTTACTGCTTGTGTTCTTATTAACCGCATGTCTTCTAGTGTTGTACACACATCTCCTTATTCTCTGTTATATCCCACATTGTCTCCGTTTTCCTTGTCGCCTCACATCAAGGTTCTGAAAAGCGGTTGCGGTCGCCGTAACGGTGGCGGTGACGCAGTTGCGGTTGCGGGGTGTAAAGGTCGTAGCGTAACGGTTGCGGTAACCGGAACCGTGAATTTTTTTATTTTTCGCACAATTTGAAAAAAACTTACCGATACGCACATTTTTTTTCCATGATCATATTTATTGGATTTTAAAATAAATATTGATCAATTTTTATAAATTTTTAAGTTTGATCCAATATATTTCATATTTCATATTTTTAAATCACTATAAACTGAGTTTTTTACATTTTATTTTAATAATTAATGACTTTATAATCAATCATTAACTATTATATATAAGATAAATAATAACAAAAGTAAGAGAATAAATAAAAGCCTAAATATATATATATATATTAATCAAGCCAAATAGATAATGATCACACTTATTATTATTATTATTATTATTATTATTATTATTATTAAACAATATATAGATAGACACACAAACAAAATGGTTTAGTGATAGCAGCTGAATAGAATAGCATAGGTCTTACAATTTCAACAAATCAATAACATGTTCTTCATCTTTCCTCTTCTCTCTCTCTCTCTATCTCTTGTTCCTCCATCTTCTCTCTTCTCTCTCTATCTCTTTTCCCCCATTTTCAACTTTTTTTTTGTGTTTTTTCAAAAGAAGCAATTCGGAACCATTACTTAACGGTGCGTAACAGGCCGTTACAGCACCGTTACGACCGCTATAACAACCGCTACGGCCGATACACCTGTGAATCTCAATCACACTGCAAAAGCAGCCGTAACGAGTGGCGGTAACTACCACAACCGTTACGTAATGGTTGCGGCCGCTTTTTAAAACCTTGCCTCACGTTTTTTGTTGTGGCATTTGTCCATGTTCTTAACCCCGGTTTGGATAAGTTATCTCCTCGTGCATGCAAATGTGTGTTCTTAGGATATTCTCATACTCAAAAAGGGTACCGCTATTATCATCCTAAGTCACGTCAGTATTTTGTCAGTACTGATGTTACTTTTTTTGAGTTTACTACTTTTTTTTCTTCCTCTGGGCAACAATTATCTACTGATCTTCTCTCTTGTCGTGAAGGGAAGGCAGCCTCTCTCACTCCTACTCTTCCCTCGTGTGTTCCTTCCTACTCCACTCCTATATCCTCTCCCTCTCCTCTCGCTTCTAACCCTCCTTTGCAGGTTTATCAGTGCTCTCAAGCTTGTCACATTGTGTCTTATGGCCTGACCAGTTCATCTCCTTCGTCTAAGGTCCCTGTTCCACCTGCCGATATGCCCTCTGATGACCTTCCAATTGCACTCTGCAAAGGTAAATGAACTTGCACTCAACATCCTATTGCTAATTTTGTTTCTTATGATCGCCTCTTTCCTGGTCTTCACTCTTTCGCTTGTAGCTTGTCTAGTATTTCCATTCCCCGCTCCTATTAGCAAGCTATGTCTATCTATGGTTGGAAGCATGCCATGGACGAGGAAATACATGCTCTTCATCAGAATCAGAGGTGGGAACTTATCCTTCTGCCGTCTGGAAAATCTATTATGGGTTGTTGTTAGATTTATACTGTAAAGTATCTTCCTGATAGAACTATTGAGCGACTTAAGGTCGCCTGGTAGCTGAGGCTACACACAAACCTATGGTATTGATTACTTGACTTTCTCGCCTATGGCTTGTTTTAACTCTATTTGGATTCTTCTCTCTGTTGCAATTAATAAGTCTTGGCCTTTATATCAACTTGATATCAAGAATGCCTTTCTTCACGGTGATCTCCAAGAGGAAGTCTATATAGATCAGCCCCCTGGCTATGTTGTTCCCGGTCAAGAGCATCTTGTTTGTCGATGGCGGGAGGCCTTGTATGGTCTTCAGCAGTCCCCTCATGCTTGGTTTGATTGTTTCAATGTTGTTGTGCTTGGCTATGGATTTCACCGTTTCACCTTTGATCATTCTGTTTTTGTTCGCCACTCATCGCCTTGAAGTAATGTTCTTATTGTCTATGTGGATGATATCATCATTTCAAAGGGTGACTCCATTGGTATTGCTGATTTGAAGCAGTATTTGGGCCAATAATTTCACACCAAAGACTTGGGCCATCTTTGGTATTTTCTTGGGAATGAAGTTGCCCGCTCTTCTCAGTGCTTGTTTCTTTCTCAACAGAATTGTGTTCTTAAACTTCTTACTAAGACTGACCTCTTAGGCACTCGCCCTAGTGATACTCCTATGAATTCTAATGTCAAGCTTGATGGTGAAACTGGGGACTTATTTCCCATTCCCAATATTGGTTGTTATCATTGGTTGGTTGGAAAGTTAATCTAACCGTCACTCGCCCCGATATTATGTATGCCATGAGTGTGGTCAATCAGTTTATGCATGCTCCCACCAACCCCATTTTGTGGTTGTGTGTTGTTCTTGCAATACTTGAAGAGTGCTCCAGGTCGGGGTTTGCTCTATCACCCATCTTCCTTCTTGTCTGTCATTGGCTTCAGTGATGCTGATTAGGCTGGTAATAAGACTAACGACCTTTATTGGTAGTAATCTTGTTACTTGGTGTAGCAAGAAACAGACTGTTGTTGCTTATTCTAGTGCCGAGACTAAGTACCGTGCCATGGCTCATACAGCTTCTGAGATACTATGGGTTCAGTCTCTTCTCCGGGATTTTGGAGTTTCTACTCCCACTCCTATTAACATGTCTTGTGACAATCAGGCTGCTATCTTCATCGCCAATAATCCCAAGTTTCATGAACACACCAAACATATCGAAGTTAATTACCATTGTATTCGTGATCTCTTACTTCGTAAGCAACTTGTGACTCATGTTCGTTCTAAAGATCAATTGGGTGATATTCTAACCAAGCCTTTGGCTTAGTATTCGTTTCATCATTTATCCGTCAAGCTAGGCATGTTTGATCTCTATAATCCAACTTGAGGGGGAGTGTTAGAATACTTATTTTTGTTCTCTTGTTAATATTTACGTAAGTTGAGGGTACAATAATCATATTGCTATGTTCGGGTTTGTATATATATTTTGCTGATGTAGAGTTAAGAAAAGATGATTATTCAACATATATAAAATTTCTCTCTTCTTCATTTTCTTCTTCTTCCTAAATCCCAACCTTAAATTCCTTCATTTTACATTCTAACTATTACAACAAAAGTGGGTCAAGGCCCAATACAAGAAAGCCCATGACTATACAAAAGAAAGTAAAACAAAACGAGTCTTAAGCTCCAAGATCCTCCCAAGTTCTCATCTTGGCGGAGGTACGCCATCAACACCTAAAAGTTGTTTCCACATAAGGTGAGCATAAAACCCAGTAGAGATAACTTAATGACATGTATGACAGTTAACAATACCATACGGTGGATGCATATGAAATGCTATGCCCAGAAATATGAGGTTTTTGAAGCTTTGATTAACCAGCTTAGGGTATGATATAAAATCATCCCTTATTTATAGATGAAATTAGGGTTTACAAGAGAGACAAGATAGGCCCTGAGGGCATAGAATAATACAATCCCCTAATATAATGCAACTTTCGGTGAATAAAAAATGCAACACTTTCAGCTAATATATTATATGCTAACACTCTCCCTCAAACTAGTGCGAAAATATCTCTCATGCCCAGCTTGCCTAATATGTCATGAAATGGTTTATTCCCAACCCCCTTGGTGAGAATGTCAGCAAGTTGTTCACCAGACTGGATAAAAGGAATACAAATGGTACCACTAGTGAGTTTCTCCTTAATGAAGTGGAGATCAATCTCAACGTGTTTTGTCCTGTCATGTTGAACTGGATTGTGAGCGATGTTGATGGCAGCTTTATTATCACAGTATAACCGCATGGAATCCTTCTGATCAATACCTAGATCACTCAACAATAACTTGATCCATAAAAGTTCACACACACCTTGTGCCATAGCTCTAAACTCAGCTTCTGCGCTTGACCTGGCAACCACATTCTGTTTCTTACTCCTCCAAGTAACTAGGTTGCCTCCAACAAATGTGCAATACCCTGAAGTCGATCTCCTATCAGTTACTGATCCAGCCCAGTCAGCATCTGTATAGGCTTCCACACGAAGATGATCATACTTTGAAAAATAAAGACCCTTACCAGGGGCAGACTTCAAGTACCTCAAGATTCTCATGACAGCCTCAAGGTGAATCTGAGCATACATAAACTGACTAACCACACTGACAGCAACAGCAATATCAGGACGGGAGTGAGATAGGTAAATGACTTTAACCACTAATCGCTGATAGCTCCCCCTATCAACTTCTCCTCTTTCATCAGCCCCCAATTTCTGATTAGGTTCCAGTGGAGTGGCACATGCCTTGCAGCCAAGCATCCCAGTTTCCTTCAACAGGTCAAGCACATATTTTCTCTGTGAAATAAATATCCCATCCTTAGAGCGAGCAACTTCAATTCCCAGAAAATACTTCAAGCTTCCCAAGTCTTTGATTTCAAACTCATTAGCTAAATATTTCTTCAACAGAGGTATTTCCTCACTATCATTGCCTGTAAGAACTATGTCATCTACATAGACAATAAGTGCTGTAGTCTTACCACGTGAGGAATGTTTCACAAACAATGTGTGATCTGCCTGACTTTGTTTGAAGCCATATTTAAACATAGCCTGAGTGAATCTCTCAAACCAAGCCCTTGGAGACTGTTTGAGACCATATAATGACTTCCGAAGCTTGCATACTTTGCCTTCTGTCTGATGATCCTCAAAACCAGGAGGAATGTCCATATATACCTCTTCTTCGAGGTCACCATGGAGAAAGGCATTCTTGACATCAAACTGATAAAGCAGCCAATCAAGATTAGCTGCTAGAGAGAGAAGTACTCTGACTGAATTCATCTTAGCCACGGGTGCGAAGGTCTCCTGATAATCAATGCCATATGTCTGAGTAAACCCTTTCGCCACAAGTCTTGCCTTGTAACGCTCAATAGACCAATCTGCTTTGTGTTTCACAGTATATACCCATTTACATCCCACAGGTCGTTTGCCCGTAGGTAACTCAGTCAATTCCCAAGTGTCATTCTTCCTAAGTGCTTTCATTTCCTCAATCATGGCTAGTTTCCACTCAGAGGTAGCAAGAGCATCCTGAAAATGGTTAGGAACGCTAACAGAGAAAATATTGGACACAAATGCTCTATATGAGGATGACAAATGAGAGTATGACACAAACTGTGAGATAGGATGTTGAGTACAAGATCTCACACCCTTCCTCTTGGCAATAGGAACATCAAGATCAATGGATTCAAGAGATTCAAAGTTACCTAGACTCTCATCAGAAGCAAAAGATGGCAGTGGATTGTATCCAGTTAACTTGTTGTCTGTCTATATCCCGGACATAAACATGCCCGACCTTATCCTTGGTGACAGTGGGTTCTATAGTCCCAGTAGAAGAGGGTAGTGCAAAAACAACTGGTTCCACCATAGGAGGCACAGGACTCACTTCCACCATAGGCTCCCCCGGAAATGAGGACGATTACACCGGAGAGGACAAGAAATAGGACTGGGACTCAAAGAAAGTAACATCCATGGATACAAACCACTTACAAGACAAAGGGTGGTAACATTTATACCCCTTTTGAGTAGGAGAGTAACCAAGGAAAACACACTTGAGGGAGCGAGGGTCCAACTTACCACGAGACGGAGAGTGATTATGAACAAAACAGACACATCCAAAAATTTTGGGGGGAATAGAAAACAAGGACTGAGAACCTAGGAGGACGTGAAGAGGAGCCTGTTTTTGCAAGACCTGAGTAGGGAGACGATTAATAAGATGGGCAATGGTGAGAACAGCGTCGCCCCAATAGGGCCGAGGCACATTCATAGAAAAACACATGCACCGAGCCATGTCAAGAAGATGCCGATTCTTGCATTCCACCACCCCATTTTGTTGAGGGGTATTGGTGCAAGAGGTCTGATGGATAATGCCATGAGTAGAGAAATATTGTCCTAACCCAGAATCTATGTATTCCCCGCCATTATCAGAACGAAAGATTTTGACAGTGGCCCCAAACTGAGTACAAATCATCTTATGAAAAGTGCGAAACACAGAGAAAACCTCACTCTTATCTTTCATGAGATACACCCAAGTAGTACGAGAAAAATCATCAATAAATGTAACAAACCATCGATAACCTTTCACAGACATGACACGAGAGGGACCCCAAACATCAGAATGTATTAAGGAAAAAGGAACTAAACTTTTATTCAAACTGGGAGCAAAAGAAGCTCTGTGCTGTTTTCCGAGTTGACAAGACTCACAAAGAAAGTCAGACACATGATGATTGGCAAAACCAGAAGGAAATAAATGCTTAAGTAAATGAAATGAAGGATGCCCAAGACGCCGATGCCACAGCCATAAATCAGCGGGGGTAGTAGAAGATGTGGTGGAAGAATAAGCAAGTTTGTTCGGTTGATCTAGGAAGTAGAGACCATTTTCTGCATTACCACTGCCAATCGTCCTCCTCGTGACAAGGTCCTGAAAAAGACAATGATCAAGAAAAAATGTCACACTACAATTCAAATCCTGGGTGAGACGACTCAAGGATAACAGATTAACAGAAAAATTGGGAACATGGAGAACAAAAGACAGATGTATGGTAGGAGTGACGCGGACAAAACCTTTTTCAGAAATGGAAGAAACAGTACCATCGGCAATCCTAACTTTGTCCTGACCTGAAGAGGGCTTATAGACAGAGAAAAGACCAGAGGAGCCAGACATATGATCTGAGGCACCAGAATCAATGATCCAAGGCAAAGACTTATGACACAGGAAAGCACAAGAAGAAGAGGCTAAGTTACCTGAGCGGGCAAAGGATGAGGAAGCTGTACTGGGAGCAGGAGAAGACAGGCGGTCCAACAATTGGCGCAAAGCATCCTCCAGCTCAGTATCAGAAGTTTGGCCAACAGAAACAGAATTAGAATCAAGTGGATCAACGGCACTAGTCTGATGAGCCCGGGAATAGGAACCACGTCCTCTAGATTGACCTGATCGACCGCCTCGAAAACTAGACCGATCACCTCGATCCCCAGATGGAGTCCCATGAAGCTTCCAACATGTCTCACGAGTATGCCGCGGCTTCTTGCAATAATCACAGAAGACAGACTCTTTAGCAGCAGACGGAGGAATGGGAGTCAGGCTGAGGCCATCTCGAGGAGTAGATAGTAATGCTGAACGGTCAGTAAAGACAGGGGACATCATAGCAGACCGGCGACTCTCCTCATTCTGTACATAGGCAAATGCCTCATGAAGTGAAGGAAGAGTATCCATACCCAGAACTCGACCCCTAACTGGATCATATTCTACATTTAGGCCGGCCAGAAATTTAAAGACCCGTTCCCGTGCGATGAACTTCTTGTACCCGACAGAATCAGCAGGGCAAACGGGCTTATAGTCTTCCAGGTGGTCAAGGCGTTTCCAGCCGTTGGTGAGGAAAGTAAAGTATTGAAGAACAGTCTGCTCCCCCTGAATTGAGCTCTCAATAGAGCGGCGCAACTCAAATGCCTGTGAGAAATTCCCTTTGCGGGAATAGGTGACAGCCACAGCATCCCAAACTTCCTGGGCAGTCTCCATAGACAAGTAGTCCTCACCAAGTTCTGGAACCATCGAATGGATAAGCCAACTCATAATCAAGGAGTTGTTAATCTCCCATTGGGCATAACCTGAGTCAGTGGTACTAGGTGCCTGTATCCTGCCATCAACATACCCCATCTTCCCTCTGCTCTTCAGAAATATAGTCAAACTTTGAGACCATGTTAGGTAGTTCTGACCATTAAAGAGAGAGGTGGTGATTTTCATACTAGAGTTGGGGTTCTTAGTCATGGTAGTAGGTATAATAGGACTCTCACTCCTCGGTGTTTGAGAAGAATGGGACACACTGGAGGAATCTGTCATGGATACAATACTACCAAACTAGCAACAAAACTAGTAGTAATCACAAACCCGAAAGGTGGTGGTGAAAGAATAGGCACAATGACCACTATAAGAGCATAACAAAATTAAGAAATCATTTTTTTTTTTTTTCTTCCTTTTATATATATATATATATGTATACTGCTTTATTTATTTATTTATACATATGAGTCGGTGTGTTATACAAAACAAAACAGAGGTATATCATACCTAATCAGAGATGATGGCGACAGAGGCGAGAAGCGAGACAAGCGACAGAGCTCAGGCGAGAGGCGAGACGAGCGACAGAGCTCGACAAGATCGACGGCGACAGAGATGGAGGAAAAGGGGACGACAGCGACTGAGGCGGAAGACAAAGACGAAGCCGAAGCCGGCTGATGAAGATCGACCCAGCAGAGGATCCACCTAGGTAAGTTTCGAACCCTAGAGTGAGGGTGTGCCGAAACCCTAGAGCTGAAGCTCTGATACCATAGCTTTGATTAACCAGCTTAGGGTATGATATAAAATCATCCCTTATTTATAGATGAAATTAGGGTTTACAAGAGAGACAAGATAGGCCCTGAGGGCATAGAATAATACAATCCCCTAATATAATGCAACTTTCGGTGAATAAAAAATGCAAAATGCAACACTTTCGGCTAATATATTATATGCTAACAATTTTATCTTTTTTGAAACAATGCCACGCAAGAGTTCCAAAACCACATCCCAAACACTTCCTTTGAAACAAAAAAACAGGACAATAAATACAATGCCGTAAATTCTCAGGGCTAGTGTCTGCAAATAGGTTCTCAAGCACTACCAAAAGCCATTTTACCGACTCCTAACCGGAAGGAAGGCACTTAAAGGCACAGGTAATTAACCACAACCACAACCACACCCACTATATGGATTTACCATCTTATTTACCCCTTTCTCAAAACGAAATCATTTCCAAAACATAACGTATGTAGTTCACAATTTCATGATATGATTCCATGAGATACATGATTTATAAACAGTTTAATCACCTAAACCACATGCAATTTCTAACACACAGCCGCCACCTTTAAAAGAGATGAATGAGCTAAAAAAATGGTTGAAATTGTGTTTCATTGATCTAACAATTTTGAAATAATAAAATGGTGAGGAAGCTTAAATGATTCTTGAAAAATAATGATTATAGTACTTACTTTTTCATAATATACTTGACAAATATATATATATATAGGAAATTAAAATTAAATTTTGTTGACTGCACAAGAGTACACTAGCAAGGGGCCTTCATTTTGTTCTTTTATTTTAATTGGATGTTCATGGTGTAGGGATGGGAAGTCGCAGCCAATGAAAAGTCCCTTCAATACCCACCGGCACTCGACCATTTCTATACGCTATACAGCCAATTTAAGCAACATGCGAACAATGCTAAATTAATGAGGTCTGAATATAATATTATCTATTATATTTTATTTTCATTTGTTTAGTGATTTATTATTAATATAATTATAATTTTTTTTACAGGAAACATGTTATTTTTCTTTATTGGGTTCCCTTATTTTTTAACTGAAAAGATAAGGAAAAGTCGTTCAATCTCGTAGAAAAATTCTCAAAGCAAAACTTTCAATATTTTGAAGCCACGTTAATATATAATGGAGGGAGGGAAGTACAACAAAAGAAAGTAAGGCAAAAGAGAAGAAGGAAGCCTGAATGGGAAAAAGTATATTCCATGCCTAAAATGCTAGGGTTGAGATGATAAGGTAAAATCCCTAGATAAAAAAGATCATGTTAGACTTCTTTTTGTGCACTATGGGGATGTCAGAGTTATGGTGAATCAGGAGGCATTTATTGGATCTGTAGAAATGCCTTACACCATTACGGTAAATATGTAATGCCATAGTATTTTATATTTTTGTTTTTATTTATATATTATTTTTTATTATTTATGTAGCATGTTAAATTCTTCTAATAGGTTTTTTGGAATAATTCTTTTAATATGTTGAACCAGGTGAAAAGGAGGCTGATCAAGTAGCTATGGAAGATTTTTTACATTTATTCTCGAAAACTATACCCTATGTATTTGACAGGCTAATAAAAGTCTTTCATTTCACGAATCTAATTTTCCTGAGTGTTACTAATGTTGTATTCATAGAAAAATTGAATTCGTGGGATGAAATACTTTTATTCGCCTGTCAAATATGCAGGGTATAGTTTCCGGAAATAAACGCAGAAAATCCTCCATAGCTACTTGATCTGTCTCCTTTTCACCTGGTTCAATCTATTAAAAGAATTATTCCAAAAAACCTATTAAAAGAATTTAACATGCTACATAAATAATAAAAAATAATATATAAATAAAAACAAAAATATAAAATACTTTGACATTACATATTGAACGTAATGGTGCAAGGCATTTCTACAAATCCAATGAGTGCCTCCTGATTCACCATAGCTCTAACATCCCCATGTGCACAAAAAGAAGTCTTAACACGATTTTTTTTTTATCTAGGGCTTTTAACTTATCATCTCAACCTAACATTTTAGGTATGGAATATACTTTTTCCCAATCAGGCTTCCTCCTCCTCTTTTGCCCTACTTTCTTTTGCTATACTTCCTCCTTCCATCGTATATTAACATGGTTTCAAGATATTGAACGTTTTGATTTGAGAATTTTTCTACGAGATTAACCCACTTTACCCTATCTTTCCCGTTGAAAAACAAGGGAACCCAATAAAGAAAAATAACATGTTTTCTATAAAAAAAATTATAATTATATTAATAATAAATCACTAAACAAATGAAAATAAAGTATAATAGATAATATTATATTCTGACCTCATTAATTTAGCGTTGTTCGCTTATTGTTTAAATTGGCTGTATAGCGTATAGAAATGGTCCAGTGTCGGTGGGTATTGAAGGGACTTTTCATTGGCTGCGACTTCCCATCCATGCACCATGAACATCCAATTAAAATAAAAGAACAAAATGAAGGCCCCTTACTAGTGTACTCTTGTGCAGTCAAGAAAATGTAATTTTAGTTTCCTATATATATATATATATATTTGTCAAGCATATTATGAAACAGTAAGTACTCTGTAATCATTATTTTTCAAGAATCATTTAAGCTTCCTCACCATTTTATTATTTCAAAACTGTTAGATCAATGAAACACAATTTCAACCATTTTTTTACCTCATTCATCTCTTTTAAATGTGGTGGCCGCACTACTACAAAATCATAAATAAATCACTTTTTTTGTGTGATGCATGTTATTTAATCACTTTTTAAGTTTTGTCAAAGTGTGATATTTGGGAGTGATTAAAAATGGTCACACGTTTTAAGTGTGATTAATAACATTTAGACCACATCTTTTAAGTATAATTAATAATAACTAATAAAACCTATGATAATAAACGTTTAGATCACATCTTTTAAGTGTGATTAATAACTAATAAAACCTGTGATAATAAACATTTAGATCACAAATTTTAAGTGTGATTAATATCTAATAAAACTTGTGATTAATAATAAGATAAGATCACACGTTATATGCATTTTTCATCACAATTAATGCATATGATAAAAAAAGGGGTTTAACATATTTGAAGAATAATCAATATTATTTTTGTACGCACATTTGAAGAATGTAATACACACTATATACTATACTTTGAATCACAACCACATATTGAACGGAATAACGTCACATATTTCATAAATGAAAGTTAAATATGTTCAAAAGTATATACAAAGGAATTAAATAAAAAAAAATTTAACTGTGCTTACATAAATTAAAAAATGAAAAAACTTGAAAAACTATGTTTTGAATTCTGACCATATTTTGCATCTCTTCAAGAAATTTCTAACTTGAAAAGTGAAAACATAAATTAATTTAAAACCGCTAGAAAGCATATGAATAAACTAACTATTTGTAAAGTTTGTTCTAGTCTTACAAAAGACAAAATCGGATTTTTTCTCATCACACTGACTCTTTATCAGAAATAATTCCAACCTTCTAGTAACTTTCTTTGATTTACCCAAAAAAATAATAATAATAATAAAATAATAATAAGAGGCAGAAAAAAAACAAGTTGAAATAACAATATAAAGAAAATCATAGTTTCAACTCTTCGGTTATCAAAAAAACCAACTGAACTGGCAGCCAGGGAAGTCACCAACAATACTATAATAATCCAAAGACTACAAACAGCAAAAGGCTAATGACAAGTACATAGATGCGATATACCAGCCAACTGGCAGCCAGGGAAGTCACCAACAATACTATAATAATCCAAAGACTACAAACAGCAAAAGGCTAATGACAAGTACATAGATGCCATATACCAACCAACAGCATCAGTCAGTAGATTATGTAGCTGAAGTACAGATACAGCATAATATTTGAACTCAGACATAAGTCAAAAGAATAGAAAAGACGAAAAAAATTTATTGATACTAAGCATTTATATATGTGATCTAGTAAATTGTCAATAATTTACTAGACACAAGCAACATTTCAAAACAAAAAAATGACAAGATAAAAAACTAAAAATTGTCAATAATTTCCTAATGTAAATCACAATAAATTTCCCTGAAATACAAATATTTACACACACACACACACACAAAAAAAAAAAAAAAAAAAAAAAAAAAAAAAAAAAAGTGAAAGAAATTCAAGGTTACCTCCAAGGGATCTGAGGCTATAGGAATTTCATTGGGAACCTCTTCCATATCATTGGATGCAACAATACTAGGGTAATGATGGGGAGTCTGGTCGTGGTTCCTCCTCTCATTAGCACCAAAAACATCACTATTACTATCTCGGAAAAGTTGTGAAGTTGTTTCCCGAGCAAATGCGGTCACAAGAGAGAATTTCTCCAATAGTTGAATTGAAATATCTTGAGCAGGATCCTGAAACTTTTGCCTCGGCCTACCATTGTGCTGAATAAGACTGGCACTTCAATCAAAAGTACCTACTTCAGTCCTCTCTTGATTTTCATATGAAGGAGGCCCACCATCTGAGATAGGTGAAGATGGCCCAGTTGCAACAGCAACAGCCCTAGGCAACTCCAAAGAGGACAAAGTTCTCTGTCCAAGAAAATAAAACAAAACAAAACTACATAGTTCAAACAGTCAAGAGAAGGATTTAAATATCAGGATAAATGAATTTATTACTAACACTCAAGGCAGTGAAAAAACATCATACAACAGTTCAAACAGAGAAACATGCAGTACACAACTTCACCCGATCTCCTACTAGAATAAATGACAAAAAGAAAAGACTGTTTTTGTAACTTTAACAGAAGCAAGAAATGCTGAAAGCAAGACAGCTCAATATTTGCATGTAAACAGGAAAAATGAACTTCAATCCACAAAGAAAAAAGGCACTATTTGGTCTCAATAAGCTGACCATGTGACAGGAATGACCCTTTGGTAATTATAATATATTTACAGATTTGGGTTAGTCAAAATAAATTTTAGTTTTCAATAAGTGATCCCCAGTTCATCCACAACCCCAATCCCATAGAGTGACCCTGAAAAATGTTCTAAAACCCAAACCGTTGGTTAAACCAAAAAAAGGACCTGGTCAAGGGTCCCTAGTTCCACACCATCGGGTTCCACCAGAATTGAACCGTGCATCATAATTACCCTACAAATATATTAAAAATTACTTAAATAATAATATAAATATAAAGATACATTCATTTTTTTTTTTCTTTTATATTGATATTTTGTTTTTTAAAAAGTTAATTATACTTGTGTTTGAAAGAAAATGCAATGGATATAATAAATAATATATGTTAACCATGGTGGTTTAGTGGTAAAGTGAACAAGTAATCATAAATGAGGTGCTGTGTTCGAGACCCATAACAATGATTTTTGCAACGCCTGAACCAAGTACATTGGAAACTCTCAGGTTCAGTCGGTTTACTTAAACCAACACCAATTCATGAGGTTAGCCAATTTAACTATAGGTTTTGCCAGTTGAATAAAAAGAAGCCAGTTTTCAAATTAAAACGGGTTAGGGTTTATCCAGATCATAACCTAGACCGGTCAACAGGTCAACCGATCGACCCAACCAATCCAGTTCGGTTTTTAAAGCATTTGACTTGTAGTATACCCTTCCTTATACTTGGTCTAGAATCGATTATGACAGCACCTAACTCCAATATAACCTCAACTTGGACACACTGAAGAATCCAGATGATGGGTCCTTGGTTATGCCACAGATTGTACAATAATTGATTTGTCATCAGCTTATCATGTCAATTGCATAAAGAAGCAAAAGACAAGAAAAATGATTTAGGCAATTCAGTTCACAACAAGAGTTCCATATTGTGTAGTAAAATGATTCACACTCCCTTTTTTTTGTCTTTTAGCCTCTCACAAGGATAGTGTGAGGCAGAACAATAGTATATTAAAGATTATTTATCCTTAAAATTGCTGAACAAAGCAAGGGACATTGCCCACACACAGGATAGATCTTTCTTTACCACAATAAATTCAAGTTTAAAATCACAAACAAACTTCTTAATTTCTGGGCAATTAACAAACCAGTGTGAACACTCAAAGAATTTGAAAGTCTCATAACTCAAAAACCAACATATAGATAAAAGAAATGCCACCCAAAGCTTTACCAGTTACTTTGGATGTGTTTCCATTATCAAAATTTTGTGAACTAAAATTAAAATGTCTCCATATAAAATTTCACAACTAAATTTAGCTAAGTTTGAGCAGTTGTATTAACCAAATGCTCTTATTTTCTCTTGATGTTTTCTCATTTATTTAAAACTAAAAACAATGCGATGGCTGCCTTTGCAAAGAGAGCAAAAGTAAAGACCTTTCACCCCTACATATCAAGCTCCTAACCAAATAAGCTTGAGCTCAACGCTTTAGCCCTGCCCATTCTCCTGCCTCTATTGCCGAGAATTCAAATTGATGATTTTGAGAAGTCTTAAAAGTAAAGGAATATATTCATATTAGTACAGGAATAGCATGTTGTTTGGATGGAACATTTTCCTTGAACCCATGGCTGTAGATTAAATTTGGACAATTAAATATTAAATTAGAACTAAGGCTAAGTTTGGCATATTGCAAAAAAGCCAAAAAAGTCAAAAAGTTAAAAAGTTAACACTATTCACCAAGGTTTTAAAAAGCGGCCGCAACCGTTACGTAACGCCGTTACGTAACGGTTTTGACGGTTAACGCCACCCGTTACAGCCGCTTTTGCAGTGTGATTGAGATTTACAGGTGTGTCGACCGTAGCGGCTGCCGTAGCGGTCGTAGCGGTGCCGTAACAGCCGTAACGGCCTGTTAAACACCGTTATGTAACAGTTCCAAATTGTTTCTTTCGAAAAGACACACAAAAAAAGGCTGAAAATGGGGGAAGAGGAATAAAGAGAAGAGAGAAGATAAAGAGAGAAAACGGAGGAGCAAGAGATAGAAAGAGAGAAGAGGGAAGATGAAGAACATATTACTGATTTGTTGAAACTGTAAGGCCTATGCTATTCTATTCAGCTTCTATCACTAAACCGTTTTGTTTGTGTGTGTCTATCTATATATTGTTTGAAAATAATAATAATAATAATAAGTGTGGTCATTATCTATTTGGCTTGGTTAAAATATGTAGATATATATATTTAGGCTCTTATTTATTCTCTTATTTTTGTCATTGTTTATCTTATATGTAATAGTTAGTGATTTATTTTTTGTATAATATAAAGTCATTAATTATTAAAACAAAATGTAAAAAACTCAGTTTATAGTGATTTAAAAATATGAAATATATTGGATTATACTTAAAAATTTACAAAAATTGATCAATATTTATTTTTAACCCAATAAATATGATCATGGAAAAAAAATATGCGTATCTATAAGTTTTTTTCAAATTGTGCGAAAAATAAAAAAATTCACGGTTCCGGTTACCGCAACCGTTACACTACGGCCTTTACACCCCGCAACCGCAACCGCATCACCGCCACCGTTACGGCGACCGCAACCGCTTTTCAGAACCTTGCTATTCACCAAAAGTCAACAATTACGGCTGCACAACTCCCAATCCTAATTTTTCCCTACAAATCAATTTTTACAATTTTTTATTACACATTTTTCTATAAAAAGTCAAAAATTTAACCCAAACATCCATATTTTCTTCCTCAATTTTTTAGTCCAAAAAAACAAAAAGTGTACTTATTTAGGACACCCCAAACAATCCCTAGCAACAGCTAGTCAAAAAAAACAAAAAAAAAAACAAAAGAAAACAAAAGAAGTCCAAACGACATATCCTATGATCATAGTTATTTCTTGTCACCACCATAGCCTCAACTAATCCTGCAAAGGAAGCTCGGCAGAAAACCTTATTCTAAAAAGGACCCAAACCTTATACTCATTCTTCTTCTTGTTCTTCCAAAAATTTTCATCATCTTATTTTATAGTCAAACCTTATTCTCATTCTTCTTAGAGTTTTAAGGAAGCTCTACTGAATTTAATTTAACACGTCATCAATTTGAAAAACTTGCCAGTTCAAAATCAAAACTTTAAGAAATAACAAGTACCCACCTGACAACTCTTGTGAATTTTAGCAAAAAAGAATTGACTGACTCACCTAAGAGACATCATCGGCAATGTTGAGGCCTTCAATGTCAGTTTGGGGCTTCACAAACACAGCTTTGCAGACTATCGAAGAAGAGACCTTCAATGTTAGTTTGGGGCTACACAGACACAATTAACTAATGAACATAAAGAACCAAAAATCTTCAGTAGAATTTGAAATCAACAAGAAGGAAAAAAAAATTAAACCTCGATTTGAGATAAGAGAGGTGTATATTGATTCAATCTTTTGGTTTCTGAGGGGGAAAAAATGGAATATATAAACAAAAAAAAGAAATTTGAATCTTGAATTCATTGAGAGGAAACTGAAAAAAAGAAAGAAAGTGAAAAACAGAGGCAGAGAATGAGAGGAGAGTGGGGTGTACCTCATGGTTGAACCTGGAGCTGGACTGAACTTGCAAATCTGGTGCAGAGTTCTGACTAGAGAAGATTGAGGGGTCGATTAAACAAAGAAGTAGAGAAAAATTTGGGCAAAGATGAACTGTCCATCTTCGGATTTTGTTTCCAACGCATTAATATGCCTTGCCACCTGATCTTTCTCATCATAATCAGCCCGTTCAAGATCACTGTTCTGACGAGTCTGGCGGTAGTCCTTTGTAGACAAAGGTTCTGAAATAGTTGAGGGGAGTGTAGGGTCTGGATTCAAACATATGGCTTGTGGAGGGATTGGAGAAAATCGAAGGTAGGGTTAGGGTTTTGGAACCGACGACGAGAGTGGAGACGACCGGTGAAGATCGGTGAAGAGAATAGGAGAAGAGAGAGAGGGCGGCGAGAGAGGAGGAGGTGGTGGCGGCGGTGGCAGTGGTGGTCGCCCGTGGCGCCACCAGAGGCGACAACCTAAGAGACAGAAGAGATAGAAGAAAGGAGAGTGAGACTGAGAGGGCCTGTTAGGTTAGGGTTTAGACTCTATATAAATATATATAATCATACTTATTTAAAATGTGTGATTAAAAAAAATATTATCTCATTTATTAAATTAAGTGTGAATAAAAAATTATTTTAATTTTTTTAATCACACTTTTAATAAAAGTGATATATTTTATATTCTTCTTATGTGATCTTTAAACACATGTTAATTAGAAGGTGTGATTAAAAATATATATATATAATCACACTAATTGAAAAGTGACATAAAAAATAAATATTATCACACTTAATCAAATCAAGTACGATTAAAATATCAATCAAATTTTTTTTATCACACTTCCAATAAAAATGAGACATTTTCATTTGGCAAAGTATGATCTTTAACTGTTTTTGTAATAGTGAGATTAAATTAGGCAAATTATGATCGTAGTCTTTATATTTTTGTATTTGTGTCATTTTAGTTATTATAATCTCAATTGACTCAATTTTAATTTAATTTATGATTTTATTTTAATTTGGTCAAATTGATTTTAATTTAACCGTTATCTTTTTTTATGATAAATATGCACATAAACGTCATGAGTTATGCTTTTAGAAATAAAATTGTAATTTACTCAATGAATATTTTTGGTCAAAAGTGTAATCAATTAAACCAAAAAAATCCAAAATTAATAATCAAAATCAATTTAATTGAAAGTGCAGCAAAATACAATAAGTACCTATGTAATTTACTAATTAAAATTTAGAATAATGTTTTTTAGGCCAAAAGTTGGATATACTTTTCAAATTTAATGACGTGACAATCTATTAAAATTATCTAAGACAACTCTATCTCTCATATCTTTTCTATTCATCTATCAATTATCTCTTTTATACATCAGTCTTAAAAATGAATCTAAAAAATGAACTTCTATATATCATTTTTTTTAAATTTAAGATGATGTCAGGTCATAGCTACCACGGATATGGTTTAAATCAAACACTTCAATTTTTTTAAGCTATGTAATCACTGTTTATTACAGTGCATATCTATCTATCTATCTATCTATCTATCTATCTATACAAGTCTTAAATTGATTCTCCTAAGCCATTCAGAATGCAATATCATATGAAACACATCAAACCTCTTAGCTGGCTGGTTCCACACAAAATGCCTCCTCACAGCTCTCACACCTTTCAACCTCACACTTTTCTTCCGAAATACCCATCAAAACCTCCTTCAACTGCAGAATTTTCTCAGTCTCAACCTGCACTGAAAACCCCTCCCATCGCAACACATCGCTAAAAGGCAACACATAGTGATCTGACAAGATCACAGGGACGCATTCAGCGTAAATGCCCTCCACAATTCTAGGGCTAGCCACTTCATGACCACTTGGACATAGACAGTATTTGGATTGAAGCATGAAAGAGTAGTAGGTACTCGTAGATTGGGAGGTTGGTGTCACGGTTTTTCCAGTGGTTGAGGAGGATAGGGGCGGATGGGGCAGTGGAGGCCACCTGCGAAGAATGCGAGGTAGGGCTGGGGAGTGTTTGGTGACCGAGGGGAGAGGAGTTTGGGGGAGATGTCGCCCGTGTAGAGATGGATTTCAGGCGAGGTAGGGCTGGGAAGTATTTTCACAATCCTCAAATAAATGATTTACTATTTACAAAAATATTAAACTACATGGTTAAAAATATTGACGACATAAATAAATCAAGGGTTAAAATAGACATAATTCTCAAAGTATACATTCTGTGTCATTTTAATTTTTAATATTTTAAATATGTTTATTAATTCTCAATTTATTAATATTGTCACTAAATAATCTCTATTTCAGTTTTTATCTACAATTGATAATTGAGGTAAAGTCATTTTTGTCGAACGACCCATCACGTTAAAGACTTTGAAGATTGAGAACTCATTTGGAACTTGACTAAAAAATTGGATAGATTTCAAGCATTACTCATTGGAATGATTCAATATGCAGGAAAGTTTTTCATGGGGAATGGGACCAAAGCCTTTGCCTGTGATGTGTAATACGATTCTATCCTACGTAGGAGATGCATGACACTCTGATTATGACTTAGAAGGAAAGTAGTTAAATTCAAAGCTAAACAAAAGCTTTTCCAATTCTATATATATATATAGATATAATAGGTTTGCTTGGTTTGTATCTCAAGATATAATTTTTGAGAAAAATTTCTAAAATTTTGTTTGGTTAAAATTTTTTGAAATTTTTTTTCAAAATCAATCTCTTACACATCAATCAATTACTTTTTCTCTCTCCTCTCTCCTTCTCAATTACTTTTTCTCTCAAACACATCTACTCAATTACAATAAAATATCAAATCATTTCAAATTCCCAACCTCTAAAACTATTTTCAAAACACACAGCCAAACAAACTAATATCTTTATTGGAATGCTATACATTCTTATTAATTTCTAAAATTAATATTGATCAAAGAAAGCTTACTGATAAAATTCGCCGTAATTACAATAAATGTCACTGGTGAGTACGTCACCATCACCGTCGGGGAGGGTCAATGACATGTTTGGACTCAAAGCGGCCGCCGTTCGAATCAAAGCTCTTGCTCGTGCTAGTCCGTGCTCGAGTCCCCCGTTTTTCTCTCTCTCTGCAATTTCAGATCAATTCATCAAAAATTGCTGTAACACACAGAGCCGTATATATATTAAAATTATATATGCACGTACTTCTAAATTTCAATTAAAAAACATGAATATAAATCGGTGCATATAAAGGTGCACATGCGTGTATTTCTATATATGTATGTATTTGATTCTGAGAGCGGGGTTTAAATTTGACTACAACAATGGCATGCCGCTTTATGTAGGTCTCTGCGTAACCTCAAACTGATCAGAAACTGATACACACACAGATTGTAAAAAAAAAAAAAACGCTTTCAGTTTCTCAATTGAGCCATTAATTACTCACTCTGCAATTTCACATCAGATTAACAAAAATAGATTTACATTAATTGAGTACCTCCATAAACGTACGTAATATCTGATGAATCCGAAGAGAGAGAGAGAGAGTGAATGCTTACAATGACAGTACGATTTCTGAATGAATTAGTGGTGGTGGATCGAGCTTGGAACTCATCGGAAGCGCTGGTAAGCTTGGTCTGCAACTCCACAATCGGAACTTTGAATTCGGATTTCGAACCAGTGAAGAACTTGAACAAACTGAAATTGCCTGAAACAAAAAATACCAAAGCGACTGAGAGAACAAAAAACGATGCAATCACGCGAGCAGAGACTCCATAGGTCGCCTCCTTCATCTCAAAAAATCCTCTCCCTCTCTCTCTAGTTTCTCTCTCTAAAAGAGTTGATAGAGAGATGGAAAGACGGGGATGGATTAGTGCGTCTCCCTATCTCTCTCGCTCTCTCTGATTATTGAAATTTATGGCGGATTGCAAGCCTTAAACCATGAAACAAGGTTAAATTACGAAATTGGCCCTATGAATAGATTTACATAAATGAAAACCGTGTGCATAAGATAGTTACTTTTTAAATTCTTAATTTTTTTAAGTTATGACAAATAAGGTAACCTCTCAAGTATATTAATATTTTTTTAGCTTTTAGAAAAATTAAAAAGTCATTAAAAATTTAATACCAAAAAAATCTTTCCCATATGGAGCTTAACAAATAAAAATATATATAAATAATAAAAAAAGAAAAAAAAAACTCAATATGTAAAATAATTGATAAAGGAAAATAGATTAATTCTTAATTTTTTGTTATCACATATTAAAAAACAAACTTTTTACTTGATTTTTTTATTACTCGATATAAAGAGGATATGACCCACAATAATGAATATATCATGCAAAAAAATAAAAATTGTGTAATATGACCCATTAATGACTATATGAGGAATCTATTATTTTGTATAAAAAGGATAATAAAATTATGTTTATCCATACCATTTTTTCCACCTCTTGATGAGAAGATGATATTTTGAAAATATAAGATTATGGGTATGGTATTAAAGGAGAGAAGGTCTGTGTAATATCTAGCTGGAATTATCATTTTATATTTTGATTAATTCGCGTAAAGAAAAAATAATAATAAAAGGGTTAATTATATTTTTAGTCTTTAAAGTATGAGTTTTGTATCATTTTAGTTTTTAATGTTTAAATTATGTTGATTTGGTTTCTAATATGTAGAAAGTGTTTCAATTTAGTCCTCCAATCTTACTCTGTTAATTTACGCTTGAGGAACTAAACTAAAATACATTAGGAACTAGATTAACATAATTTAAACATTATAAATAAAATTAAAATACTGTTATATATTGTGAATCAAAATGACAAAAACTTATACTATAGTGACCAAAAATTTAGTTAATCCAAAATAAAAATAATGAATACATTATAATAGAAGAGCCAAATCTTAAATAATTTGATCTCTCTTTAAATCTTAAGTAAATAAATAGGAAAATTTACCCATAAGTCCTAGTTTTTGAAACGTTGAACCATTTAGTCCTAAAAGTTTTCTTATGCTCCATTTAGTCTCATTTTTACATCAGCATGATGTAAATGATGTAAATGATCTAATGTTTCATTCTATAATTTCAAAATTTATTGACATCTGATGAACATTAGATGTTTTTCATCCTATATTTTCAAACATTATTAAAATTTGATAAATATTAGATGTTTGAAATCTAATGTTTGTAACTTGACTCTGATATTATTAACATTGTATCTGATGTTATTAACATTGTAATGGGACCTTTCAGTCCATAAGAAAACTTTTAGGACTAAACAGTACATAAGTTATTAATTTGGGATTTATTGGTACATCCCCCTATTAATGCTTTTAGAAAGGAAAAACATTTGAAATTCAAATCAGATCTCTTTCTTTTTTTTCCTTTTTTGGTTGATAACGAAAATGTTTTATATATGTTAACTTTTTTTATTGAACAAAGCACCAGAATATGTGAAAAATCACGTTTGTTTTAAAAAAAATGTTTGTAGTGGAAACATTAGTTCAAATTAATAATCTGTAGAGTTAATGACAGTTATTATCTTTGCACTTTACTATTTAGTCCTTCCATTCAATTGTAATGGTCGATTTCTTTCATATTAAGTTAAGTTATATTATTATTCTTCTATTTATCTGCTATTAATAAAATAAAAAATGCTTCAGACCCTTCAAGTTGGAGATTTTCATGACTCCTAAAATGATGTGGACTAATTATGTGTTTTTTTTTTTTTTGTTTCGTTTTTTTTTCTTTTCTTTCTTGGACCAATCAGGTAAGTGGAGGTTGTGTTTTTTAGAGATCTCTAGCATTGTTATAATAAAATTGAGGAAAATTGACATGTGTGTAAAATGTGATATTTTTTTAAGACCAATTAAAAATAAAGAGACTATAGTAAAATTTTAGTGAAAGTGTAGATGACCAAAATAAATTTTGATAAAAGTGTAAGAAGGGGTGTTAGAGAAGTACGAAAAATGTCATATGCCGTTCACATACCAATTCTCGTAGTATTATTAACACCAGATATATGAAAGTGTGACATTGAAATTGTATTCAAAGTATAAATGATTAATTATCAAAATTAAAAATTAATGGAAAGAAAGTGATATTTTGAAAAAGTAAAAGGATACTAAAAGTTTGTTTGGAATTTGATTTTATCAATATATTTTTCACTTTTTTACGAAAATATAAAAAGATGTGTAAAATAATAAAAAAAAAAATTATTGACTTTTTGGCAAAAATCTCATCTTTCCAAACTAGACAAAATGTAATTAATCCTAATTTCTATATATATAGAAAATTGTACCAACTGGAACCAACCGAAGACAATTGTAATTAATCCTAATTCTATCGTCGAGTTGTCCGGTTCCACCTAATTTGATCCTTTCAAAATGTTGGAGATGAATTCTCCCTAGCTGGCCGGCTAATTAGAGAAAAACAATTGGGCTTGGTGAGCCCGATGAACTGAATTGTTTATTTTTTAAGATTTGTTGAGAGAGCGTTTAGATTTGGTAGGTCTATTTTGAGATCAATTTTGATTATTTAAACCGTTCACTTTTTAAGATTCATTAAGTAGAACATTTATATAAAAAATCAAAATGATTAGATATCAGTAGTTATATATTTGAATCATATTTATTTTTAAAAAATGAACGACAAATATAATTTCAAGAATACATTTTTTGTAATATTAATTTGATTCAAGTATATAGGTACCAATGTCCGATCATCTTAATTTTTTGTATGAACATTCTACTCAACACGTCATAAAAAATAAACAGTTTAGATCGTCGAAATTGGTTCCAAAATGGATCTACCAAATCTAAACGCTTTTTCAAGTTGAGATGACCAACTTAAGAGAAGCCAATTTTAAAAAATAAATATGACTAGACATAAGTAACTACTTATTTGGATTACATTTAAGATATAATTATGTGATTAATGATATCTGATAATCTTAATATTTTACTATAAAAATTATATTCAATAAATCTTAAAAAATAAACAATTCAAATTTCCAAACTGAGCTCCAAAATTGGGCTACAAAACCCAACTATTTTTCTCGAGGTGGATGAGAAATCTAAACTCTTATGAGTGCATAAAATTGTGAATTATAGCATTGATTTACTTGGTTATAGGCTTTAAAATTTTAAAGACAAACTAAATTAGTTTGATTTTCAAGTATGTGGCTAGGTAATCAAAATCAATCCTAAAATGGATTATATTTAATGAATTGTCTCTAGTTAGCTTTGTTAATTGAATCAGTTTGTTGGGTCAAGATGGACCTATTGTAGAGGTAGGGCTGTGAATTTGGCTCGGGGCGGCCCATTCGGACTCGGGGCCTGGCTGACCCATGTCGGGCCTCGCAGGCTTCTATCAAAATTTAGCCCGGCCCGGCCCACTGGGTCAGAAAAATTAGGCCCAGACCCAGGCCCAGGCCCAAGGGATATTCGGGCCTTAGGCAGGCTAAGCCTTGGGCCAGTCTAGTGGGTATGGGCTCGTGCTCGGGCTCGGGCTTGGGCTCAGGCAAGGCTTGAACATTTTTTTTGTTTTTTTCTACTTTTTTCATCAAATTTTTTTTTTCCCACCAAAAATGACACTGAACATTGGACTGGGCTTTGAGTGGGCATTGAGCGGGCCGATGGCCTAGGCTACGGGCCGGGCCCACGAGCTTCAAAATGATAGCCTAGGGACCAGGCCTAAGATCCCAAGCTGGGCTCGGGCCAAGGCCTAACTAGGTCTACCCTGGGCCTCGAGCCATTTTTTATACTCCTACGTAGAGGTCACCCTAATGATCTAAATTACTTATCCTAATATAAAGGGCTTCTCTTGTTTTCTTTTTCTTTTTTTGTACTAATAAAAATATTTTTACTAACACATTGATCATCTCTTTTCGGGAAAGGAAAAAATTAAAAATAGGACAAATATTTAAAATGTTTTTTTTATAGAAAAATTAGCGAAACGTCCCTCTCCAACTATGTGCAGTAGGAGAGGTCCAAGTTTCTTTTTATTAGCTAAGGTCTCTCGATAAAATTTCTCTATGAATATACTAAAGAAATTTCTCTGTGAAAATTGAAATTTCTGTGTCGAGACCGAAATTTCTCTGAGTTGGACAAAATTTCTCTAAGTTGGGTGAAATTTCTCTGAGTCAAATTTTCTCTATAAAAATGTTGAGTGACCTTAACTATTATGAAAATATTATATGTTATCTATCATATAAAATCTTAATATCTTACAAAAAAAAATTCTCCTCTTTTTCTTTTTTTTTTTTTTCTGGGTATTGAAAAACCAAGAAATTGTCAACAGACTTGCTTTAGTTACAATAAGGCCTCGTTTGGGAACAGGCTAATTTAGTAATTTTTTGGCTATTTGACTAAAAAGATAGCTAAAAAAAACTTGTATGTTTGGGATATTTTTTGGCTAATTACGAAAAGATATGCAAAAAGTAGAGAAAAAAGAGAATCTTTGACTTTTTTGTATGGATTGTTGGCTTTTTTGCTAATTTAGGCCTCGTTTGGGAACTTACCTTTTTAGCCAAAAAGTCAAAAAGTTACTAAATTAGTCAAAAAACCAACAACCCATACCAAAAAGTCAAAAATTCTCTTTTCTCTCTACTTTTTGCACATCTTTTCGTAATTAGCCAAAAAGTCATCCCAAACATACAAGTTTTTTTTAGCTACCTTTTTAGCCAAATAGCCAAAAAGTTACTAAATTAGCATGTTCCCAAACGAGGCCTAAGGCCTATTTTGGAAAGTAGGTTAAAAGCCACTTCCCAGCTTTTAACTCACTTCCCTCTCTTAAAAAAAAGTCAAAAAAAAAACCTAAAAAACAGCTTTTAACCATCTTTCTAAAACACCCCTAAGGATTACTTGGTTGATATAATTATAGCTTAGGATTGTACCAGATGATCAATTGGGTGGAATGCCTTTTTCAATCTAAAGAGTAATGACAACTATGAATTTATTTATTTATATTTTGGTGAGAACAAATGATAACTACGAAAGTATGCTTCTTAGGTTGGAAGAAAAATAAATGGTAAATGATGTGAGAACATTATTGGTTAGGAAAATATTATAATTTTTTTGACAAATTAGATAATTTCTAGGAAACATTAGTAGTAAGTCCACTTCCTAACTTGATTCAACGTCAAGAAATTCCCTTTCACTACCATATAGTATTTATCTCTCCTGAAGAAAGTATTTGTTTCTTAATCTCTAAGATATTTCATCCGAGCATCCGTCAAATTGGTAAGGCAAATGTATCAATTCAATCCATATGATTTATTCATTACGAAATTGACGGGTGTGAAGACCGGGCAAGGTTATGCTATCTCTACCGGATCACATTCCGACCTCAATATGTGCAATTGTCTTATGCCATATGTACAACGATTGTTCAAGAGACATGGTCAAAGCCTGGTAAAGAAATGCAAATTTTAGAGATTCTGCTCGTGAGCATAATGCTTTGAGTTTTGAGTTAGCATCCCATCATTCTTGACTTTAGGAAGGAATGGCGTAAAGGAGTTCCTTATTATAGCTATGATTTCTCATCCTTCAATTCGTGCTAAGGAATAGAGTAAGGATGCCCTTGTTGGTTGGCCTAGTTTAGGGGTGAGCGTTCGTCAGGCTAGGCCGACACTAGATAATAAGAGATTTTGAATCCGTCTAAACCCGCCCAATCTTAACATTGGGCCTCTACATTTACCCAAGTCTGGCCCAAAAAATAATTATAAATCCCAAGTCCACCAATTGGGCTATATGTTAAAAAAAATTAAAGCATTCTATAATTAAATTCAATCACACATTATATTTATTAAAAAAAAAACTGACATTATTATAAATTAAAATATTTTGAATATAAATTGAAAGATTTCTTAAAATAAATTCAATCATACACCACCACAAATGTGAATTTTAATAAAATCAACAAAGATAGATCCCAACAAAAAATATATATATCATATTAATTTAATAACGGGTCGAGCCGAACTGAGTTGAAAGTATAAATTCCAAACCTAGCCCATTCATAGATCAAGCTGAAAATATTAGTCCAGCCTAGCCCTATAGGCTAAAAAGCCCTTTCCAAACCCTAAAAAAATAAGATTAGACCAAACAGGTTAGGCAGGCCAACTAGCGAATGTCTACCCCTTAGTTTTGTCCCTCCATGAGGAAAGGGCTCACAATGGCTTGATTCTTTTAGTGAAAACGTGAGTTCAAGGCTCTACTCCCTTCTGGGTCTAGGTATGTGTTAAAAACATGATTAATGAAATATATATATTGGTGAAAAATACAAATTATTGTTTTATTGTTTTAAAGATGTTTTTTTTCCATTTTTAGCCTTGTATTTTTTCTATCCCTAGTTTCTCTTTATTCTCACAAATTATTATCAATCGTCGACCGTCGTCATCGTCGACTCGTTAGAAAATCATTGTCGCTGGAAAGTCATTGAAAATTTTGTCAAATTCAGAGCCAGAGTCATCAACTGAAATGTCACCGACAACCTACGACATAAATAGGTGGACACGTGAATAGATAAGCAGATAAACAAATGTATAACTGTCATGACCTGAACCCGCCCTTGTAGGTTAAGGTCACAACCGGCTAGTAATCATAAGATTACCTACGACCTCAGACGAATTCAAACGTATCTAGTAACAGTAAAAGGGGCTAAAATGAAAGCAGACTTACAAATTTTGTCCATTGAGCTGTGATTACATGGCATACCAAAACAATGCCATAATAACTCACACCATAACCAAAATAAACATCTCGTTCATCCATCCAGGATCATACAGATACATAGCCAGCTGAACCAAATATCTATATACATAGGTAGTCCAATACCAAAGTAGCAAAATGGGGTAGACAAAAGAACAAAAACAAGGTCTCATGCATGAGACGTTCCGACTGACTTCACAAAAACTTGGATTTCTTTCACATCCTCCACTGAGGTTCACCGAGGTTGGGTTTGGACATCTCATTGCTCACCTACATACATATAGATAAGAGTGAGCGAAAGCCTAGTGAATAATACCAAGGTAAAGAGGTTATATAAATGAAATTCTCTAATAAGTAATATTCTTGTTAAACACATCAAACGGCCATAGGCCCATTCATACTCTTATCAAATATGTCAAACGGCCTCAGGCCCAAGCATATCAAACGGTCTCTAGCCCATCATATCAAACGGTCTTTGGCCCATCATATCAAACGGCCTCTGGCCCAATTCATTCATGTCAAACGGCCTCGGGCCCATTAATGTACATTTCATATTTGCAATCATAATCATATTCGTAGTCAAACGGCCTTAGGCCCAATGCATTTGTATTCAAACATATCAAATGGCCTTAGGCCCAATTCAAACATATCAAACGGCCTTGGACCCAAATCATGTTCTTCACAGAGCCTTATACAAAATTTGGGCGTATAGAATTCTCATTCATACTTCAAGTCAACAGATCCATGAAGCTTATACAGAAGTAGCATTTGAAAAGTAACATACTTGAAAATATATTTACTAAGATATTACTCACAGTGTTCTTCTGATGGATTTGCCCTTGCACTTGACATTGCACATTTCATAACATATTGGGTTACAAGCGATTCAATCCGTTCTTTGTTTTATTTCTCTTAGGCCTCTTTCTTATCCCTTTAGTTCATTTATAATGTTCAATGCATGCCTAAGAGTGCTTAGAAATGAAAGAGAACGGAAAACGAAACATAAAACAACTTTTCAAAATCTCTGAAACAGGGCTCTCTGTTCGAGCGCAGCTTTGGTCGCTTGAGCAGCCTGCAAAACTCTGTAAAAATACTGGTTGCATGCATTTTATGCTCGAGCGAGACTTCTGACACTCGAGCGAGGAGCCTTGCAAAACAGGGTTTGCTTCGAGCGCATACTTGTTCGCTCGAGCTACAGAACAAATCTCTGCAAAACTTCTAGGAGCTTGATTTTCACGCTCGAGTGATACTTTCCTCACTCGAGCAGATAGGTCGAATTCTGAGTTTTTCAGCAAGCTATTTGAAGTTCAAATCACAATTCCAAAGGTCCAATTCATGTATAAAACATTCAAATAGACAAGTACACTCCCAAAAACACATATTTGAAGATAACTCACAACCACAGTTCAAAATTCCATGGGTTTAACAAATTTCAAACCATAAACTTTATATATACACAATTCATGTTTTGTATCTTGCATGGACAAGCTCCTAGCTTGAAATTAAGCTTCAATATATGAAAATTCTTACATGCATGTGCCAAACAACCCTCAATACAACATGGTCAACATGCTTCACATTCAAACATGCAAATTTATGGCTAATCCTCACATGCATGTACATATTAACTTCAATTTCATTATGATCAACTCAATTCTTGTTCTTAATTACATATCTTGCTTGAATTCACTTAATTATAAACTTAAACTCATGAGTTTGAGTTCAATTACTCACCTAGGAGCTCCAATCTTCCAAATTCTAGCTAGTTCTTGAGTTAACCTTTTCAAATTCCAAGCTTCTTGCTTAATTCCACAATTTTTTGCCTTCACCCTCTCTCTAGAACCGTCCCTCTCTCTCTAGAGTGTAGTTTCAGCCAAGTAAAGAGAAATGAGCTCAAAAGATTGAGCATAAGTGTAAATAGGTCACTTATATATGCTTGCCTAATCAATTTTGATTAAGGCTAATTAATTGAGCTTAAATTAATCAATTTAATCTAATTAATTCAGTCCGAATAAATTTTTAATTAAATTTCACCATAGGTTCTAAAAATCACGCTAATCACAATGGTGTAGACAATTTCAATTTCCATAACCTCTACGGTCTTCAAACTTCAAATTATAGCAGTAAGTTGGACAGATTTTCCTACGGTGAATAGATATAGTTTCAAAAGCATAAATAATCACATAATTATTGCCGAAATCATATTAAGCATATAATCACAACCATAATCAATGTTAATTAACATAACACAGAACATGGTTATCACAATAAAAGGTAATATAGTCTTTCAATTTGTTGTTGTCCTTATGGACAAAAAAGAATAGAATATGAGGTGATTACTTCATATGTTTCAAATTTATTGGCCGGAGTGACCTAATTTCTGTTTCTGGTGGCCATTAGAATTTGATAAACAGATATAACATATCGATAAGGCTTATCTTCAATCCTATAGTTAGGTCTACATTATTTTAGTGATTTGAACCATTTATCTTATGAATCATAAAATTAAAAAAAAAAATGTATAGTCACATAATTTCATCATATTTTTTTTTTAATAAAAAAATTTAGTTTATTTTCAAAATCATATTTATAATTTATTTATTAAAAGATAAATATGAAAAAAATTAAGACTATGATTGTAGGATCAATTTGATTAATTTTTTTTTAAATGATATTGTGTGAGTAGATTTCCGACCACACTGCCAAATTAGTATTCAACTGGAGAGCACTAATAGAACAGATAGTGCCTGAATGACCTGTAACAGAAAGAAGAGATTCCGGTAGTGATTCGTCCACCCGGGGGCACTCCGACGATCAAATCAGTTATCTCTCAAAGATAGCAAAAGTGCTTAACTCACTATTCAGAATACCAAAAAAACGTACCTTAGACCCATGGGGGTGCCTCTCTTTTATAGCCAACTCAATCCTAATCCCAATAGAAGCCTTACTTCAATGGACTCTGATTATTGCTAATCTTGGACTCCTAGTAGGATTGGGATTTACTCTCTAAGAGTCTTACCTTTATCCAAACTAAAGCCTTCTCTCGTTCTAGGACTCTTATCTCTTATCCGCTTATCCCGAACTCCGATATCTTTGGAGATAACCTCGGCCTAGCCGAGATCACCTCGGCGTCATAATTAGGACACGTGGCACCTCGGCTGACATTTCGATGCCACCTCAGCCACGTGTTGCCACTCAAAAATTATGTCCCTACAGATATGTATACATCTTTGATCATTAAGATATGGATAAATCGGTAAATTAATCTCTTAATTTACTAAATTATAAATAACGAATAGAACTAAATGCGATACAACTTCTAGTATAGAATTTAAAGTTAGCATATTATAGAGAATTTTAAGCTTAAATTTCCAATTTGATGGAAGTGTCTTTATATTTATAAATCTTTTATGATTGATTGAAAAACAAAAGAAAATATTAAAAACACACGTAAGTAACTTACACCACATTTCTAACTCTTTATCTTTGTATTTTTATTATTACCAAAAAGACCTATCATCACCAAATTTCTAAATTTTCCATTACATCCTCATTCCATCACCACCACCTCTATCGGCATACCATGTTCGTCACTTCTCTACCACTACTCTTTTCCTCTACCCAGCTCCTTTCTGTCTCACCCATCTCCTTCGACGTCACCTTTCTTTCTACCCAGCCTCTCATTACCAATTGTCACTACCTAATTCCTTACCATCAACTGCAACCATCTAGCCCCTCTTTGTTTCACTCCGCCAACCCTAATCCTTCTCTTATAGCCCCTAACCCAAAACGTTATTTTGTTGCCCCCATCTCTTCCCGCTGCTTCCCTACTCCTTCTTCTTATTCTCTTCTTCTTTCAGATATGAAAACCCTAGGTTTTCATCTCTCTCTCTCTCTCTCAGGCAATGGTTGGGAACGTAGATGGAGTGGTTGCGGCTTTGGTGACGGTCATGGCAGTGAAGCAACAAAGGGAATGATGGTTGCAACGGTAAGGAGCTGCGAACATGGTAGTCGTAACCGTAGTGATGGTTACAGTGGTGAGGCGACGGAGAGAGTGGCGATTACATCAGAATGGTAGTCGAAGGAGTCAAGATTTTTTAGATTTTGGGTAAGGAGAAGAGTGGATGGTAAAGATGAGGATAGGAATGGAATTATAGAAATTGTATAAAAAAAAATTAAAAATTAAAATTTTAAGGCTGTAAGGAGTTGGTTTTGTGGTGTAAACAGAATTACCCCAACTCCATTTAATCCCATAATTTTCCAAATGACCATTTTTTTAATGTATCTCTAAATTTGGCAATGGAATCTCAATTCAACATGTAGCTTGATTATAGGAGAATTTCTTTAAATTATCTAATTTTTACTTATCTTTTACAATATGATTTATTTTTTTATTATATATATCAAAATCTATATTTTTTTGGTGGAAAAAAATCACCATAGTTAGACAATAATGTTAATCTTTTTAGTGTGAATTTTTGAAAAATATATTATAATTATAAATGTGAATATTCATACTTTTAATAAACAAAATATTATGAATTTTTTTAAAAATATAAAAATTAGTGTGAATATTTACACTTTTCAAAAAAATATTCATATTTTTCTAATATTCACATTTTCTCTTTTTCATTGAAAATGTGAATATTTGCACTTCAAAAAATTCGCATTTTTTTATTCATAATAAGTGCCAACATTCACATAATTTAAGGATTTTTAGATTTATAAAATATCCTTAGGATTTAATATGGAATTGTGAGATTTATTTTAATTTTTTACATTTTAAATATATGAAATTTCACACTATTAGAAATTTAAATTAAAAAAAAAATCAATTCATAGACTATGTGAAATTTTAAAAGCATTTTTATAAATGATCTTGTAGTACTTTTAATCAAAAGTTAACACATAAGCAAATAGATGATCCATCTCTCTCAAATATACTTTTAAACTTTAATATATCTCTTACTTTTCTATTTAAACTTTCTTGCAAGGAGAAAGGGAAACAGCGGTCGTTCACTCACCTTTTCGATCTCCTCTCCTTTCCTTCGATCCTTCTTTTCTTAACTTAGATTTGACGTTTGCCTCACCAGTCTATCCATTCTTGTCTTACCTTCTCCACCATCGAGTTCAAAACTTTAAGATTTGGGTTTAGATCTTCTCACAGTCCAAAGGTCGACGCTAGATAACGCTTCATGATAAGTGACTACCTCAATCTCAACGTTCTATATTGACCAGCGGAGGTAGGATCTTCAGATTCTAAGTTGAACACTGTAAAACAATGAAATTTTGGATAAGTTCAGTGACAACTTAGATTTGGGGTTTTTTTTCCCCCCTTAATTTTTAGTTTGTTGATATAATAATAATGCTTTCTGTGTTGAGGTTTGTTTTCTCCCTTGTGAAGGCCTTTTCTTCTCCTCTGTGGAGGCTTGGATCCTTACTCCTATAAAGATTATTTATCTTTTTTTTAAATCTTGTGATACCGCTGTATCAGATTGATCCAATTTTTTTATCGATTTTATATTAAAGATTTTTTTCCCGATCTAAAAAAAAAAAAAAAACAACTTTAGCACCTCAAAATGATGTCGTTTGATAAAGAAAATTTGAAAAAATAAATACAAAATAAAAATTCACAATAATAGCATATCTGAAACAAACCATGTGTATTAAAAAGAATTTGTGTATATGATTACGTTTTAAAGTTTCTATCATAATTAAATGCTCAGTTTGATATTTATAAATTAAAGAGGAGAAAAGAAAGATATATATATATATTAAGATTTGACGTTTATAATAAAATAATTTTTTTATTTTTTGTTTTATTAATTTAAATTCTAATGTTTTTATTTATTTTTAATTAAATAATTCGTATATTTATGTCAAGTAAAACAGACAAAAAATGAGTATTTTAATCATTAAATTCAAAGATTATTTAGTGAGTATTTTTTTAATTAAAATAGTCAAAAAATCAAACCAAGTTATCATTTGACTTACTTTTCTACATGTATTTTCATAGAAAGTTAAAAACTCAATCAAATTGTTAATTTCTAAAAGAGCATAGTCATACAAAAAATATTTAAAATATTTATTTTGATACTATTTTTTTTTGTTCGCTTTACCTAACGAAAATAGGTAAATAATTTAAATTAAAAATAAATCACAAGATTATAATTTAAATTAAAAAATTAAAATTTCATACTTTATTTTGTTACAAGGTCAAACTTTAAAATTTTATTTTATATTTTTTCCTAAATGAAAAACTGAACAAATAAAATCTATACTTACTATATATTAAGCAAAAGAGAGTTTTTAACCCCAAGCCTTGTGGGAGCTCTAATCTCCCAATCTAAATTTCCTGATTTTTTGATTTTTTTTAAAAAAAAACCTTAGCATTTATTAATTTCTCCCAACCCTTAAGTCTTGCCCTCATAATAACACTTTAATGCATTAAGAACAAGTATAAAAAAAATCTTTCAAATCTAACACATATGAATTCTTTGAAAAGTCCCAACACCTATGATTATTATCCCTCATAATAACACTTTAATGCATTAAGAACAAGCATAAAAAAAAATTCTTGAAAAGTCCAACACATATGATTATTATCAAAATATTAAACTTTAATATAATTTAATAATAAAAAAAGACATTTAATTCCTTAAAAAGTCTAACACATATGATTATTATCAAAATATTAAACTTTAATATAATATAAAAAAGAAAAAAAAGAAGACATTTAAAAATCGCAATTCACATATATAGATAATTATAAACACAATTATCTAAGGAAAATGGAGTTTTTAACATACAAGCCTTGTGGGAGCTCCAATATCCTAATCCTAATTTTCTAATTTTTTGATTTAAAAAAAAAAACCTCAACATTTGTTATTTTCTCCCAATCCCCATGCCTTTTGGGAGATTTAGTCAAAACCCTCTCATAATTAAACCCTAATGCATTAAAGACTAGCATAAACAAAATTCCTTGAAAATTTCAACACATCTATCTATCTATATTATACTATCTATATCTATATCTACATCTATCTATCTATATCTATATCTATACTATATATTAAGCAAAATGGAGTTTTTAACCCTAAGTCTTGTGAGAGTTTCAATATCCCAATCTGAATTTTCTAATTTTTTATTAAAAAAAATAAAAAAAATCAGCATTTATTAATTTGGTCAAAATTCCCTTGATCAATATTTATTAACTTTTTTCAATCCACATGTCTTTCCACATACTTGCATTTATTGATTTGGTCAAAATTCCCTGATTAACATTTAAAATTTCCTCATACAAATAGTTATAGATACAATCTATATATAGTTACTGCAATACCCTTTTCAACTTCTCTCATACATTATGGTTAATGATAAGATTGTTAAATTATTTTTATAAAAAATCTTAAAAAGCATAATTTATATATTAAAAAAAATCTAAAAAAATATAAATATCTATAATTATCTCATGCATAGCACAGGTGATAAGCTAGTTCACATTTACACAAAAATGGCTACTTCTTCTTCTTCAAACCCTAAAAAATGAGAAATGTGAAATTGAATTGATGATGGTACTCGAATCACCATGCCGAGATTGTCACACCCTTAAAATAAACCCATAATATATATAACATTGACATGCATTAACATAAGAGAATAAAACATTCATCCATTCATCAGAGTATTCTTATTTAAAAGACATTACATGTAACAACGAAAGTAAATGCCCTACGGGCTTATAGCTTTCCAAGCCAACACTTGGACACAAAATGTGAGTACTAACTCAACTGCAAATTAAGCTCTTGACTTGAGTTTACATGTAATATCAAAATAAAACAAAATAATAACTAACTAAACAGATTCTTCAACTCCAAATCCTCCCAAGCTAAGTCCTTGGAGGTAGCATCTCACCTAGACTTGAAAATGATATTCCCGTATAGGGTGAGCCACAGCCCAGCAGAAATACACTAAACCAAATATAGGAATTGACTAAAGCAATAGCATTCAATAGATGGTTAACACAACAATATCAATTTCATCACTATATAGTTTCATGACCATTATGTCCATGATATGTTTTACTTTCCATTTATACAGACATGGCTCAGAACCTGGCCAAATTATAAAATGAGACTACATCTCACCTCAACATTACTTCCAATATCAACAATTCAAATGAGACTAAGGCTCACTAAAACACTTTCATAAATCAATAAGTACACATATTTGCTGTACTAATGGAGTCCATCCCTTTCTCCTCCTAAACAGGTTTGAGAGTCCATCCCCTATCTTCCCTCAAACCATGGAGTACATCACCTATCTCCTCCCAAACAATATGCATATACAATGTATTAAACACTTGTCATACACAATATTCAATCAATACACGTATTTACTGTATTAATTCAACCGTCATATTCAATGACTTATTCAATGTGATTAGTTTTAGTTTTCCCTAATCAACATGCAATGTCTACAACAATCACGACTATCCTCCACCGATAGCCCAAAACAGTTATTTCTAAACAGGAAATAAATGTATCAACAAATATAAACTCAATATTTTCATAGGTGAGTGATTAAATTATCCAATTACACCATTTAATCTCATAATTCCCCAATTTCATGAATTAAATCAAATTCCCCATTTTCCCAAAATTAATTATACGAATTAATTTATTACAACAATTAAGGCTTTTTAAATTATAAATCAAACCCTAGCTCTTTCCAAATTACCGAACAACACCAACATATCAAAATGACCAAAACTTAGGACAAAACCTATAGTATGGAGTAGGGTATCCCTACCTCGAAGTGAAGAACTCGAATGGAGAAGATGACCCGAAATCCAAAGTGCCCCGAATCCACAAATGTTCAGATTAAAACAAAGCCCTCAACCCACTCTATCTTTTTAATAAAGAACCTAGGGTAGAAACACCCTAAAAATAGATGAAACCTAAGAGAGAACGTGAGTGGAGGGAGAGAGAACACGGACCTAGGGTTTTTAAAACAAAAGAGGATGAAAAAAAATGTTTAAAACCGCTGCTGCGTATTTAAATAAAACAGGCTCGCTCGAGCGAAGGATTGGTCGCTCGAGCGACCAGACACAAGAAAGCCTCGCTCGAGCCAAAAACTCGAAGCTTCAGGTCTGCAACCCAGGAGCACGCTCGAGTGACAGAATGCTCGCTCGAGCGAATAACTCGAAAACATACACCTCGCTCGCTCGAGTGAAGGAAAGCTCGCTCGAGCCAAGAAACACGACTCTCAGGTTCTATACCCAGACGCAGCCGCTCGCTCGAGCGAATAAACCATGGCTCGAGCGAAGGCCCAAAAACAAGAGCTCGCTCGAGCGACAAACTTCTCGCTCGAGCGAAGGACCAAAAATCTAGGCAGCAACCCTTTGCTCCCAAACACTCCCAAACTGTAATAAAACCTGCCCATTACAACCCATAACTCAAATGACAAGGAAATAAAGAACGACAACAACATATATATAACCACAAGATCCACGGAACCTAAGTCCGGATACAACAACCAAATGGGGAAAGACCGGGGGCGCTATAGAGGTGCTTCATCCCATGCAAACATGATAACTGGGGAAGTGTTAATTCTTCTTCTTGACTTTGAGTCCGTCTCTCCATGTGCAAATGTACTTTTACGAGTATTCATTACTGAAATTTAGTAAAAATTTTAAAATTTCTAACATTACTTATCCATTATTCCATAAAAATTAAAAATTTAGTCGGATCTATTTGAGAAGTCCATAAAATTCATCATAGATTTCATTTTAATAATTCGAACAATTCATTTTATAAAACTTTCAATATATATTCATTAAAAAATTAGTTTGATCCGATAATCTAAACATTTTCATTCTATCATATTTGTTTACGAAAAAGTAGACGAAAAATATACTTTTAAAAATAGACTTTACTTTTTGGAGACACGATAAAATAAAAGAGGTTACAATTTTGATAGATAATATAATTGAGGACTCCACAAAATGAATTATTTGCATTATGATAATAAGACTCGTGATGAGTCCACGAACCCTTCAAGTCTTCTTATGTTGAGATATGAACATGAAAAAAACTCATATTTTTTTCCAAATAAGTTGAACTATCCATGGGCTCCTTAAGTCCTCTTATGTTGAGATGTAAATATAAAATAAATTCAACCCTTTTTCCAAATAAGTAGAACTAAAGTGTAAGAGATTTAAACTGACAATTTATGCCTACAGTTGCAAATGAACCAACTTGTTCACCGTGACTTGGCTTGGCTTAACTTGATAGGGCTCTACTTGACTCAGTTTGTAGCATATATAAATGAGTTCAAACTAAAATTTTAAACTCATTAAATAAACCAATTGAACTCGAGTTAGAATAAGCTCTACTCTTGTATTAGGTATTTAAATAATAAAATCTATACATTATTTATAGGAAAAATTGCAATTGGGTGCAAGTTTTCAAAAAAATTACAAATTAGTGAAAAGTTTATTAATTTTAATAATTAAAGTTATAATTTTTTTTATAAATCTATAAATATTTTGTATAAATATCACTAATTTGTAATTTTCCCTTGTATGTAATATGTTGTATGTGCATATTGTAATACAAAATGATATTTAACCAATCAACCGAGATTGATTATGGACCCAAACTTTATCTTTGTTATTAGATTTTCAAGCTAAGCTTGAGAATAATTAGTATCAACGAGTCAAGCCAAACTTGAGATAAATTAATTTACAAGCCAAGTTTGAGTTTGATTTTCGAGCTTGATAAACAAATAAGCCCAACTCAAACATTACAAAGTTCGACTTAATTTGTTTACAACTTTACTTATACTTCATATTAGTTTGGTAGTAAATTATATTTGTATAGAGAAAATATTTTCTATACTTTGGTTGTTAAACTATTAGATTCTTCCCATTTCGTCCAAATTACAACGCTAAACTTTTGTGACAGAAAATGCCAATATATTTTTTTTAATAAATAACCCAACTTTATTAGAAAAGCATCAAGTTGATGCAAAGAAATACAAAACTGAAAGCCACCAAGGCGCACAGACTTAACAAATCAAATCCTCCACAAAATCTATAAAAGCCAAAACATCAAGATTAACCGAACATGTCATCTAACTATACAAAACCATAAGGAGATGTCTTTCTAACCAAGGAACCGGATGAGCTACCCCCTCGACAACATGCCTATTACGCTCCAACCAAACCATCCAGAGAAGACAATGAGAGGTAAGCATCCACGCCTTCCGATGCTGTCGCCCAACACGACTCCCAGCCCAACTTTGCAAAACTGCCTTAACTGAATTCGGCTGCACCCAAACCAAGCCAAAAGTTGCAACAACAAGCATCCAAAGATGAGAAACGATTGGACAATGAATCAACAAATGATCCACCGACTCCACATTACCGCAGCACAAGCAACACCAATTGACCAAAATGTGGCCACGACGAATCAAATTATCCAAAGTCAAAATACGTCCCCACATGGCCGTCCACACAAAAAAAGGCCACCTTGGACAGCGTACCCATAGACACCCCATTTTTGACCATCCTCAAGACTTGATTGTGCTTGTAGGTACATCCGGACACAAGTTCGATTGCTCATCGGGCATTCGACTTTTGCGATGGAACGTCACAGGTTCGAGCTTTCCAAACCCTGTATCCCTTCTGCCCTATTCTTGGACCATGACTTGGTCCTTTCAAAATGTGTTTCTTGGTGCACTGCCGGCCCCCTTTTGGACCTGCCGGCCCCTACTTTGTTGCTGCCGACCATTGATTGAGCTTGTCGGCCATCAATAAGCCACTGCCGGCCATCCCTGATTGCCGGCAGCACCCTTATCTCAGCAGGTTTCACTCCAGATCTTTTGAGCCAGCTGGAATCCTTTTATCTGCCCTCTATGCACGTGTATGGAGGGATGAAGCTCTTGCCAAGCTTCTTGAAGAAGCTTTGCATTGTTTTTTTTCTATATAAGGAGAGAGCCTCTCTCTTTAGCAGAGGTTTAGCATTTTGAGAAGAAATATCTCTCTCTCTCTCTCTCTCTCTCTCTCTCTATATTGTTGTTCATTTGTGCCTTGAAGTCCATTTTCCTTGCACTTTTACACTACAACACTTAGAGATACGCCACCATCTTTGGGTTGAGGTTCTTGGGAGGACTTCTTGAGCTCTAAAAGTGAGTTTTTGGCCCCTAAGGTTGCTGGTTTCGAAGTTGATCTTCAAAGGTGAGTTTCTTCCCCTTTTTAGCACTTTTTCTGTACCTCATTTTGGCCATCCTTGCATATTGTTTTAGGCCTTGCTTTCAACTGAAAAAAGTCTTGTATTTAAGTACTTTTGAAGTTTGTTTAAGGTCTTTTGGCTGTTGAGGGTCTTCAACCCTCTTGTTGGCCTTGTTTGGCCTTGTCTTGAGCCATGCCTTAAGGCCTCTGAACTAGCCTTGGTTTGGCCTTCTAACCACTGAAATCCAGTGGATTTTCAGTAGTAGGCATGTGGTTTTGAGGCCTCAAATCAGAGGGGATGACCCCCTCTCTTTTGGTTTTTGTTTGCTTGTATTTTTGGCCTTCCAAAGGAGCATGCTTCTCTGTACTTTTGAGGCTTGGTTCAGGCCCTTTTTTGTGACTTTTAGGACCTTCCTTGGCTCTGTTCATGGCTAGTTTGGTCACCTTTTGCATGCATCTTGTATATGTAGTGTAATCCCATTTGTAGCTCATCAAAGTAGCATGTTTTCCTAGCTTGTGTTGAGTCCATTTCAATAGGTTTTTGGTGATGTTTTACCATACCTTAGATCTGTTTTGGGTTGGTTTTGTCACTCCATGCATGTGCAATACACTTGTAGTGTAAATCTCATAAACTAGCTTTATATGCTTCTTGCTTTAGCATGTCGTCCTAGCTTATGTTCAGTCCATTTCAGCATATATTTGGTCATCATTTGTCATGTCATGACTCTATCTTTTGCTGGTTTGGTCGTATTTTGCATGCTCCATATACTTGTAGAACAAATCTTGCTTACTAGCTTTATGCGCATGATGCTTTGACTCATCATCCTAGCATATTTTGGCTTTGCTCCAGCATGATTTTGTTCTTATTTTGAGGTGTTCTAACACTGTTTTGGGTTGCCATGGCCATATCACTCATGCTTTGTATAGCTATAGTGTAAATACTTAGGCTGGTCTTGGGTTTTGAAGCCCCTACCATGCCATACATGTGATGTTTGCATGCTTTGTCATCATTTCAAATGTTATTTCAGTCCATGAAATGTGGTCATACACTTGCATTTGACATACTTTTAATGCCTTGGAGCCTTGGCTCTTTATGCCTCATGAATGGATCATTGTGCATGCCATTAAGCCTAGGCCTTTGGGTCATCATATCAGTGCATTTTTTGTCTTATTATACCATGATGTAACTCTATTTTATGTTGTCCAAGTCATGCCATGTTTGGTTTCAATAGGTGTAGTGCATTGCCTCTTTTGTAGCCTTGCATGCTCCTTGTTTTTGGCCTCTTGTTCTAGCCCGTGTTGGTTAGCTTCGAGCTTGTTTTTGGTCTTGTTTGGACCTGCCTTGGGACTGTTTTAGGTTCCCTTAGCCCTTTAGGGCTTGCCTTGTATGGCCATGGCTTAAGTCCCTTTGTTAGTTTCGAGCTTTGAGCTTTCTAACATGCTATGCTTGCATTGTTTAGTTGATTTGGCATCAATTTACATGAGATTTCAGAGCTTACCTTGTTGTCACATATCCATGCTTGTCACTCTTTAAGTGTGCTTAAGAGTTGCATTTTTATGCCTTAATTCTTGAGCCAATTGGCATGCATGTTTGCCTTGCCTTTTCATGCTTTTCATACTATCAATTCATCACTTATGGCCACTGATTTTGGCATATCTGAGGTCTGCCTATTTTGGTTTAAGTCCATCCCTTGCATGTTGTTGCATGCTTGTCTTATATATTGTTGTATGCTTGCTCCATCTTTGCATGTTTTCGCATGCTAGTTCCATTACATGTTGTTACATGTTTATTACACTATATTTTGCATGCTTAAGTCATATTGCATGATTGCATGTTCAAGTTAGCATTATGTATGCCATCCTTGCATTGCATTGTTGTTTGGATTAAGTATTAATTCGAGCACGAGGAACGAAGGGCGTTTTATACTTCAAGTGATGAAACGTGTCTCAATTCTCGGTCGCCGAAGCTCTTGATGATCCATGATAGAGTTCTAGGCACTTATGTGTTTATTTGTGCATTTATTTCACATTGATTTGCACAAGTTGGATCTTTGGCCATCATGTATCAGGATGCGTGATTGATGGTCATAGATTCGACTACGCCTCTCCCTTGATGTTTTGAGATGATATGGGGTGACATAGTGCGTACATATCCTTGGGAGACCCTCTATTTTCTCTGTTTTGTGCTTTACTGCAGCTTGGTGTCCCAGCACATCAGTGGCCGGCAATGCCTTGTTGTTGGCCGACACCCCTTCATTTTTGGTCGACAGTGGCTCCCCATGGCCGGCAGGCCACTGATGCACTCCCCAGCATGTTTTTGGTAAGGTCCAGCAGCAAGTTCTCAAGGACACCCTGCAGACAGAGCCTCTAAAGAGCAACCGGAGAGCTTTTCGGGGCGGCATCCGAACATGCATCCTCTCATTCTTCGAATAGAGCTGGAGCAGCTTTATTTATTGCTTTTCATTTGTAATTAATTAGTTAATTGTTGTAATAATTAGTTGTAGCTAGTTATTCAATTCGGTTATGTAATAATTAATTAGCTTGTTAGTATTATTTATTCGGACCCTCCGTCGACAGGGCCAATTTTGTAATAAGTGTGCGTGCATGTGTGCATGTCTTCCAACCTCCATTTCTTTCTCCCTTTTACTTATCTGCTTTCGTTGGTTAGTTTTAGGTCATGTTTCAAATTAGCATACTTATGCTTTGCATGTTTGCATCCATTCATCTGTCTAGCATATTTATGCTTTGCATGTTTGCATATATTCATCTATTTTGCATGTACCGGGCTCGGTGCATCATACTAACTGCATTGTTATTCGATACCAAGTTGAATACATGTATCAATTATCGCATCCCATGTGTCATCTTAGAATAGCTGAGCCTATTTCTAGTTGCATCTTGTATGCGTTGCATTAGCTATCTTAACATGAACTAGGATCATGCATTGATTTCTAACTAGTTCTTTGTTTTGGCTCGGAGTACTAGGTAAGCTTTTATGCTTTAGCATACTACATGTGTATCATTGATTGCCATGATAGCATGCTTGCCATGAGGCTATTTGCTTAAGTGTTTAACTGCCTGAATGCCTGTGAGTGAAGGTTGGATTGCTTGAATTGGAACAATTCATTGAAATCCACATTTTAGCCTACTTACGAGTAGCAAATTTCAAATAATTTTCCAAACAAACGGATATGCGATGCTTTGTTCCAAATTAGGCGATCTAGTCTATACTTGTTTTGCTGTGCGCATCACATAGTAATTCTAGCTAATTAATCGGAATAAGAACACATGTGTTTTTCAAAAAACTAGATATCATGTTTAGTAGTGACCGATCTATGATCGGGCGAGTGGGGGTGCTCATAGCTGACCTTCCCCAATCGTACCCAAGTTCCCGAGCCGAGGCAACTTTGGTGATGACGGACATGTGGCCTTAGGCACAAGTCAGGGTTTCCTAAATGCCCCCAAAATAAAATATTTAGGTGGCGACTTTGTATCTGGCAAAGCAGTCCATGTTTGGCACTTTTTTACAAAAATCAGTTTTTCAAAACGATTTGCCGGATTTGGACTCTTTGGTGATTTATCGGTCTTGCATTGCACTTTGCGAGATCAGATTCAGAATCGTGACAATTTGAGTCCGAACTGTAGCATGAAGTCCAAGGGCGCGTCTACACAAAAAAGGCCACCTTGGACAGCGTACCTGACACCCAAACACATCGCTAAGAGAAAACAACAGCCTCCTCATGAACAAGCACATTATAAAATGACGAAACAGAAAACTTTCCTTTAGCCCTACAGCAATCCCATACCAAAGCATCCAACCCCAACCCCCCAACACACAACTCATATAAAATCCCAACAACGCCAACAACTAGTCTTGCTCCTAATCCTGGACATTGCGACGCAAGTGCACATTCCAAACAGTCGAGTCCCCTCGTGCAGACCGCACAGGATCCACCGTCACCTCCAGATTAGTGACAATTCGAAAAATCAAAGGGAACCGCACTTCCAAAGACAAGTCACCACACCACCTATCCTGCCAAAACCAAACTCTATCCCCCACTCCAACCTTCAATTTAACCCTCCACCACCAACCAAATCCCTTTCTATACTCCATGGCCATGTGATTGGACCACCCGCCCAGAACACCACCCTCCTTTCCCCTCACCAAATTTTGCCACCACCACCCTCCTCCAAAGACGGTTTCTCTCCACCACAAAACGCCACAACCATTTTCCCAACAAAGCCACATTAAACATGACTAGCCTCCGAATCCCCAGACCCCCATTGACCTTAGGACGACAAATCCGATCCCAAGCCACCAGATGATAAGAACCCTCCTCCCCATTGCCCCATAGGAAATCCCTCTACAACTTCTCAATCTGCTTTGCCACTGACACTGAAATGACATGAACAGACATAAAGTAAGTTGGAATACTGGATAAGACACTCTTAATCAACGTGGGTTTACCACATTTTGATAAATACTGCCGCTTCCACCCAGCCAATCGCCGCTGCACACGCTCCACCACCCCATCCCAAACTCTCTTCGCCTTGAAGGATGCCCCGAGAGGTAACCCCAAATATGAAATTGGCAGAGACGTCACCTTACACCCCAGAATAGCTGCTAGCACCGATGTTGTCTCCACCTCGTCCACTGGAATCAATTCCGACTTTGCTAAATTCACCTGAAGGCCTGAAACTGCCTCAAAACACAACAACACACACCGCAAATGGCCAATCTAAGCAACATCCGCACCACAAAAAATAAGTACGTCGTCTGCATAAAACAAATGGGAAATCGTCAGAGGGACGGAATCCACTCCCACAGGGAACCCCTACAACAGGCCTCTTTGCATTGCTCGAGACAACAAACGCCCCAGCGCCTCCATCACGAAAATGAACAACAAAGGAGATAATGGATCTCCTTGCCGTAATCCTCTAGAAGTAGGAAAGAAACCTGCTGGAGACCCATTAACAAGGATCGACATTCGCATCGTAGATATACAGAAATGAATCCACCTCCTCCATTGATCCTCAAAACCCAATCTGTGCAACATATACAATAAAAACTGCCAATTGACCTTATCATAAGCCTTCTCTATATCAAGTTTGCAAATAAGCCCTCCTATTCCTACCGAAGTCTAGAGTCCGCACATTCATTCGCTACTAGGACCGTATCGAGAATTTGCCGACCATCCACAAAAACATTCTGAGACTCAGAAACCACTCCTTCCAACACACCTCATAATTGATTCGCTAACACTTTTGCCAAAAGCTTGTACACACTACCTAATAGACTGATAGGCCGAAAGTCCTTAATATCCACCGTCCCACTCTTCTTTGGGATCAAAGCAATAAACGTAGGCGTTGAGGCTGCGCTCAAACTCTCCTGATTGATGAAACTGCCCGAACATAGCCATCACATTTGCCTTCACCACCCCCCAACATTCCTGGAAAAAAGCTATCGAAAAGCCATTTGGACCTGGCGCTTTATCCCCAGGCATACTCTGTAAAGCCTTGCACACCTCTTCTTCTACAAAAGGTCGTTCTAACAAGCAACTGTCCGCCTCTGAAATAGTATCAAAAATAACACCATCCAGGCCTGGTCTCCACACCTCTTTCTCATCCTGAAATAAATGCTCGTAGAAACTGACAATACCTGTCGTAATCTCCTCGGACGATGACAGCTCCACACCATTCACTCGCAATCTACCTATCTAGTTCACCCATCGATGAGCATTAGCCACACGATGGAAAAACTTTGTGTTTCGATCCCCATCCTTGAGCCACAAGCATTGAGATTTTTGTTGAAAACTAATCTCTTCCGTACGAGCAATGTGACCAAATTCCGCACAGGTCCCATCTCGACAAGCGAGATCTGTTTTAGATAATCCCCCCGCAGCCTCTAACACATCCAACTCCTGTAACACTGCGAGCACATTGACCTTCTAGACCTTCAAATGCCCAAACACTTCCCTATTCCACATCTTTAAATCAAACTTGAGAAGTTTTAGTTTCTGTGCCAGACGACAACTCGGTAAGCTTGAAACAAAATAACTGTCCCACTAACCCTTCACCTGCTCCTTAAAACCCTTAGATTGCAACTACATATTCTCAAACTGAAACGGAACCGGTCCACTCCTGATACCTCCACTATCCAATAAAACTGGCAATGATCTAATACTGGGCGAGACAACTGAAATTGAGTCATCTGAGAGAAATGCTCCTCCCACTCCCCTGTTACCAAGAATCTATCAAGCTGAGACATTGCTCCTCCCCCAGACCATGTATAGGCACCGCCTTGCAATGATAAATTTACCAGAGCCAGATCATCAATTAAAGAAGAGAACGCCTGGATAGAAGCCACCACCGAAGTTGCACCCAACTTCTCCTCCAGACTCCTCACCACATTAAAATCACCACCTACACACCATGGAACCCCCCACCGATAAGCAATGCATTGCAGCTCCTCCCAAAAACTAAGCCGCTCCCATCCACTAATCAGCCCATATACCTCTGTAAAAGCCCACCGGAAATTGTCCTCAAAACACCGAAATAAACAAGAAATCGAAAAAGCTCCCACCTCTTCCTCCTCTTTGATCACCACCCTCTTATTCTAACAAAGAAAGACTCCCCTAGCCACCCCTAGAGCCGGCAAATATGTCCAATCCACAAACCAACCACCCCACAACTCTCTAAGAATCTCCCCCCCTAAACATTCCATCTTAGTCTCCTAAAGACACACCACATCTGCCCGTGCACTGTGGAGCAGAGGCTTAACCAACCCTCTCTTGCCCCTATCATTTAATCCACGCACATTCCATGATAAAGTTTTTAACTGCATTGCAACAATAATTGATTTTCGCGACCCTTTCTAGTGCCCCGCCCATCCCTACCCTTTTGTTGATCATAATTTATGGAACACTCCAATTTTTGTAATTCCCTAACACGTTTTCCATTGTGTTTCACAGGCTCCACCACATCCCTAGTAGGAGCCCCATCCCTCTATGATGCCTCTATTGCAGAAAATAATTCTAGTGCCTCTTCCTCATGTCCTTCGAAAGAAACACCCAAAAATTGGCTCACCTCATTGATACGAGAAAGAACCCAATACGAAACCTGCTATGGGCTCAGACAGCCCTCCCCTTGAAACTCTGTTTCTGCCACTGATGCATCATCCTCCTCCCCAGCATCTACAATAACTTCCCCGCTACAGGATACCTTTGGTCAAACCACCAAGGCCAACTCATTTGCCACATCAACTCAGTGACCTTCAGCCTACGTAACCATTGCATCACGCCGGACCTTGCAACCCCCCTGATCATGGCTCTGCCTTTTCGTCATGACATCAATCTGATGCGACTGAGCAGGATATGACAGCGACATGCCCACTGGCCGACCACCGGCAACACCTTCATGAAGTCGCGTATCTTCCACCGACACTCTCATTGCATTGACACTAACACCCAATCCCGTCACGCAGCGTCGTAAAGACCCGATTGAGATCCGAGTTGGTATCACTGGGCTTGCCTGAAGCACTTTCGCCTGGGTTGGGCTAGACGAACTCTTGCTCCACAAAGCCCACCTCGCTCTCCACACAACCCAGACCCCTAGCAAGATCTATTTTATCCCGCGTTTGCTAGCCCATTGGATTAATAATGCTTTGGGCCTTGTCTGGGCCCAGATGTGTGGCCTTGAATACCTTTTTAAAGCTCACGCCCTTTCCCACCTAGACTTGAGGCCGACATTAAGAACCCCTAGATACATTTTCTCTCCCAAATCTTTGCAAATATTCCTTCACCCTCAAGATCTTCGGGGATCTGTGATTTGGTTGACGTGAATCACGCCTTTTCCTTCTCAGTCGAAGATCTACCTTCACCACAGATGACGGCGCAATAGGCTCCACCGTCGGCTCATCCTTTACCCACACCGGTACCGAAAAATACCATGACCTCCATTGGATAGAAACTCGCGATGGTATGTGCTCAGAAGACTTGACACACAACCGAACATGGGCTAAATCCGCCGATGACTCATCAACCGCCATATAGCCACCACACTGCTCGCTGATTTGACGATAAATCTCCTCTCCACGAAAATGAAGAGGCAAACCCACCAGTCGGAGCCACATCCTCTTCACTGATGATGACGTCTGGCCTGAGGCACAAAGAGCCAAAGGTGACCACCATTCTTAATCCAAATTGCGACCACTAATGGTCCAACGTCGCCGTAACAACATCTCTGTCTCACTTCTTGTTGGCAAAACGAACAAGAAAGCTTGAGTGCCGAGAGGTCGCACCTCCACATTCTCCGTAAGCTGCCACCACCGACTAACCCAGTTAGAGATATCCGCGTAGCTGGTCCCTTTTCCACCCACCTCCCGAAATTGACCCACAAGCGACCTGTCCAACTGACAAAACCAGTCTGCCTCCACCTTCAAGTGAACTGCCTTTACCCCTCCAGACACACCACGAATAGTTTGAACTGCTGGTGTGTCCTTCCCCTGTTTACCACTAAAGCGTGTCACCCAGCCATCCCCTAACCCAAAACTTTCAAGAACTAGAGCCATATCCCCCCATCCACCTCCAAACTCTGACATCGGAATGAAGATCTGTTCCCTCCGATTCCCTACCGTCACCACTATTTGAACAGAAGAAGCACCTCCTTCCTCCTCTCAAACCCAAACTGCTATGTTGCAATTACCCTCGTGAAGTCGACCTAGAAACTTGAGAATTTCTGGTGCCAATGAGGCCACTCGCAATTTGGCCATAATCCATTGTGCTTCATGACCAATTAGCACTACTGCCCTTGACCCCTCTCCACAATTTCTAAGCTACGACGCCCAATCAAATCGACCGACGACTCTGCCAGTTCAAACGTCTGACTACCGAGAAAAAGGATTCGCCGGCGTGGGCCATCTTCTTTTGTCACAGGTAACTTTTAGACTCACCTAAAATTTATAGTCAATTTTTCTATATAGATATACACATATACATATATATATATATATATAACAAATAAATAATAACAAAATTGCATAGGATTAGGATCGTAGTGGAATTGGGATTGTATGCAATTCTAAACAATTTTATGAATAAATGCCAATATTTTTGTTAAAGACTAAAAGTGAAAAATAACTTATATTTTAAAGTCCCGTTTGGTTGTCCGAATTGGATATAAGAGTTTGAGGAGAATATGTAATACCTAAGAATAAGAATGGAATATAATATGTTATAGGATATAAGATGGATTATATATACTCACTTATATTATGTTTGGTTAAAATAGGATATAAGTTGGGAGCAATTATTTTTGACTTTTGAATGAAAGATGAGCTATATCCGATGGTGGAGAATATACAATACCATGGGAGATGGTATTGCTTGTCTCCCCTTTTGCATCATATATTATCTCCCCTTTTGCATCATATATTATCTGGACTCTCCATATCCGGAGCAACCAAACACAAGATATGTAGGGAGATAAAAATAAAAAAAAAAATAAAAAAATGTGAGATCTACCTTGTATTATATATGATCCCACACCTATATCCGACGTTTACATCTGCTAAACAAACAGGGACTTAAGGGTGAAAGAATAATTTATTTTATGATTCTTAATGATGTTGAAGTTGTGTAGTCACGAATCATGATAGAGCAAGTTCCATAAGTGAGTCTTGTCTAAGTATTTAGAACGTGTTCAAATTATATTTGAAAATATTTTGTTATGAAGGTTTATATTTTTAAAAATAATTTATTAAATTTTATTTTGTGATACTAATATATATATACATATACACATAAAAGACAATATATGATGCAAAATTTAAAGGTAGACTATAGTAAATTTAAATAATTCATGCTAGAATTCGACATATTTTGGTCATCATAGTCAAATTAGATGCCATAGAGATTTGACAGATAGCATTGTGTTGTTGAAGTTGATATTTTGGTAACCATTGTAAAAAATTTGAGCATTAGCACAATTGATAAGAAATTGATGGACTTGCTCTGAAACCATAGATTCTTCTTGCAAAAACAATGTAATGACATAATAGAATCATCCAAGTTATTGTGCTCATATACCATTCAACAAAGAACAAATATCCAATTATGCATATCTGAAAAAAAAAAAAAAAAAAAAAAAAAAAAAAGAAAAGAAAAAAAAAAAAAAGAGAGGGAGAAATGAATACAGAACACTAGAGCTATAAAAGAGAAGTAAGAACTACAACGAAATTATTCATGGACCGGGAGACCTAAAACATAACAAGGATGATTCGGGCAAGTTTTCATTTGGCAAGAACCAGCGGGCTTTTGATTTAACAGTAATCGGAATTCTATATAGTTATTAGAATCGAAAGGCGAAAGCAACTAGCGGGAATAGTGATATGGGACGCCCACATAAATATAAAGAAAAGCATAAACTAGTAAATTTCTATCCGTTTAGAACACCTAGCTTTTGCAGAGATGCTTTGACATTGCTGCTGTTGCACCCTTCAGACTCGACAAGATTGGGGTTGTCAAATGGCATAACATATTCGAGAGGATAGTTTCTGTTACCATGCAATTTGTGTGCACCGCTGCAAACTCCCTTCAATATCACAGTTTTGTGTATTCCACCAATTAATCCTTCATAATCCGTGTCCCCGCTTTCTCCCACAAAGACCACTATATTTGACAATTCTACCCCCCATCGGACATACAAGTACCTGCAAGGAAAGTACAATTATTATGGAAGACGGTCTCCTAAAATTACTGAATAATGCTCTATGCACCGATTGGTATATCAATTAGTGTATAAACGGATGATGTGACACAATTTTATAGGTTTTGAGTATTTATAATTTATATAATGGGTAGAGTTATAATTTTGAAATGGTAATGTCATAACATATGTTGGTACACACTAATTAGTATACTAATTAGTGCATGTAGCACCACCAAAAATTATTTCATAAAAAGAAAATAGAAATGTTGAAACCCCAATCAAAATGCAGGAGAGATGTTTTCACAAAAAGAATAAACAAAAATGGAAAGTTCGCCCGGATGCATAGGGATGTGAAATTGCCTTAGCATTGTGTACACAAATCTCTTTAGTTTTCACAACTTTTTCACTCATAATAGTCATGAATTTCAATAACTAGTTGCAATTGTACAGCAAAATTCAGGGCTGCATGTACTGCAGATGAACTTTAAAAAGCTATGTTTTAGTCTCAATACCGTTGAAAGCATAAAAATGAGATATTTCCAAAAAGGCATAATGAGTTCCGTCATAAGTAATGCAAAAAGATAATTGACGAACCTTACAAAACCTTCTCGTGATTCAAAATTCACATATCACTCCAATTGTCAAAAGCACTAAACTAATGCGTGAATCTGTGTAACAGGAACATAAGACGCATACCAAAGTTCTGAACATTATCTGGTTAACTTCTCATTTTAATTTAACCAAACCAGTGGCAGGAAACACTACTTCAAACATCGTTACATGACCAAAACATATCAACAGATGAGTGATATATCAAACAAATCAATTCAGACCTAAAAAGCACGAACACTTCTGTGGAGGGTGTGTGTCATGTCAGACACCAACACTCTTTGAACACTTCTAAAAGCATGTCCAACACTTCTTCAATATGTTTTATTTAAAAAATCATATTCATAACATAGGACACTTTATCCACATTTCGAGGACATTTTGGTGATACTTCTTCAATCCTATAAACACATCACATGTGATGAATAATAACAATGTTTTGCATTCTTCATAACACAATGCGTGGACTTTACAAATATTTTTGAAATATTTAGAACATGAATTGCAATGTTCTATAATGGTTTTGCATTCTTTAGGGTGTTATTGTTACATGAATGATATCTAGATGTTTAAGTTATGACATATGTGATTTTTTATATGTAATTAGTGTTATGTTACATATTTTTCAACATACTTAGATATTTTAAAATATAAAAAATAAAAAATAAATAAAAAAATTAAAGTGACCCAACCATGTCGTATCTTGTATTTTTTTAACATCATTGTGTCATATTGCGTGTAGTATCTATGCTACTTAGACTAAGACAATCACAAAAACACCATGGATTATCAATAAATTTAACTCTACCTACCACAATATGGGTTCCTACAAAATTATGTGTATATAAAGATATTCTGTTACTTGGACTCTTCTATTTCCTCACAGTACCCGTGGACATGGGGATATAACATGGGTAAGGGTGTGGATGTGTCCTGCACCCATACTCAATTTAGACACTCATCCTATACGATGTTTGGAAAGAAAAAAAAAAAGCAGCTCACATTTTTTAGTAAAAGAAATATTTCTTACCTCTAACATGAATGGAAAAGAGAAATTCTATATTTCTAGAAAATCTTATTGAATTTCAAGTATTTTAAATAATTTACATCATCTTATATAAGAATATTATATAATATATACCCTATAAGTGTGCAGGATATGTCCCCGTCCTTAATTTTAGATACATATCCCAACATCTAATATTTAAGTTTAGGAAAGTCCGACATTTGGACACACATCCGCACTCGATACTCACACCCGAATCCATGTAACATAGGTAAGATAAGAGCATGTGAGTGTATCCAAAATGATTATAAGTCTAACCAGACAAACATGTCGAGCACAGTGATACAGTCATAGAAAATTTACAGACTATGTTCTTGATTGATACCATGCTGCAAAGTAAAACCACAATCACTTGATAGCTCCAAGAGTGTGCTACTATCAATAAGAATAACGAAGACCTTGCAAAACTGTTTGAAAGATTGTCTACTTAAAAAAAAAAAAAAAAAAAAAAAAGCGAGCGAGCAGCTTAATGCTCTTTGCTGAACACTAGCTGCTTTCCATTTGTGTGTTTATGTTTAGGCTGCCATGGGTGTTTCATATGCCCATTATGGATAATGTGTATGGGTACGTGAGCTGAGCTATACTGTAATCTCTTTCTTTTTGGAACAAAATGCTACCCAAGAAAAAAAAACAAAAACAACGTAACATAAAACCGGGGAAGAGATGACAACCACAACACACCTGAGGGCCTGGGATCGAGAAGCCAGCACAGGGATCACATTCATCTTTGTACCATTCTGACAATAAATAACGTGACTTCTTAGAGCCTGAATTCGCATCGATTTCCGAAGTTCCTTAACAGGAGGAACCTACAAAGACAAAGTAAGCATTAGAATTACAAGTGCATGGCAACCAATATGTCAATTGATTTAGGAAGTGACAGTTTAAAATAAGCATTCAAATTGACTAGTGGACTGGGGAAGCTTTCCGCAAACAAATTGCAGATACAATTTACCAATGCTGGGTCTTTCACTTTGAATGAAAAGCAATGTTTAGCCGATCCTGTGTCATCTTCAGCAACCACTGGTCCTCCTTCTACTCCCTTTTTGTCATTGATAGAAGCAGCCCAACTAACCAATGTTTTCCTCAAACCTTCTCCACCCCAACGGTAATCAATGTGCGAGTAGTAGTCTAAATCTGCTATGATAGGAAGCCCAAAAGGACCATTTTCAGAAGTTGAGGATGGATAGTAGAGTTCACTACCACTGTTGCATATAAAAGCATCAAAGTCCATCGGACTCAAGCCTCCTGACTTCAGAAGAGAGAATATCTCAGTTATGCACGAGGCTGTTGACAACACGAAGCCAATAGAGCCCACACTCTTGCCCGGACCAGCAGCCTCAACAACCACTTTGATGATATCATGAAAATCAGAAGTCATATCACAATCCACTGCAATGACAAAGACTGACTTCCTCCGTCTTAATATTAGAGACTTGCTCATATTATGGTCTATTTTTTCCATGTAGCCAGCCTTTTGTCGGTTTTCTTCCGTACCCTTTGACAATGTCAAACTTGAATTCTCTACTCTGCTCTTTCCATCAGTAGCATGATCTTCAAAATCTAAAGCATTATCAAATGTTCCACTTCCCTCAATTGACATCTTTAAGTTCAAAGATAGATCCTTGATATCCCTCAAGGAATCACTAGGTGAATCTGAATCTGAATTTTCAAATCCATCGTCACTTTTTTGCCATTGCGGCTGCCTTGATTTGCAGATGGCAATTCGAGATAAGTATGTCTTACAATGCTCTGGCCATGAGAAAGAGTGAATATTTTCCAGTCCATTCTGTCTACATCTTGCCCAAAGTTGCTTATCTGCAACAAGCTTGAGAAGAGCATCAGCAATAGAATGCTGATCATGGGGGTCAACTAGCAGGCCATTATCAAGAACCTGAATTAAGCCATGGTCAGTATTGAAAAACTAGGATGACAGTTCATCTTGGTACAACTCCAAATATCAAATCAGAAAATCCTTTTAGGCCGTGTTTGGATCATGGATTTGTGTAGGGATATGGGAAGGGAGAAGAAAAAAGTGACGGATTAAGCTAAATTTTTTCTCCATTTTCCTAACCTTTTTCCTTTCCCTTTCCAAATCCATCATCCAAACACAGCCTTAAGCAATAAGGTTCCAACAATGGACACACCCGATGAATATCAACTGGACCTCCATTTTTTGTGGCAACCATAGGCAAACCACGAGCTGCTGCCTGTTCAGTGAAAAGAGCTAACCTTGGATTAGCTCATGAATGAAGAAGTGAAACATAAAGCTTTGCAATTAATAAAGTAATGGCAAGCACCTCAATAAGAGTGAGCCCAAATGGCTCAATGAAAGCTGGATTGATGAACACACCCTAAAAAAATGTTTGTTAGAATGAGAAGTCAAACTAGAAAAATAATAGAGTAATATCATCACAAATGATACTGCGCATAGAAAAATAAAATAAAAAGAAAATCATAATCAGGTAATTACAACTACTCATTTACCCCAGTCATATTCTTTTACTTACATATATCTATAACCAAAGTGAAAAATAAAAATGATATTTAACAACAATAACAATAACAAGATGCCCCTCCATTTCATCATATAGGGCATTAAGCAGGGCATCAAGATGCAAAGTGAGTTATCTTCGATCTATATTCCCCTACTTCCCTATCTTACTCTACAATGAATAATTCATTTCCTCATGCATATCTGGCTATAGGATCACAATATTTGGCATTTACAGTTATGGCTTGAAGATAAGGGCAGTGCTCTGTCAATAACTGCCCCTTCCTCTCTGGCATCCCAATTCAAACGTAGGAGCTATTCCTCATTATCGAGGGTGCTTAGAAATCCCTCTGGAGCTGAAACCTATTTCACATTTCAAGAGTATGCTTACAATGTATATGGAATCACCCCCAACTATTTCACATATTACGTAAATTCTATTGTTTTGGTTTTACACAACATGTAAATGTCATTTGTTGTTCACAAAGGCTTCTTCTTTTAAAATTTTTAATTATGTACATTATATGAACCAATAAAATGCCTTAAAGTGATAGTCTAATCTAAGATGCTAATTATATAGCTCAAAAAATAGATGAAATAATTTAAATAACTATTAGGAAACAACTGATATTGACCAATTCCCTCTTATTATTATTTCTTTCATAATTATTATGTAAGAAATTTCTTCTATCAAAAGCTAACTTCTTTTTTTTGTGGCTACACTTACCCTGATAAACAAAATTCCTGACTCCGTCCCTGATCACATGGATGACATCATACAGCAATAGAAGTTGCCTAACCATTAGATACCTACATGATGATCTTTCATGTCAATGATATAACTCACTACCGAACAATGGTGACCAATGTCAAATTCTTTCTCCAATCCTTTTTTTTATGGATGCTATACAAAGCAAACGAAGCACTGAGGAAAAAGGGAAAAAAAGAAGGAAATTTAGAGGATATTAAAATATGAAACTTGAAAAAACCATATGTGCAAATGTATTGACAGAATAACTGTAGCATGATTTGCTCAACAATGCTTAATCATTTTGCTTCATGGAAGTGCAAAAGATAACCCTTCTCGTATCACAATTCAATTTATGATTTGCAAAAAGATACCTTTGTTTTTGCTGCCAGATGATATATGTCAGGAACATCAGACTGCTTGTGGTGTTTAGGATATGCCAGCATGACCATACAGATCATATTTGTCAATAAGTTTTAATATTGAAAGAAGAACAGTTGCATTTGTGTTAGACATTTCATCAATAGCATCACGGTTGCCCATTATTAATGTCTGCAACAACAGAAATGCAAAGGTGTAGTCAGAGAACTGAAAAAGATACTTCAGTTGACTAAGACTTTTCAACAGCTCACAAAATCATATAGATGTATTAATCATCAAATGCAACTCAAAGTTTGAACATACAAGGTTAGCAAGTTCCCTCAATGGCTTGCATTCTCCAAAAGCTTTGACTAAAGTAGTTATATTCTTTTTCGGGTCTGGCCTGGCAAGTGCAAGTATCATAGGTTTGCGAGCATTGGAAAAGAAACGCATTATCTGCAAAACAGAAAATTACCATGATCAGAAATATGTTTATTGGCTGATTTTCTGCAGCAGAAAGTAACTTGGACAATCAAGTCAACAACATAAATGATTGTCTCTGTCACAAATGAACAGATTTAGAGAACAAAGAATTGTTCAAACCTCAGACCAAATAGGTGGATTATCTTCATTTCCTTCAGTTTCCCCATCCATATCAGCATCTTGTGGAACAATGTGATTAAATTCCATTCCAGGAGGCATCACCTAATACCAATATGACAATTTTGAATATGCATGTACAAGCAGCAAATAGTGTGAAATGACCTAACCGACCAAATAGAGAACCAACAATAATCAAATAGTGTCTGATTTAGCTACTGAGTGGAGCCTCATTGGTTTAACAAGAAGACAATCTTGGTACTTACAACCATGCGAGGCATAGACCTGCCATAACAGCTCACATTGCGCTTAATCCTTGCTCTTAGTTTGCGCTCTAATATTGGATCAAATCCATCATACAACCTCCATTGCTCTTCTATTTCCTGTCTAGTGCTAGTGATGACTACTTCAGAGGCATCAAGAGATAATTCCTCAGCCTCTATACGTCGCATTATTTTGTATGCGGCATTTATTTCGTCCCTGGACTGTCGTCCTTGTTTCAAAAGTTGTTCAAGCTTGTCTCGTCCAAGTGAGTGGCCAGTAAAGAGCATTGGTACATTTAGAGCTCCTGACAGAAGAGCAGCAGAGTCACCTGCATCTGCATAATGTCCATGGATGGCAACAGGCCAGACTGGTTCCATACCACCAATTTGCTCACCAAGAACTCTGGACATCTGTATGATGTGGCAAAGTGCACCATCCACAAATTCAGAAATATGAGGCCAAAGGAGCTCTTTGGGAATATATCTATCTTTTGGGCCAAATGGTATACGAATTATATAAGCACCACTGCTCTCCCCAGTTTCATGGATGTCATTTTCCAGGTTCCTTGAGTTTAGCATCTCTGTTGGTTCACCATAACTCCAATCTACATCTGGTGCTGATACTTGCCTCGTCAACAAATCGACCCGATAAACTCCAGGCATTTCGCCTAGGGCCCTGGCAAGTTCTACAACATACTTAACCTGAGTACCAAACAAAATAAGCAAGAACTTCCCATGAGATACACTTTTCAGATCTTGATAATGTAGGTGTCACACAAAACCATGTCAACAAGAATTTGTAGAAAGAAAATCATGGCCAGAAGCTACCTGACCGCCTGTATCAGAATCCCGTCCAAGCTCCATGTTTTCACCACGTATCAATCCATGGAGGCTGCAGGAAGACTGGTGATTAAAAGGAAATAAATTCCACCACAAATGTCTAAATTATTTTGGAATTTTTCCACTCATCATCAGTATAAAAAATTAAATAAATAAAAAAGAGGAGAACAAAATACACACAAAAAAAATATATATATATTTTGATTGGCATATATATATATATTTTTTAAAGTAGCCGTCACAAGTAATCTTAATTAGAGGTTATGTGTTTGAAAGAAATTAAAATATACAAATATAAAAAAAGAAAGCAAGAAAGTAATTAATCCATGCCTTATTAACACAATGTAAAGTTTCTTTTCCTTGTGTTGATTAGCCCAGTTCTCCATAGCATCAACAGAACTGATCCTTGGCATTCTTCCTCTAGTGCTGCCACCATGAGCTGACATATCACCAACCACATCTCCTTTCTCTCCTTCTGATAAGTCTTCTGACATATCAGCAGTTGCCTCTCTACGAGCTTTTTCACGTTCAAGTCGCTTTTTAGCTGAGTGCTGAGCTTCTTCACCTTCAAGCTACATCAGGAAGCCAAGTTTACTGAATAAGAAGGTAAATAACACAGTACTTCAAGGACATAGTCATCAGAAACAAGGGGGGAGATTTAAATATATCTATAAAAAAAAAAAAATGCCAAAAAGGAAAAGAAAAAAATTTCAATAAGGAATGTTTTTTTCTAAAATAGGAATAGCTATGCATACAATTTGGAACTACTTCCAACATAGTTCAGAACATGATGCTTGAATCAGATAAAAGTTACAACACAGCTGCCTCATAAGAAATGTAAATGAACCTTCTAATAAATCAAAATGATGATTTCTGCTAAATCCAGTGGTGGACCCAATAATCATTGTTAGTAACGAACACAAAAGCAAACCTATCTCTAAACATTCCATTCCATTTGGAATGTACAGAAAACAAAGAAAACAAAGAAAATTAAACGTGTAATTCTCTGATAGCCCAAATTGCATCCTCCACCATCTCAATCTGTTTGAACTCCACCAGGTCTAGCTTACCCATCCCACCTTGAGATCCCCCACCAAATGCTTACATAAACACTGATGTATTCTCTTGCCTTCTTTTTCTTTCTTCTCACTCTTCAATTTGTTTTCTCTCTCCAGAAAGATATGAGGTACTCCCTGTGGAGGCCAACCATAATAGCTGTCATTCCCCAAAAATATAAATACCGAACTACCCATTATATTCCTCAACATACATGTGGAAGCTTGATAAATGTCAATCATTATGATACTAGAAACATCTCCAAAACTATACTCCATTCATAAATGTCCTTTGAGTTTTACAAAATAACATCACACGCATTAATACATTCATCGATCCTGAAACATGAATCTATAGCATGTGATCTATAAGGACAATGGTAAATAAATGCAAGTTCATGCCCTAGAGGCTACAAGTCTCCAAGACTTAGCTTGGTTACTTTACTGTTAGAATACTTATTTTTGTTCTCTTGTTAATATTTACATAAGTTGAGGGTACAATGGTCACATTGTTATGTTAGGATTTGTATATATATTTTGCTGATGTAGAGTTGAGAAAAGATGATTATTCAACATATATAAAATTTCTCTCTTCTTCTTCTTCTTCTTCTTCCTAAATCCCAACCCTAAATTCCTTCATTTTACATTCTAACTTGGGTTTCTTTAAACAACAAGGGGCTGGGTCAACTATTCAATCAAATGATATTAATCATGTTTCCCATCTCTTCTCGAGAAACAAGTGGGCTATTTCTTTACAAAATTGTGCTCAATTTCATATGTGGCAATTCCGCCAAGATCTCTTCGTTAGTTAGGGGAAGAATCCGCACGAATCGGGTATCAGAGCAATCTGTTCTTCATTAGAAAGGTTTCTACAGACTCTGGAGATCGATTGGAGGTGACCGAGACGTGTTGATGTCATTAGCCATATGATGACATCAACATGACAAAAGCATTGTACAGACGGATCCTTCACCCTTAAATTCGAAATTTCCTCTTCAGACTTATGGTGATTTTTGTGAAATTTTTGATCATCCTTGATGTGAGTTTTCTATTTCTGAATGTTTTTCGATTTTTTTGGTATCAAAGCTTGGTTGGGCCTGTGATTGGTGTGTTATTTGTCCGGCCACTGGATGTTGTGGTCCAAGAGGGTGTGTTGGAATGTGTCTCAGGCTAGTTATAAGGCTCCAGTTTCCCTCTTCTTAATACCTAGGTTTTTTTGGTGTCAATCTTCAAATCTGAATTTGGGACTAGTTTTTGTTGAATTTGCCTACTGAAATCATTATCTCTAGGAGCCGAAATACACTCCCTGAGTGTTATTTGCTATTATTTTGTTGATTTACTACTGTTGGGTTGATATTTGATTCGATTCGATTCGATTCGATTTTGGCCTCTTTTTGGACTGTACATGTTCGGCAGTGTTATTTTCCAGTTTCTACCTACTAAACTTACTGTATAGGGGCCGAAAATTATCTAGCAATGACTGTTTGATCTTAAAGTGTTGATTTGTGTTGGTGGGTTGGTGTTTTTTGGTTGAATTTAGGTCCAAATCTGTTTGATCAATTGAACTAGTTCCATGTCTATACTCATTGTTGTAAGTGCTGATTGGTGTGGGTAATTCCTATTTGCAAGGTTTCTGCTACATTCATACTCTTGTGTTGAGTATTGTGTGTGATTGATTGTCATGGCTGAAACTAAGACTAAGGCTATGATTGTGGGTAAAGATGATGACATGCCCAAATCTATTACTACCAAGAAATTGAATGGTGCCAATTATTTGGCTTGGGCCCATGCTATAAAAATTTTCTTACGTGATAAGAAGAAATCCCGCTTCATTAGCGAACTCCCTCCTGCCACTGACGACAAGCTTATGATGATTGGTGTAGTGAGGATTCCTGTGTTATGGGTTGGATCTGGTATAGCTTGGAACCATATGTTGCTACTACCATGGAATTTTGTGATACCTCTAAGGAAATTTGGGACTTCCTTGTTGAATCATTTTCGAATCAAAGTAATGTCTCTCGGGTATATGAGCTATATGAGCAGATTTTTGCTATCGCCAATCTGACCAGTCCCTTCCCGATTATTATAGTAGTCTCAAGACCTTGTGGGATCAATTCTTGCAGCATTGACCCTTCACTACTGATATGAACAAACAGAAGGAACATTGGAAGGAGTTTATGATGGCTTCTTTACTCTCCGACTTAGATCCTGAATTGCAGGGGTTCAAGGATCAGATTCTTGCTAGTGAGACTTTACCTTCTACTGCTAATGCCTATTCTCGGCGGTTATGTTCTTCTTTGGGACAGGCACAACCCACCTCTGAGTTCTCTACCTTATCTTCTTCTGCATTAGTCTCGAGTAGTGGTGATCGTGGGTCTATTCGAGGGGGTTTTTTTGGCCATCTGCTCAACGAGGCTCTTATTCTGGTTCACGGGGCTTTCGTAGGGTTGGTTCCCGTGGTGGTTTCAAGGGTGGATGTAGTAGTGGACCTGGTTCTCGCACACGTGGTGATCGCAAGTGTACTTATTGTGGTTCCCAAGGTCATACTGAACCTTGGTTTTGGCAAAAGTATGGTAAACCTGCCCATGTCCATTACAGTCCTCTTTGCTTTCCATTAGTTCTGTTGCTTCTCCGGTTGATTCTCATGAGACACTCATTACTCATATTAGTGAGCTTACTGCTCTTGTCCAGTCTCTCCAGCTTAGTCTCCCTTCATCATCTACCGCTACTATAGCTAGTTCAAGTATATTGCATGTGTGGTTAAGTCCACCCAGCCTTGGCTACTAGACTCTAGTACTAGTTCCCATATCTCTAGTAATTCCTCACTTTTTGATACTCTTAGACATGTTGATCATTCTATTATACTTGCCGATGGATCTCCTCAACCTGTTAGTGGTTAAGGTCCTTTTCACCCCACTCCATCTCTTTCGTTACCTTCGGGTCTTTATGTTCTTAAGTTTTCACTTAATTTATTGTTTGTTAGCCAGTTGACTCAATCTCTCCACTGTTTGATAACCTCTTCTCTTCCTTCGTGAGTTTTGCAAGACCTCCAGACCAAAAGGATGATTGGTTCAGGGTATGAGAAGGATGACTTACACTTTTTGGACATGGAGCCCTCTCCTAACCCTCCATCTACTGTGTTGAGTGCAATTGTATCTCTTCTTCAGTTGCATTTTCGCTTGGGTCATCCCTCCTTGGCCAAGCTCAAGTTAGTTGTTCCTGCTTTGAGTCATGCTTCTCAACTTGAGTATGAAGCCTGCCAATTTGGGAAGCATCACCGCAGTTCTTGTCTTAGTCGTAGTGGTAGTCATGTGTCTGAGTCGTTTGCTCTTGTCCCTAGTCGTAGTGGTAGTCATGTGTCTGAGTCGTTTGCTCTTGTCCATACAGATATCTGGGGTCCTTCTAGAGCTTTCAATGTTAATGGTTTTTTTTATTTTGTTATTTTTGTGGATGATTACTCTCAGATGACTTGGTTGTTTTTAATGAAACAAAGATCTGATTTGCCTTCTACCATTTCTAAGTTTTATAATGAAATCTTTACTCAATTTGGGAAACGTATTAAAATATTTCGGTCTGATAATGCCTTAGAATATATCCAATTTATTGTGACTACCTTTTGTGATGCTCGTGGTATTATTCATTGATACTAATGGGCACCCTTCTTATTGATGGGCACCCAAGAAGGCCCAACTCACAGCGAGGTCCAACCCACAACCCAGGTGTTAAAAACCCAGTAACTCTACGAAGCCAGTGCTGGGCCAGGACCACTGGCATTCAAGCACCCGGTAGGTAGGGAGTTAGCCACGTAAGTAGACAAAGATCCTACAAAGTTATTGTACCCAAGTCAGTCATTTAATGAGGCCACCGTAGCATTAAATACGGCAAGCCCCCTCACATCAGAGTGGCAGAATCACCATGAACGATGTCAACTGGGCTATTGACTTTCGGCCAACAAGACAGCTTGGAGTGGACAAAGAAATGATGAGCAAAGGATATAAGAAAGCTTTCAGGACACGTTAAAGGTTAAGTTTTTCCATCCCTTACTCTCTCTCTCTTTCTCAATTTGCCTCAACCTAACTTGATCGTCGGGGGACTACCTCCCCCTTTGGACCGTTTTACAGGCACACCCCCTTGTCTTTCAGGGCTAGCAGATTCGTTGGAAGTGTGGATCAGTCCGAACCATCCTCTGCAGAGAGGAAGAGCTTCATCATTCATCAAACTAGTTGTTCTCATACATCTCCTCAAAATGGTATTGCAGAGCGGAAACATCGCTATTTGTTAGATGTTGCTCGCACATTGATGTTTAATATGCATATTCCTAAATAGTTTTGAGACGATGCTGTTCTTACTGCTTGTTTTCTTGTTAACCGCATGCCTTCTAGTGTTGTACACACGTCTCCCTATTCTTTGTTATATCCCACATTGTCTCCGTTTTCCTTGTCGCTTCACGTTTTTGGTCGTGTGGCCTTTGTCCATGTTCTTGACTCCAGTTTGGATAAGTTATCTCCTCGTGCCTGCAAATGTGTGTTCTTAGGCTATTCTCGTACTCAGAAAGGGTACGGGTGTTATCATCCTGAATTACGTCGGTACTTTGTCAGTGCTGATGTTACTTTTTTTGAGTCTACTCTTTTTTTTTTCCTTCCTCTGGGCAACAATTATCTACTGATCTTCTCTCTTGTCATGAGGGGAAGCCAGCCTTTCTCACTCCTACTCTTTCCTCGTGTGTTCCTTCCTCCTCCACTCCTATATCCTCTCCCCTTCATCTCGTTTCTAACCCTCCTTTGTAGGTTTATCAATGCTCTCTCAAGCTTGCCGTATTGTGTCTTATGGCTTGACCAGTTCATCTTCTTCGTCTGAGGTCCCTGTTCCACCTGCCGATATGTCCTCTAATGACCTTCATATTGCACTCCGCAGAGGTAAATGAACTTGCACTCAGCATCTTATTGCTAATTTCATTTCTTATGATTGCCTCTCTCTCCTGGTCTTTACTATTTTGCTTGTAGCTTGTCTAGTATTTCCATTCCCCGCTCTTATTAGCAGGCTATGTCTATCTCTGGTTGGAAGCATGCCATGGATAAGGAAATACATGTTCTTCATCAGAATCAGACATGGAAACTTACCCCTCTGCCGTCTGGTAAATCTATTGTGGGTTGTCCTTGGATTTATACTGTTAAGTATCTTCCTAATGCAACTGTTGAGCGACTTAAGGCTCGCCTGGTAGCTAAAGGCTACAAACAGACCTATGGAGTTGATTACTTGGAGACTTTCTTTCCTGTGGCTAGTCTTAACTTTGTTCGGATTCTTCTCTCCGTTGCAGTTAATAAGTCTTGGCCTTTATATCAACTTGATATCAAGAATGCCTTTCTTCGTGGTGATCTCCAAGAGGAAGTCTATATAGATCAACCCCCTGGCTATCTTGTTCCCTGGCCAAGAGCATCTTGTTTGTCGATTGCAGAAGGCCTTGTATGGTCTTCAGCAGTCCCCTCGTGCCTAGTTTGATTGTTTCAGTGCTATTGTGCTTGGCTGTGTATATCACTGTTCCACCTTTGATCACTCTGTTTTTGTTCGTCCACTCATCTCCTGGGAGTATTGTTCTTATTGTCTATGTGGATGATATCATCATTTCAAGTGGTGACTCCACTGGTATTGCTGATTTGAAGCAGTATTTGGGCCAACAATTTCACACCAAAGACTTAGGCCATCTTCGGTATTTTCTTGGGATTGAAATTGCCCGCTCTTCTCAGGGTTTGTTTCTTTCTTTCTCAACGGAAGTATGTTCTTGATCTTCTTACTAAGACTGGCCTCTTAGGCACTCGCCCTAGTGATACTCCCATGGATTCTAGTGTCAGGCTTGATGATGAAACTGGGGACTTATTTCCCAATATTAGTCGTTATCGTCGGTTGCTTGGGAAGTTAATCTATCTGTCACTCGTCCCGATATTACGTATGTCGTGGGTGTGGTCAGTCAGTTTATGCATACTCCCCGCCAACCCCATTTTGTGGTTGTGTGTCGTATCTTGCAATACTTGAAGAGTGCTCCAGGTCGGGGTTTGCTCTATCACCCATCTTCCTTCTTGCCTGTCATTGGCGTCAGTGATGCTGACTGGGCTGGTAATAGGACTGACCGACATTCCACCTCGGCCTATTGTACCTTTGTTGGTGGTAATCTTCTTACTTGGCGTAGCAAGAAACAGACTGTTGTTGCTTGTTCTAGTGCCGAGGCTGAATACTGTGCCATGGCTCATACTACTTTTGAGATGCTTGGGGTTTAATCTCTTCTCCGGGATTTTGGCATTTTTGTTCCCACTCCTATGAACATATCTTGTGACAATCAGGATGCTATCTTCATTGCCAATAATCCCGTGTTTCATGAACACACCAAACATATCGAAGTTGATTGCCATTTTATTCGTGATCTCTTACTTCGCAAGCAACTTGTGACTCCTTATGTTCGTTTTGAAGATCAATTGGGTGATATTCTAACTAAGCCTTTGGCTCGGCATTCTTTTCATCATTTATCCGTCAAGCTGGGCATGTTTGATCTCTATGCTCCAGCTTCAGAGAGAGTGTTAGAATACTTATTTTTGTTCTCTTGTTAATATTTTCATAAGCTGAGGGTACAACGGTCATATATTATTGCTATGTTAGGGTTTGTATATATATTTTGCTGATGTAGAGTTGAGAAAAGATGATTATTCAACATATATAAAATTTCTCTCTTCTTCTTCTTCTTCTTCCTAAATCCCAACCCTAAATTCCTTCATTTTACATTCTAACTGTTACAACAAAAGTAGGTCAAGGCCCAATATGAGAAAGCCCATGGCTATACAAAAGAAAGTAAAACAAAACGAGCCTTAAGCTCCAAGATCCTCCCAAGCTCTCATCTTGGCGGAGGTACGCCGTCAACACCTAAAAATTGTTTACACGTAGGGTGAGCATAAAGTTCAGTAGAGATAACTTAATGACATGTATGATAGTTAACAATGCCACACAATGGATGCATATGAAATGCTATGCCCAAAAAATATGAGGTTTTATCCTTTTGAAACAATGCCACGCAAGAGTTCCAAAACCACATCCCAAACACTACCTTTGAAACAAAGAAACAGGATAATAAATACAATGCCGTAACTTCCCAGGGCTAGTGTTTGCCAATAGGTTCTCAAGAACTATCAAAAGCCACTTTATCACCTCCTAACTAGAAGGAAAGCACTTAACCGCACAGGTAATTCACCACAAACACACCCCCTATATAGATTTACCATCTTATTTACCCCTTTCTCAAAACGAAATCATTTCCAAAACATAACTCATGTAGTTCACAATTTCATGATATGATTCCATGAGATATATGATTTATAAATAGTTTAATCGCCTAAACCACATGCAATTTCTAACACACGGCAATGATATCTTCCACCGATAGTCAAAATAGTCATCTTTAAATTTCAAAATTTAAAGCATAACAGCAATGATTTAATCCAACATGATATCAAAATATAGAATCTCCATGATTTTCCCAAAATCTCAACGATTCCCAATAAACAACATTCATACTTATTAAGAGTCTCATAAATCTCAACATTTCAAAACCAATTTCAAAAAAAAGAAATTAATTTAATTTTTCCAAAAACTCAATATTTCAAAAAGAGTAATCAATACCCATCGTTTCCAAAGTTTCACAAATCTTTCTAACCAAACCTCTTTCTAAAAGCTTCAAAATCAAACTAGGTTTTTATAGAAAAATTGGAGTTTCTTTCTCGAAATATCATTTTCTTCCAAAACCAAGTTACAAGTTAACCAAAAGAACATTAAGCAAAACCCAAGAAAAAACCCCCCTTTTTATGCAGTAATACATAACTTAAATCAAACCCTAGCTTTCCAAAATCATTTACTTTATAACATAACACATATCAAAGTTAAAGAGCATACAAGACATCAAGAAAATCCCTACCTCAAAGCAAAAAGGAAGAAAAATCCCCAACAGTTCATGGTAGTGAAACGAAGATTCGTTCCGATTAGAACAAAGCCCTCGACAAGCTCTACACTTAATCTCAAATGAGCAAGGTAAAAAGATACCTCTAAGTGAGTAAATCTGAAGCTTGAAGTGAAAAAGTTAAAGTTTAGAGAGATATGGTGGGTTTCACGGTGGAGAGAAGAAAAAGGAAAGAGAAAGAGAAAGTAAAGTGAGGAAAGAGAGTGGATTTGGGTCTATTTATAGTCTAGGTCAAAGATAGAATGTTTTTTCCCAAAACTAAAGAATATAAGTAAAAAAGTCCCAAAATGTAGGACCAAAAGTAGTAAACAAAAATCTGAATTTTCCGCAAGTGTCAACACCCAGAGGAGGGGTGTTGACCCCAAGAAGCAATGGTGAAACCCTAATGTTTGAAGCAGACAGGGTGTTAGTATGAGAATAGTGTTCTCCATTTTCCTTTTCTTTTCAGGATTAGGAATTAGTGTTAGTGTTAGCATTCTATATCAGTGATGTTATTTTGTTTAGGATTAGGATTTAGCATTCTATATAAGTGAGTGATGCATTCTTTGTTCAATTTAATGATATATACAGTTTGACTCAGAAAACTTACATGGTATCAGAGCCACTTTGAACCGAAACCCTAGAAGCTGTCTATGAGTTAATCACAAATTGTCTCTCGGAAATCAGCCCTCTGGTTTTATCTCTCTGAGTCACAGGTCGTGACTTCCTCTGTTTCTTCTATGTTTGTCTAGTTCGAGCGAAAGTCCCGAGTTGTCCTTCGTCTGGTCATCTGGTTCGTCTCTCTGGTTCGTGATCTGTCACTGGACTCGTGAAGTTGAGTCGTCGTCATCGTTGGTTCTCTCCTTCTTCGCTTCGTGCGATGGAAGCGCTGTCTATGTCGGCTGCTCCAGAGTCGACTTCGACTCTTGTCTTTCTCTCTCTCCCTCTCTCTCTCTCTCTGTGTGTGTGTGGTTCGAAGTTGACCTACTCTTGTTTTTCGTGACCTGGTCTTGAAATTGCCAGTTCTCCTTTATTCTTCTTTGGACCAAACAAGTTCCTGATTATTATACTTTGACCCCTCAGATTTTTATTGGTTATCACACTTTGCCCCATCTTTCCTTCTGGTTCATCACAATGTCAGAAGATAAAATTCAGGCTATTAAATGCAAACTTACTGGTGACAACTATCCTTATTGGTCTAGTTTCATGAAAAATTTCTTCTTGGTTGAAAAAAATGGGGCTATGTTTTTGGTTTTGTTCCTCGTCCATCAGACCCGAAGGAGGAAGAATATCTGATTTCCTGTGATACTTGGGATTGTGATAATGCCCAAGTTCTGACTTGGTTTCATAATTTTGTGGCTGACCGTATTGGAATGATGTTTTCCAAGTACAACACTGCCAAGGAGGTGTGGGATTATTTATTAGGTGTCTATCAGCAGTCCAACTTTGCTAAGCGGTATGAGTTGGAAACAACTATTCAGAATGCTTGTCAGCGGGATCAGACTATTTAGGACTTTTATATTGAGATGACAGGTCTCTGGGATCAGTTGGCTCTTATGGAACCACCTAGTCTCAAGATACTGGACGCATATATTAAGTTTCGGGAGCAAGGTCGTTTAATGCAGTTCTTAACGGCTCTCTCCCCTCAGTATGAGGCTATTCGAGGTGGCATCCTTCACCGATCTCCTCTTCCCTCTGTGGATAATATTGCTCGTGAACTTCTCTCCGAGGAAACCTGTCTTAAGAAGGCCAGTCAGACTCTGCCTCCTTTTGTCTTCTTGGCTCCTGTCAAGCCTCCGTTGTTATCGACCCCCCCTCCTCATCAGCTTTAGGCCACTGCGAAACCCAAGGAAGGACCATTAGGGCCAGATGAGTGTGCTTTCTGCCATCAGAGGGATCATTGGAAGAACAACTGTCCCAAAAAAGGACGTTAGCCTGCTCCGTCTTCTCAGACACAGTTCTGCGGTCCTACTTCGGGTACTTTCTGACCTCCTGCTGCTTACACTGTATTTACTCCGGCTCCCAATCCTGACTTGGCTTCCCTGAGTGCTCAGGTTGCATAACTTCAGCATATCCTATCCACCTCTCAGTCATCCCCATCTGCCTTCGCTCTTACCTCTCTTCATTCAGGTTTGCTTGGGTCCTCTTCAGGTATCCCTTCTTCTGTCTGGCTTTTTGATTCTGGTGCTTCTCATCATATGACTCCTCAGATTTTCTTACTTCAAAATTGTATTCCCCCACCCGTTCCTATTACTATTAATACTGCTAATGGGTCTGGTATGTCTGTTCTGTCTATTGGGTCTGTCATACCTTCTGCCATGTCTGTTGTTACTATTCCTCCTGTTCTTTATGTTCCTCAGTTATCTGTCAATTTATTATCTATCAGTCAACTTGATGCGTTTGGTTTTAATGTTATCTTTTCCTCTTCTGTCTGTCGTGTGCAGGATCGGGTGTCCAAGAAGCAAATTGGGACCGGCCGTAGAATTGGAGACCTCTATGTGGTCGAAAGCTTGCATCTCCCCTTATCCACCTCTCCAGCTGCACTTTTCTCATGTCAGTTAGATTCTCAGTCGAGTCAGTTTTACTTATGGCATTCTCGCCTCGGTCATTTGTCTGTTGACCGCTTACAGTCTTTAGCTCAGTCAGGGTTGTTGGGTGTCGTTTCTCCTAGTCAAATTGATGAATGTCGGGGGTGTAAACTTGCTAAAATGTCAACCTTACCATTTAATAAAAGTACCTCTATTTCTGTTTCTCCTTTTTCTCTTGTACATACTGATGTCTGGGGACCCTCTCCTGTTCTTACTAAAGGGGGCTCTGCATATTATGTGTCTTTTATTGATGATTGCACCCGTTACATGTGGATTTATCTTAGGACTCATAAGTCTGACTTCTACCAGATATACCGTACTTTTCAATCTATGGTCACTACAAAGTTTGGGTCTACTATTAAATTGTTGCGGTCTGACTTGGGAAGGAGGGGGGAATACTTTAAAACTGAATTCTGTGAATATTTGGCCAAATTTGGTACCATTCACCAAACTTCTTGTACTGATACACCTGCACAAAATGGTCTAGCTGAGCGTAAACACCGTCATCTCCTTGAGACAGTTAGGTCTCTCCTTCTCTCTGCCTCCGTTCCTGTTCCGTTTTGGGATGAGGCAGTTCTTACTGCTGCTTTTCTTCTCAACCATATGCCTACCCCTTTTCTTTTTAGTCGGTCTCCTTATGAGGCTCTGTTTTCTCAACTTTCTAATTACTTCCTCCTTCGTGTGTTTGGGTCTGCTTGTTTTATCATTTTATCTCGTAAAGATAGGACCAAACTTAGTGTTCGGTCTGTCCTATGTGTCTTTTTGGGTTATAATCTCACTCAAAAAGGTTATCGCTGTTATGACCTTGTTTCCCGTCGCCTTTATGTCTCCCGCCATGTTGCCTTTCTCAAACGTCTATCTTACTTTTAGCTTCCTCCTCTCACCGCCCTTATTTCCAAAGAGGATTTGGTTCATATTGATCCATTTCCTTCTGAGGTCCCGTCTAATGAGTACATCTCCACAGGTACTCCTGAATTTATTCCATCTTCTCCTCCTGCTTCACCTCTGGCTGATTCTCTTCCTTCAGCCTTTTCTCCTTCTCCGTTGTTAGTTTATTCTCATCGCAAGGCTCCTCCTCCACTAGTTGTCTCTGCCCCTACTGCTGATCCTCCTGCTTTTGACGACTCTAATCCTGCTGCACACTGATATCCTCTTCGAGCGCGTCATCCTCCAAACAGGTTGGGTTGGTCTAATACTTGTTTTTCTACTTTCTATCGTACCTTTTTGTCTGCTATTCACTCTTTTGTAGAACCTCAATCTTACAAGGAAGCCTGTCAGGATCCTCATTGGGTTCAAGCTATGGAGGATGAGTTGTTTGCTCTACGGAAAACTAGTACATGGGAGTTGGTTCCTTTTCCTGTTGGTAAGAATCTGGTTGGTTGCAAATGGGTCTACAAAGTCAAGACTCATTCTGATGGTTCTCTTTAGCACTACAAAGCTCGTCTGGTTGCCAAAGGTTTCTCCCAAGAATATGGTATTGATTATGAGGAGACGTTTGCTCCTGTTGCCAAGATGACTACTGTTCGTACTTTAATCTCTGTTGCTGCTATTTGTTCTTGGCCTCTTTATCAGATGGATGTTAAGAATGCTTTTCTTAATGGCCATCTCACTAAGGAGGTTTACATGCGTCCTCCCCCTGGTCTTCACCATTCCTCTGGCCAAGTTTGTTATCTTCGGCGTGCTCTGTATGGTCTGAAGCAGTCTTCTCGTGCTTGGTATGATCGCTTTCAGACTGCTGTTACCAAGTTTGGGTTTCATCCTTCTGCTTCCGACTCTACTTTATTTCTGAGATATACCTCGACTGGTTTTGTTGCTCTTTTACTATATGTGGATGATATGATCATCACTGGCTCTGACTCTGCTGCTATCTCTGAGGTCAAGCAGCATCTCTTCCGCACCTTTGAAATGAAGGATCTGGGACCATTGCGGTATTTTCTTAGTATTGAGGTGACTTCTTCTCCCAAGGATTACTTTCTATCCCAAGCTAAATATGCCAACGAGGTTATCCATCGTGCCAGACTTACTGACACTAAGTTTTCTGATGCCCCCATTGAGCTTAATGTGAAGCTTAACACTACTGATAGTATTCCTCTAGACGATCCTACGTTATATCGCGAGCTTGTGAGTTGTTTAGTCTATCTAATAGTTACTCGCCCTAATCTTGCCTATGCTATCCATGTGGTTAGTCAGTTTGTTTTTGCTCCTCGCTCTATACATTGGGCTGCTTTGCTTTGAATTCTTCTCTATCTTCGCAGTACTATCTTTCAGGGCTTGTTATTCTCTTCTACTTCTTCGTTAGATTTGGTGGCCTATGCTGATGCTAATTGGGTTGGTGATGTTAATGATCATAAATCTACTTCTGGTTTCTGTATATTTCTTGGCGATTCCCTGATTTCTTGGAAAAGCAAGAAACAAATTGTTGTTGCCTGTTCTACTGCCGAAGCTGAGTATCGTGCTATGGCCCATGCTACTGCTGAAATTATCTGGCGTCGTGGTCTCTTATCTGACTTGGGTGTCCCTCAGTCTTCCCCGACCTCTCTCTATTGTGACAACTGAAGTGCTATTCAAATTGCTCATAACACTGTCTTTCATGAACGGACAAAGCATATTGAGATTGATTGTCACTTCATCCGTCAGCATCTACAGTCTGGCATTATCTCGTTTCCTTTTGTTTCTTCAACTCTGCAACTTGCTAATTTCTTCACCAAGACTCACACCACTGCTCGGTTTCGATTTTTTCTTGACAAACTCTCAGTGTTTTCTGCTAAAACACCTTGAGTTTGAGCGGGGGTGTGAGAATAGTGTTCTTCGTTTTCCTTTTCCTTTTAGGATTAGGAATTAGTGCTAGTGTTAGCATTCTATATCAGTGATGTATTTTGTTTAGGATTAGGATTTAGCATTCTATATAAGTGAGTAATGTAGGCTGTGTTTGGTTGTGATTTCAAAACATAGTTCTACACCATAGTTTGAATATGATGTTTGTTTAGTGTTTTGGAATCACGTTTCAAACGCTCTGCAGAGAGCTTTGTCTCTACTCTATCTCAGCTGCACATTTCAGCGTTTTTTTTTTAAAAATTTTGCCTGACGGGACGTCCGGCCGGTTGATCGAAATAGTGAACCCTTTTTTTTTTTTTTTTTTTTTTTTTTGCAATTGATTTATATAATCAAAAAAAACATTTTCTGAAATTTTTAAAATTTTTTATGTGCTTAAATTTTTTTTTGAGTTGTATGCTTAGTTATGAGTTGTAAATTTTTGTATCACATATCAAATGTCACATCAATAATTCCCTACTCAAATCAAAACCCTTTTCAAAACTCTTTACCAAACAAATTTTCTACACTCAAATCATAATTCTACAACACACAAACTCAAAATACAACTCATACTCTCAAATCACATTTACAAAACTCTACCAAACGCTACCGTATTCTTTGTTCAATTTAATGATATATATAGTTTGACTCAGAAAACTTACAGTTAGTGTTAGAATAATATATTATTCTATGCCTTAGGGCTCCCTTGTAATTATTGATCTTCATTAATATAAATAGGGGATGATATCCTAATCATTCCCTAATCTGGTATTCTCTAAATTTATCATGGTATCAGAGCCCAACCCTAAAACCTAAACTCATCTACCCATACTGTTCCTATTACCCACCGGAGCTACTACCCACCACCTGAGCCACCACCTACCACCAGGAGTCACTAGCCACTATCGGAGACAGGTCCTCTCTCTGTCGGCTCAAGCCGACTCCACCCAGAGGGGCTTCGGCTCAAGTCGAGAATACCCAAGTTTTTTTTTTGGGTGGGTTGATGACTGTCTAGGGTTGCGGCTCACCCTTGTTGGTCGAAGTCAGCAACGAAAGCCCTTAGGGTTCGAAACTTACCTGGGTTGGTCGTCTGCTAGTGTCGTTTGCTCAACCGACTGCCCTTGGTAGTCCCCCTACGTCAGTCGACTTCCCCGATGCAGTCATCTCTTGATCACCATCAGTCGTCTCTCGTCACTTCGCTTCTGAGAGCATTCACTTCGTAAGTGTATCTATTTGGTTTTGTTTCACTCCTACCATACCTCTATATTCTATTCTCCATGTTCCCAATTTTTCTGTTAACCTGTTATCCTTGAGTCATATTACCCAGAATTTGAATTGTAGTGTGACGTTTTTTCCTGATCATTGTCGTTTTCAGGACCTTGTCACGAGGAGGACGATTGGCAGTGGTAGTACAGAAAATGGTCTCTACTTCCTGGATCAACCTGACAAGCTTGCTCATTCTTCCACCACGAGTCTACTACCCAAGATGATTTATGGCTGTTGCATCGGCATCTTGGGCATCCTTTTTTTTATTTACTTAAGCATTTATTTCCACCTAGTTTTGCAAACAATAATGTGTCTGAGTTTCTTTGTGAGTCTTGTCAACTTGAAAAACAACACAGAGCTTCTTTTGCTCCCAATTTTAATAAAAGTTTAGTTCCTTTTTCATTAATACATTCTGATGTCTGGGGATCCATCTCGTGTTATGTCTATGAAAGGTCATCGATGGTTTGTTTTATTTATTGATGATTTTTCTCGTACTACTTGGGTGTATCTCATGAAAGACAAGAGTGAGGTTTTTTCTGTATTTCGCAATTTTCATAAGATGATTTGTACTAAATTTGGGGCCACTGTCAAAATCTTCTGTTCTGATAATGGGGGGAATACATAGATTCTGGGTTAGGGCAATATTTTTTTGCTCGTGGCATTATCCATCAGGCCTCTTGCACCAATATCCCTCAACAAAATGGGGTGGCAAAAAGCAAGAATCGTCATCTTTTTGGTATGGCTTGGTACATGTGTTTTTCTATGAGTGTACCTCAGTCCTACTGGGGCGACGCTGTTCTCACCGCTGCCCATCTTATTAATCGTCTTCCTACCAAAGTCTTGCAAAAACAAGCTCCCCTTCAAGTCCTCCTAGGTTCCAAGTCCTTGTTTTCTATTCCGCCAAAAATATTTGGCTGTGTCTGTTTTGTCCACAATCACTCTTCCTACTCGTGGTAAGTTGGACCCTCGCTCCCTCAAATGTGTTTTCTTGGGGTACTCTCCTACTCAAAAGGGATATAAGTGTTACCACCCTCCGTCTCGTAAGTGGTTTGTGTCTATGGATGTCACATTCTTTGAGTCCCAATCCTATTTCTTGTCCTTTCTGGTGTCACAGTCCTCCCTTTAGGGGGAGCCTTGGTGTAAAGTGATTCCTGTGATTCCTATGGTGGAACCAGTTGTTCTTATACCACCACCTCCTACTGGGACTACAGAACCCACCATCCCCAAGGATAGGGAAGGGCAAGTTTATGTCAGGGACAAAGACAGACAGAAAGTTAACTGGATACAAGAGACTACTTCTGCTCCTCCACTGCCATCTCCTGCTTCTTATGAGAGTCTAGGTAACTTTAAATCTCTTGAGTCCATTGATCTTGATGTTTCTATTGCCGAGAGAAAGGGTGTGAGATCTCGTACTCAACATCCTATCTCAAATTTTGTGTCCTACTCCCATTTATCATCCTCTTATAGAGCGTTTGTGTAAAATATTTCCTCTGTTAGCATTCCTAACCATTTTCAAGATGCTCTTGCTACCTCTGAGTGGAAACTTGCCATGATTGAGGAAATGAAAGCACTGAAGAAGAATGACACTTGAGAATTGACTAAGTTACCTAAGGGCAAATGACCCGTGGGATGCAAATGGGTGTATATTGTAAAACACAAAACGGATGGGTCTATTGAGCGTTACAAGGCTAAACTTGTGGCAAAAGGGTTCATTCAGACATATGGTGTTGACCATCAGGAAACCTTTGCACTTGAGAATATTTCAGGATGCTTTTGCTACTTCTGAGTGGAAACTTGCCATGATTGAGGAAATGAAAGCACTTAAGAAGAATGGCATTTGGGAATTGACTGAGTTACCTAAGGGCAAACGACCTGTGGGATACAAATGGGTGTATACTGTGAAACACAAAGCGGATGGGTCTATTGAGCGTTACAAGGTTAGACTTGTGGCAAAAGGGTTCACTCAGACATATGGCGTTGACTATCAGGAAACCTTTGCACCAGTGGCTAAGATGAATTCGGTTAGAATACTTCTCTCTCTAGCAGCTAATCTAGATTGGCCACTTCATCAGTTTAATGTATAGAATGCCTTTCTCCATGGTGACCTCGAAGAAGAGGTATATATGGACATTCCTTTTGGTTTTGAGGATCATAAGACAAAAGGAAAAGTATGCAGACTTCGAAAGTCATTATATGGTCTCAAACAGTCTCCAAGGGCATGGTTTGAGAGATTCACTCAAGGCTATGCTTAAATATGACTTCAAACAGAGTCAGGCAGATCATACCTTATTTCTGAAACATTCCTCACGTGGTAAGACTACAACACTCATTGTTTATGTAGATGACATAGTTCTTACAGGCGATGATAGTGAGGAAATACCTCTGTTGAAGAAATATTTAGCCAGTGAGTTTGAAATCAAAGACTTGGGAAGCTTAAAGTATTTTTTGGGAATTGAAGTTGTTCGCTCCAAGGATGGGATTTTTATCTCACAAAGGAAGTATGTACTTGACCTGTTGAAAGAAACTGGGATGCTTGGCAACAAGGCTTGTGACACTCCACTAGAACCCAATCAAAAATTGGGGGATGATGAAGGAAGAGCAACTGTTGATAGGGAGAGCTATCAGTGATTAGTGGGTAAGCTCATTTACCTATCTCACTCTCGTCCTAATATTGTTGTTGCTGTTAGTGTGGTTAGCTAGTTTATGCATGCTCCTCATTAGATTCACTTCGAGGCTGTCATGAGAATTTTTAGATACTTGAAGTCTGCTCCTGGTAAGGGTATTTATTTTTCAAAGTATGATCATCTTCGTATGGAAACCTATACAGATACTGACTGAGCTGGATCAGTAATTGATAGGAGATCGACTTCAGGGTATTGCACCTTTATTGGGTGCACCCTAGTTACTTGGAGGAGTAAGAAACAGAATGTGGTTGCCAGGTCAAGTGCAGAAGCTGAGTTTAGAGCTATGGCACAAGGGGTGTGTGAGCTCTTATGGATCAAATTATTGTTGAGTGATCTAGGTATTGATTAGACGGACTCCATGTGGTTATATTGTGATAATAAGGCCCTTATCAACATTGCTCACAATTCGGTTCAACATGACAGGACAAAGCATGTTGAGGTTGATCGCCACTTCATTAAGGAGAAACTCATTAGTGGCACGATATGAACTCCTTTTGTACAGTCTGGTGAACAACTTGCTAACATCCTCACTAAAGGAGTTGGAAGTAAGCCTTTTCATGACATTTTAGGCAAGCTGGGCATGCAAGATATCTTCGCACCAGCTTGAGAGGAAGTGTTAGAATAATATATTATTATTTGAGTTTTTATTTTGTAATTATTCTATACCTTAGGGCTCCCTTGTAATTATTGATCTTCATTAATATAAATAGGGGATGATATCCTAATCATTCCCTAATCTGGCATTCTCTAAATTTATCAATTAGTACCTGAAGGCCCTGGTATCGACACCAGAAACCAATAGCAATAAAAAACAATGCCCAATTAGTACACATTAATGTGTGTTTAAGAGGGAAAAGATTGAGTACACACCTAACCTTTGGCATAATGCATAAAGTGGTGGCCCTAAGACTTGAACCCATAACCTCAAGGTTATTAGGCTAAGTCTTAACCATTGAACCAATACCAGAAACCAGTAGCAATACCAAGAACAAATAAGTAGGGCGGTGTCGACACCCTGAAAGGGTGATATCAACACCAGAAAGCATAACCAACAAGAAAGACAAGGAGAATAGCAATTGTCGACCCTCCAGGAGCGCAGTGTTAACACCAAAACAAAAATTCTAAGTTCCCATCTTTTTAACAAAACAAAGCGTGAGCGAACAATCCTAACAAGTCTAACTCAAATTTTGACTCCCCCAAAATGATGAGGCAACAATCCAAAGATCTAAATGACAAAAGAAAAGGAACTTAAATACACTCTCCAATGACTTAAAGAACATAAGTGCTACAATAACACTTAATAATTTAAGGAAATAAGATTAAAAAATTACAAAGTTAATGTTGGATTATGGCCCCTCTGCCCTCCATTGGGTAAATCTACAAACTAAAACTAAAGAAGGATAAGAACGTGTATAGAAAAAGGAAAAGAAAAGAAACATTAACCACCTCCCTTAATGAATATTCTATTTTTACTGTTCAAGCCGCAATCCCATTATTGAATTTAAGGGCCATAATTTGGATAAAAATCTTACAATTAACATCAAAGGTAAGTTTTCTAAATTTTATAGAAGAATAACAATGGTATGTCAACATTACAAAGACTACATTAAATTCCTAATCATAAATCACTATAGCTTGATTAGCATTTGGATATTTAAGAAAATTGGATGAGAACATACTGTACCAACTGTGAAATTGCATTAAAAAAACCTTGGGCAAATTACAAACACCCCCCTCGAGGTTTGGTAAAAATACAGATTCCCCCCTGAGATTTGAGAAATTACAAATTGCCCCCTGAGAGTCAAATTTTCATAACAAATTAGAAAAAATTAGGGGGGAATCTGTATGAAAATAAAAATCTCAGGGGGCAATTTGTTATGGAAATATAAACCTCAGGGGGCGGGATGTAATTTCTCAAACCTCAGGGGGAATCTGTATTTTCATCAAACCTCGAGGGGGGTGATTGTAATTTGCCCAAAAACCTTTTACTTGAAACATTGCTGAAATTGTTAATGCAAGAGCATCCAAAGGCTTAGCAAGCCCACCAATAGCTTGGCTCGGACAACAATTTAATATGATTTTACTACCTGCATATTCCTTTCTTGTATTTATTGAGAATTGTAGACAGATATTGAGGTCCTAGCTTTTCAACTAGTCCTGTAATCATAGTATTTTTTTTTCTTGGTAAACTTAAAATGCAATCTGATACAAATATCGAAGTACTACCAAGCCGTTCAATCACAAAATGGGTGTTTTGCAAATATGCATAAATTTGACTGCACTAGTAACAATAATTTATTGGCAAAAAGTGCACAAGATGAGTTCGCAAGTGGACAACCACAATATAAACAGAACATTTGAATAATGCCACCGTATCAATATTAAAAATAAATCTAATTACTGGCTTTAATCCTTAACTTTTTTCCATTGCAATATTTTATAAGTTTCATTTTCTTCTTGTTCTGATAATAAGAAAAAACCAAGGAAAATGACTGCCACTCATTGATCTAATCGAGTCAAGTAATAGATAAAACTATGGGTGACGGTGATGAAGGCATGCAAACAATTAACTCAGTAAATGCTAGTTAAACAAACACGAATGGAGGCTAAGACAGAAGCATCAGCAACAACAAAATCTAGATTATTCCTAGTTTAGAATTTACAAATGAAAATCAACCCGAGCAGAGAAGTTGTTCATGACTAATCTCTAGACATTAAATCTCCATACAACAAACACAACTTGTAATCCATCGAGTATATAGAACACAACTCTCCAATTATAGTCTCGAATTACAGGTAAAGCAAGTTTACTGAAATTATCACAAACAACAAACTAATTTCACAAAAGAATAAGAGCAAAACCTGTTTCTTCCTGCGAGCCAAATTCCAAATCCTCCAACACATATTTTCCAATCTTGTGTTCCTCTCCTCCGAATTCCTAATAGCCGAAGCCTGCAAGTATATCCAATATGAAAAATTCTAAAGATACATAAAATTCATACAAAAAAACTCCGTCTTTTGTTTTGAAGTGAAAAGCCCGAATGAGCCACATCAGTCACACCATAAAAAAAACTTGACAAGAATGATGTGGTAATGTCATTATTATAATTAAATTTATCTTCAATTGTATTTTATTTTGAAGTGGTGTTTTGTTTTAAAGTGAAAGATCTACAAGGAACCACGCCATGAAAAAAAACTTGACAAAAATGATGTGACAATATTATTATTGTAAATAATTTATCTTCATTGATAAGAATGATGTGACAATACTATTATTGTAAATAAATTTATCTTCATTTGGAAGTAAAATGTCACAATGAGTCACATCATAAAAAAAAATAATTTGACAAGAATGATATGATAATACTATTATTGTAAATAAATTCATCTTCATTTGAAAGTGGAAGATACATAATGCGCCACATCATAATTATGTATGATTTTTATTTATTTTTTTTGTATAGAATTACTCATCAAGGCGTGTACTGATTGAGCTTTGTTTTTCATTAAATTACTGATCGAATATATATGTAAAAGGACGATTCATAATGAAATCAAAACATTTTTTTAGATCTTTTTTCACTCATTGAGGTGCCGTTTGGCGAACTTGGCTTTTTGGCTTTTTCGATATTTTTAGCCTAGAACTTTTTTGTTCCTTTGCTATTCTTGTTTGGCTTTTTGAGCTTTTTTTTTACATTGGAATGACAAAATTGCCCTCCACTTAGAAATGATGCTTTTTTGACTTTTTGTTTATATATGGGTCAATTTGATAATTTTGCATCAAAAGCCAATTGTTTTATCCTTTTGTGATTTTGTGGGTTTTTTTTTTTTTTTTTTTTTTTTTTTTTGTGGCCTTTATGTAATTATTTAGTCCCAATATGTTTACCAAACCATGGCTGAAATTGATTTCAAGTTGAAAAACGATCAATCAGAAATCAGAACATCACATCAGAGTCAAACTTTTCTGGAAATATATAAGCGAAAATGAGGGGAAAAAATCATATGCATAAGCAAAAATTTGAAGCGTGAGATTGAAATACGTACTCGAACCCAAGAGCGATGAAGATCGGTCTCATCGAAACCAGTGATGACTTCTTCAACGAAGTAGCGAGTGGGACTGAAACGGCCTCGCTCTCTCAACAACAAGGACGATTTCGGATCGTCTAGTGGTGGACCGACGTCCAAGATCGCTTCTAGGTAGCTGTTTATCCAATCGTTTCCCGCCATTGCCGACTTTCACCGAGCTCTGAGTTTTTCAGAGACAGAGAGAGTAATAGTGATTCATATATTACTTGTATGTAAATGTGTGAGATCAAAGATAGTGCATATATGTATCTGCATATATATATATATAGAGAGAGAGAGAGAGAGAGAGAGAGAGAGAGAGAGAGGGGGAGAGAGATCGACAGGTGCCGAATGTAGAGATGGTTAGAGAGAGAGAGAGAGAGAGAGAAGAGAAAATGTCAGTTATGCGCGCCCTGTTTCCGGTAATTGCCTTTTGGTTTAACAATAACAATAAGAAACGTGTCAAAGAGGAAATAAAGATGATGATTGAAGAGAGAGAGAGAGAGAGAGAGAGAGAGGTGGATTTGGGGGCACCGCTTCAGTTTTGTTTTGATGTCATGAATTGTTTATTTTTGTAGAATTTATTGTATACTTGACATATGTGTAATTTAAATAAATAAATAAAAATAAAATAAAATCTTTATAATTTATTGTTTGTTTATTCAACAATCCTAAGTAGTTTAAAATTTTGTGGCTTAAATAGCTCAAATTACTCAAAACGATGTCGTTTTGAGTGTAAATGAGTGTAAAACGACGTCGTTTTGACAGATTTGAACTACCAAACATTTTTCTTGTTAATTAAGTGATAAGACTTTATTTTATTCGAAATAAATTCGATGTTCCAGTCATTCCTCTCATCTATTTAATTCTTTTTTATTGTAAATAAAAAAATTAAACACGTTGCAGCATAAGAAACTAAAGTTTCAAGATATATAAAAGGTGTTCAGCTTTATATGTAATACAAAAATATTAAAGATTTTAAAAATTTTATCAAAAATTTCATCAAATATCTCACATGGGTATGAGACCAATATTGTGTGGGTCTCAGTAAAAATTTTTATAAAATTTTTGCGATCTCTAACATTATTCCATGTAATATAGATAGATAGATAATTTATATAAAAATTCAAGTTGATTAATTGTAGGTATTGTTTGAAAATAGATTATTTTAGTTGACTTTTTAATTTTTCTTATTATTTTAGCCTAATTAAAAAGGTTATATTTTGGATGATAATCGTTTTTTTTTTTTTAATAATTGATTTAATGGTTGTGAAAGAAAAAAGGGAAATGATTATAATTTAAATGTAATATTTTGTTTTATTAATTATTTTAATCTATTTTATCATCATTGGTTATTTTAGCCCAAATCACACTTCTCAAACAAGGTTGTAATATTTGTATTTTATTGTGTATGTTTATCAAATAATATATTATAAATATATGGGCAAATTATACTAACGGTCCCTATAATTTGGGACTTATGTCACTTTGGTTCTTAACTTTTCAATTTTGACAAATTTGACCATAAATTTGATTCTTGTTCCAAATAAGGACAATTGAAAATACCATTACTCAATTTCAAGGGCAAAGTCGTCAATTTGATAGAAACAAATGTCAAAAAAATATTTTTGAATTTTTAAAAATTATTTCTAACCACCAAAGATAAAATGTAAAATTGATAAATCTTTTACACATTTATTTATTTATTTTACAAAATTAATTTTTTATGTGTTTGGATGATGATCATGTAATGGATAGTTATTTTTATTTTCATTAAATTAGTTTCTATTTTTTCAAAAGTTGAATATGACGACACTTTGATATTAATATTAAACCAATTTATAAAATCAAAAATTCAAAACTAAAAATATTTCATATATTAAATATATCGATTACACATTAAAAGCCTAACAACCACCCATTACATGATCATCATCTAAACACATAAAAATTAATAAATAAATAAATGCATAAAAGATTTTATCAATTTTACATAATTTTATTGTTGGTGGATAGAAATAATTTTTAAAGATTCAAAAATATTTTTTTGACATTTATTTTTGTCAAATTAGTTTAAATTTTATCAAATTAACGACTTTGCCATTGAAATTGAGCAATGATATCTTCAATTGTCCTTATTTGGAATAAAATTCAAAATTCAGGATCAAATGTGTCATAATTAAAAAGTTATGAATTAAAGTGACACAAGTCCCAAACTATAGGGATGATTAGTGTAATTCACTCTAAATATATCTATCCCTCACCTATATAAATTGCTATTAATGTGACCGTGATTTAAAAGAAGAGAGTTAGGTAAATTTATGATTTAAAATCAGAGGTGAAGAGGGTATTTTAAGAAGATGGTTAAAAATTAATTTTTTTAAAAAAAATTATGTAAAAAATATGAAAAATGATATGATGCAAAATAGATTAAAAGTTAAAAAGTGATTTTTAACTCCCTTTTTAAAAAAGGTTAAAATTTTGTAAATGTTTCCATTTAAATGTGACAGCAGAGCACATTGATTACAATTTGAATAAGTGAAGAAGAAAAAATAATATCAAAAGATCAAGTGTGAAAATTATTTTTAAAGTGTAGTTTGGAAGAAATGCAATTTCCTCATTTTCGTGGTGCAAACACGAAAAAATCAATAGATAAAGAATGAATATGAGAAAAAAAAAATATAATAAATAACTCAAGAGAGAATGTAGGTGAAAATAAGAGTTATACAAGAGATCTCAAATGAATTACTAAATTTTTTATCAAATCTCTCATATAGATGTGGGACTCATACAAATCACATATACGTGAGTCCCACAGCTATATAAGAGATTTAATAAAAAATTTGATAATTCATTTAAGGTCTCAAGGATTTTCCAAAAAATAATTTACATCTTAGTTTTGCGAGTTCTCTTGGATTTATGTTGAGTAAGGCTTTTTTGAAAAGATTATAATAAGTCAAAAGTGAGCTTTTTAATTTATTTTGAACTAGCCTATAAATTTGTACGATGCACGAGTTAAATAAATAATTAAAAATAATTTTAAAATTAAATAATGATATAAAATTTATTTAAAAAGTATAGAAAAATAATTTAAAATGAATTAAATTTTAATTATTTTATTAGAATATATATATATATATAAATATATATTACAGTTATTATATTATTAATTATATATTTTAAGTTCACAATAAGAAATAGATGCCATAAAATAAAAATAATTGGTAAAGATGAAAAAAATAGAATAAATTACAAAAAAAAAAAATTATATTCATGATAAAATAAAAATAAATTTCATTTTATAAATTTTTTAGTTTTAGTTTATTCTATATTAAAATTTGTTATAAAACTTAAACATATGTTTTAGAAATAAAACAATATACATACATACATATATATATAATCGATAAAATCGTTAAAATCGGTCAAAAGTCTAACCGACTTACACAAATATTAATTAATTAAAACTTTTAAATTTTATTTTATTTTAAAATTTCAATTGTTTTCAATTGGAACATGCAAAATACTATTATATTAAATGGGAGCATATGTTTACTTTATATAACTGATGAAACAACTCACTTTTTTTCATTTTTTCTCAATGCGTGATTGTGTAAAATAAAACTTAACAATTGTTTGGGTGAGAAATTTATTTCGAATCAAATAATATCAGTCATTTAATCTTTAATTAGGTTAATCTTTAATTTATTTCGAATCAAACAAATTTAACTAATATATTTTAATAAAACTGCTAAAATCACTATTAAACTAACAAATCAATCAAATTAAAAATGATTTAGCCTAATCGGTTAAGTCAAAATACCAACCAACTTACACAAAAATTAATTAATTAAAACTTTTAAATTTTATTTTAAAATTTAAATTGTCTTGAATTAAAACATGTACAATACTACAATATTAAATAAGAGTATAAGATTCACTTTATATAAGTGAAACAATTCACTTTTTTTTTTTCTTTTTCCGATGTGTGATTATAAAATAAATCATATCATAGACTAATTAGAGTTTTTATTTTAAAATTTAAATTGTCTTGAACTGAATTATACACAACATTACAATATTAAATAGGAAGTATAAGATTTACTCTATATAAGTGAAATAACTTACTTTTTCTCTTCTTCTCCCGATGTGAGATTATAAAATAAATTATAAACTAATTAGAATTTTGTTTTATATGGTTAAATAAAAGTTAGTCCAATGAAAAAAAATTAATTATTTAAAATTTAAAAAAAAAAATTAGTATGAAAAATTGTGGTTAAATCGGCTAATTAATCAAACTAAAAGCGGTTTAGCCTAATCGGTTATGTCAAATGACCAACCAATTTATACAAAAATTAATTAATTTAAACTTTTAAATGATATTTTAATTTTAAAATTTAAACTGGCTTGAATTAAAAGTATGTACAACACTACAATATTAAGGTTCACTTTATATAAGTAAAACAACCTACTTTTCATTCTTTTTTCGATGTGGGATTACAAAATAAAAGTTTACAATTATTTAGACAAAAAATTTATTTATAATTAAGCAATCTCAATTCGTTCAATCTTTAATCAGATCATTATTTAGTTTATTTTGAATCAAACAAATCTAATCAATATATTTTAATAAAACTGCTAAAATAAAACTGTTAAAATCGTAGTTAAACCAATGAATCAATCAAATCAATTAGGTTAAAAGACCAACCAACTTACATAAAAATTAATTTATTAAAACTTTTAAATTTTATTTTATTTTAAACTTTAAATTATATTAAATTGAAAAATGTACAATACTATAATATTAAATGAGGGTATAATATTTACTTTATAAGAGTAAAACAATTCACTTTTTCATTCTTTTCTCGATGTGAGATTATCAAATAAATCATAGACTAATGAGCTAGCTTAATGGAGATTTTTTTAATTAGTTTAAAATTAAGAAAATTAGTATGAGACATTGAAATTCTCACAATGCTTGTCACGACCCTACTCCCCGTACCCAAGGGTTAAGTATTGTGATGGCTAGTAACTGAGGTTACCTCCGGCCAAATCATAAACAAATTAATAAACGCGGGCGGAAGTAATATTTAAATAAGGGTACCAAAATAATCATTGGAGTTTCTATTTTTATTACAAAATTATATTGACAAAAAAAAGTCGATATTTACATAGAAAAATATCATGAAAGTGTTGTGTGTGTCTATTCCGCAGCCTCGCATCTAAGACTTTTCAAAAAGCTATTTCTGAATTGCATATTTCCTGAAAATTGGTAAACAACTATAAGTACATGGCAGAGTGAGAAATATTATACCAATAGTATAAGGGACACGAAATAACCATGGATCATTACTTAGGCCAAAACATTTACATAAACAAATCATTTAAGTAGCAGAAACTGAAATACAGATATTATATAAATATATAACCATAACTACGGTACAGAACAGAATAGAACAGAGGTCACGGAAGTGACAGTCAGAACAGAGCTACGGATTCAAGAGGTGGCTCGTACGGATTCTAGAGGTGGCTCCCACAATAGTGTAGCACTTAGATCCGCACAGCACTTTGGTCCGCACAAAACAGAGGTCAGTAGATTCATGACAAACAGAGGACCACAAAGTGGTCAAACAGAGGCCAATGGTTAATTTAAGTCCTCAAAGGCGTGGGACTCCCGTGGTGGTACTTACAAAATATAATTGTTTATAAGGTCATAACCAAATATTTTTTAAAGGGTAAATTACAAACACCCCCTCGAGGTTTGGTGAAAATACAGATTTCCCCCTGAGGTTTGAGAAATTACATCCCACCCCCTGAGGTTTATATTTCCATAACAAATTGCCCCCTGAGGTTTTTATTTTCATACAGATTCCCCCCTAATTTTTCCTAATTTGTTATGAAAATTTGATCCTCAGGGGGCAATTTGTAATTTCTCAAACCTCAGGGAGGAATTTGTATTTTTATCAAACCTCGAGGGGGGTGTTTGTAATTTGCCCTTTTTTAAAAGTGAAACAAACATATCCATGGGTTTCCTTTTAAGCAAATAGGATTCAGAAATTAAACCACGTAGCTGAAACCTTTATAAAACATAACTTTTATTAATATACTAATAAAACATAATTTTTATAAAATAAATATGGTAAGTCAAAACATACGTAAAATATATTTTGATAACTCAAGGTATAATATAACTCACTCTGCCATGTGCTTATAGTTGTTTATCAATTTTCAGGAAATATACAATTCAGAAATAGCTTTTGGAAAGTCTTAAATGCGCGGCTGCGGAATAGACACACACAGCACTTTCATGATATTTTTCTATGTAAATATCGGTTTTTTTTGTCAATATAATTTTATAATAAAAATAGAAGCTCCAATGATTATTTTGGTACCCTTATTTAAATATTTCTTCCGCTTGCTGTTTATTAATTTGTTTATGATTTGGCCGGAGGTAACCTCAGTTACTGGCCATCACGATAGCTTAACCCTTGGCTACGGGGAGCGGGTCGTGACAAATGGTATCAGAGCAATGGTTTATAAAAAAAAAAAATCATCATTGGAGCATAGGACACGTGCACATTTAAGAAGTGGAATTAGCGGATAATTAGAACCTAAATATTATATTTTGTTCGTCGATTTAATTATATTATAATTTTATATGATTATATATATATAATAATTTTTTTTAGTGTGCCTAATTTATGAAGGATATTAGATATAATTTATATTTGTTATAGTAAAAGAATGGCAAGAAAAGAAGGATGTCGGGCTCAAACATCCACCAAAATTATAATATAATTAAATCCATATAATTTTCAGTTCAATATTCAAAAAAAAATTATTTTGATGTTTTTTTTTTATTTTTAAAAATGGGTTTAAATTATAATAATACTAATTTTGAAACTATTTCCCATCAATAAAAAGTTCATCTCAAAATTTTCAATTCTTGTATATAATTCTGTCATTGTGTTCTCATTTTTATTTATTTTTATCGTAAATAAAACGAGTAAAAAGTTTTTAAAGTCGCTCATTATTTCTTATTTTGGCCCAAAATAATTTTTGACAACTAGACAGTGAGTTATTTTTAGTAAATTTTTTTTTGAGGTACTATTTCTATCAGATTAATCATCTAATATATATTTATCAGAGTGCGCAGCGGATAAGCTTATATATGACAAATTTCGAGGACGAAATTTTAAAAGGGGGGAAGATTGTAACAACCCAGATTTCTAATTATTCTATAGAATTTATACTAATATTATTTAATCTTGGTTAGGACAATATGTAATTTATTATATATTATTATGTGTAATTTTGTAAAATAATATAATTATTAAAAGTATAGGGGTCAAAATATAATAATAATAATAATAATAATAATAATAATAATAATAATAATAATAATAATGAGTGTGACATTAAAATAAATAATTAATTTTATGTTGGTATATGATAAAATGTAATTTACTTAAGAATTAAATTATTTATATAATTATATTAAAATATTTGGTCAAAAGGTAATTATCTTAAATATCTATTAAGAATGAGAATAAATCTATATAATTATTGAATGAATTTGGGGAGAGACACGCGTCGGGCCACGTGTTGAGTAGAGGCTAGGTTCACCTTCCTATAAATAGGGAGGTGATTTGGCTGGAAAGAAAGAAGAAAAGAAAAGAGAAGGAAAGAAAAGAAAGAGAGGAAAAGAAAGAAAGAGTAGTGGAAGGTGAAAGAGTCTTTAACAGTTAAAAGAAAGGGTGAGCTATTAAAGTTAAAGTGAGCTATATTATACCTTGAGTTACCAAAATATATTTTACGTATGTTTTGACTTACCAAAATCTATTTTATATAAGTATGTTTTATTAGTATATTAATAAAAGTTATGTTTTATAAAGGTTTCAGTTACGTGGTTTTATTTCTGAACTCTATTTGCTTAAAAGAAAACCCATGGATATGTTTATTTATATTTTAAAGAATATTTGACTATGACCTTATAAACAATTATGTTTTGTAAGTACTACACAGGAGTCCCACACCTTGGAGAACTTAAATAATTATTGGCCTTTGTTTGGTTACTTTGTGGCCCTCTGATCCATTGATCTCTGTTTTGTGCGAACCAAAGTGCTGTGTGGAGCTAAGTGCTACACTATTGTGGGAGCCACTTCTAGAATCCGTACGAGCCATCTCTTGAATCCGTACCTCTGTTTTGTACGGACCAAAGTGCTGTGCGGAACTAAGTGCTACATTATTGTGCGAGCCACCTCTAGAATCTATACGAGCCACCTCTTGAATTCGTACCTCTGTTCTGACTGTCACTTCAGTGATCTCTGTTCTGTTCTGTTTAGTACCGTGGTTATGGTTATATATTTATATAATTTCTGTATTTCAGTTCTGCTACTTAAATGATTTGTTTGCATAATCTCAGTTTTGATACTTAAAAGATTATTTGTTCCGACTAAGTTATCTTAAATGTTTTGGCCTAACTAACTATCCATGGTTATTTCATGTCTCTTATACTCTTGGTATAATATTTCTCACTTTGCTATGTGCTTATAGTTGTTTACCAATTTTCAGGAAATAATGCAATTCAGAAATAGCCTTTGGAAAGTCTTAGATGCGAGGCTGCGGAATAAACACACACACAGTATTTTTTATGATATTTTTATATGTAAATATCGGCCTTTTTGGTCAATGAATTTTGTAATAAAAATAGAAGCTCTGATGATTATTTTGGTACCCTTACTTAACTATTTCTTCCGCTTGTGTTTATTAATTTGTTTATGAATTGGCCGGAGGTAATTTCAGTTACTAGCCATCACGATGCTTAACTCTTGGGTACGGGAAGCGGGTCGTGACAATGCTTCTCACTGAAAACGGTTCAGCCTAATTAGTTAGGTCAAATGACCAACCAACTTATATAAAAATTAATTAATTAAAACTTTTAAATGATATTTAAATTTTAAAATTTAAATTGGTTTGAATTGAAGCATGAGCAACACTACAACATTAAGGCTCACTTTATATAAGTAAAACAATTTTTTTTTTTGTCGATATGAGATTATAAAATAAAACTTAACAATTATTTGGATGAGAAATTTATTTTTAATCAAGCAATTTCAGTCAGTTCAATCTTTAATCATATCAATCTTTAATTTATTTCGAATCAAACAAATCTAATCAATATATTTTGATAAAACTGTTAAAACTGCGGTTAAACCAATAAATCAGTTAAATCAAAAATGGTTTAGCCCAGTCAGCTAGGTCAAAAGACCAACCAACTTACATAAAAGTTAATTAATTAAAACTTTTAAATTTTATTTTAAAATTTAAATTATATTAAATTAAAATATATACAACACTATAATATTAAATGGGAGTATAAGATTGACTTTATATGAGTAAAATAATTCAATTTTTTTTCTCCTTCCAATGTGAGATTATCAAATAAATCATAGACTAATTAGCTAGTTAATGGAGTTTTTTAAAATTGTTTAAAATTAAGAAAATCATAAGTAAAATAATTCATTTTTTCCTTCTCCTTCCCATGTGGAATTATCAAATAAAACATAGACTGATTAGTTAGTTAATGAAGATTTTTTTAATTGTTTAAAATTAAAAAAATTAGTATGAGATATTGAAATTCTCACAATGTTCCTCATTAAAAATCTCATTTTCCTTATATAATATATAGATAAATAGATCACATCATTCTCTTTATTTTTTTATATATATTTTTAAAAAATTAAAAATTTATTTTTAACTAATTTCTCAAAATAATCCTAAATTGTCACATGTATTCAAGAAAAATTGTCACGTGCAATCACTCCTCACCGAGTGTTAAAACTTGGACCAACAACAATTTTTCCTAAATTGTCACATGTATTCAAGAAAAATTGTCACGTGCAATCACTCCTCACCGAGTGTTAAAACTTTAGACCAACGCCAAATTTTCAACTGACAGTAGAGAATTGAACCAAATTAAAAACAATTAGATATTTAAGAATTAAATCAGTTAAAAATAGTTACATGAATGTGAATCCGTCAATCAAAACTCATAAATTACTACCATTCTTTTTTATTCGGATAAAATTATGAGCAAAAATTCTGAACTGATAGTTTTAGAGTTGAGTTTCTCTCAACTTGAAATTTAAAAGGTCTATCATAAATCTCGTTTTGATAATTGAAACTATTTATTTCGTAAGACGTGTATGTTATTCTTAAAAAAAATTAAGTTAATCTATAATTACAATTATAATTTTATTATTTTTATCTCTAAGAAAATAAATGATAAGTATATTTTTTAAAAATAAATCATTTATTTATATAAAGACCATATTATAAAATTAAAGTATTACAATTATCGAATCGATCTAATTTTCATAAATTATATATATATATAAAGTTTTACAAATGGAATCTGTGATAAATTTCATGAACCCTTTGACTTTTTTAAAATTAAATTTAATCTTGAGAAATATTACCTTGTTTGTTTTTGAGTTTTCAAAAAACAGTTTTTTGAGTTTTCAATTCATATTTTTGTATTTTAATAATTTTTAAAAAAATTTTAACCAATTTTTTTTTAATTTTTTTTAGATCCACTTAATCTTAATATATTTTTAAAAAATGTATAAAAATCTTTTAAAAATTCATTAAATATAACAAAATACGAAAATGTATTTAATTTTTGTATTTTTTGAATTTAGTGAATCTTTTAAAGTTTTTTTTTTCATAAATATTATAATATTTAAGCGTTTTTAGATTAGATATATCTAAAAAATTTTAAAAAATTTACGTAAAATATTAAAAATATTCAATTTTTTGAAATATGCATTCAATTTTGTAGAACCAAACGGTAGTCCGAGAGTACAGCTATGTGGTGTTTCATGGTAGTAGAATTGATGAAGAAGATAGAGTATTAACTATTTGTTTTGGTTAATTAAGAAATATGAAAATACATAATAAATAATGATTTGTTAGAAAGTATGGTCATGTGGTACAATTTTCTGTAAGTAATAGTATTTTTATGATTCTAAGAAGTTTGGCCTAAAGGAGTAGAGGCAAAAAAGATTTAGGGTGAATTATAAACACATTCCTTGAGATTTACTTAAATTATAAATTATTTCTTGTAATTCTAAAAATTACATTATGCCCGTAAGGTTCTAATTTCATAACAAATAGATCTTTTTATTAATAAATCATCAAGTTAATTAATAATTTTTAATAATGTTAAAATTTTATTTCAATTAATAATTCAGATAATTTTATTATTGTATAGATGAATAGTTAGAAATTTTACTTTTTTAATTAATTCTATTAAATAAAAAATCCTGACAGAGAGGTATTTGTAATTTTTCAAACTACAGGGGGTAATTTATATTTTAAGCAAATTTCAAAAAATGTATTTGTAATTTACCCAAAGATTTATCACTGCAAAATGTTAGAACGTGGAATCCCATGACTTGTTAACGTTAGAATATTTATTTTGAAAAATTGGTTAAAAGTTATTTTTTAAAATTTTTAACCTTTTAAAAAAAACATTTAACAAAGTAAAAAAATAATATGACTTAAAATAAATTAAAAATAAAAAATTAACTTAACCAAATCCTCCCCACTCTTTTATTTTACTTTTAACGATGGAACACTTAAATCAAGTACACTTGGCATGCCCTCGCATGCCATCTACTTTCTTTATAAACGAAATACTAGTACTCCATTATCAAAATGGAAAAAATTTAGGGTGATGCACTAATAAATCTTAAATTATCAACTTATACACTGTTTAGTCCTAAAAGTTTTCTTATAGACTGAAAGGTCTCATTAACATCAACTACATCACCAATATCACTAAAAAAAATATCAATAAAAAATCGGCAATATCATGAAAAATCAGCAACATGGGTGTTGAATCTACCATAATTGGGATCAGAACAACATATCATAAACACCGATCGAAACACCACAACATCATCAGAACAACATCAGCAAACATATCATCAACATCAACTGTAAGAACATATCATCATCATTGTAAAACATTACAACATCAGCAAACACCACAACATCATCAGAACAATCGAAACACCAATCGAAACGCCAACAACATCATCATTGTAGGCCAATTACACATGAACAACAATCGTTGTTAACCTGACCGCTCTGCCGCCAGAATCCGATCGCAAAAAGAGAACCAGAGCAACATCTTGATGATGTTCACGATGTACCCCAAAGCCGGTGAAGAACGGTTTTCTCCTTCCCCAAATCATGGCGGCCATCTCGCACTTCAAATCGCATCAAACATTCAAAACATATCATCAACATCAACTAGAAGAACATATCATCATCATTGTAAAACACTACAACATCAGCAAACACAACAACATCATCAGAACAATTGAAACACCAATCGAAACACCAACAACATCAAACATCGCAGAGAGAGAAACAGAGCAACATCTTGATGATGTTCATGATGTACCCTAGAGCCAGTGACGAACGGTTTTCTCCTTCCCCAAATCACGGCGGCCATCTTGGCACTTCAAATTGCATCAAACATTCAAATGGGTCTGATGTTTGATAATGTTGATGTTGGCAATGATGTTTGATGTTCGCTGGATCTTAATGTTTGATGAATAATGATTATCAATATTTGATGAATAATGTTGATAAATGGGTCTTAACATTCAAATGGGTATATATGTTGCTGATGTTCGATCCTTGTTTGATGACTAATGTTGGTGCTGCTGATGATTATTAAATAAATAACATTATCAAAATAAAATGGGACTAAATGGTGCATAAGAAAACTTTTAGGACTAAATGGTTCAACTTTAAAAAAATAGGATTTATGGGTAAATTTTCCAAAAATTTAATGTACACCCTTTAAAAAAAAAAAATTATATATATTTTTAGTTATATTATTTTTTTAGTTATGATTAACTTTTTTCTTTAATTGTAAAATTATTTTAATTATAATTTATGAGTTGTTTTGTTATGTCTCATGTTGTGTTTATCTATGACATTTTTTCCTTTTTTTTTTTTTTGTTATAATTGAAAAAATTAAAATTATATATATATTTTTTAGTTATAAAGTGTATATATCAAAAGGGCATACAAATTTTATAAACTATTATTTATTAATATATAATTTATTTATTTATTTGGTATAATAGTCCTATTTGGGAAGATGATTTTGGACTAAAATAGTTAATAAAGACAAAGTAAATTAAAATGTTTAATAAGATAAAATGTCACATTTAAATTATAATCATTTTATTTTTTTTTTCCTATAACCATCAAATTAATTATATATAAAAAAAATCTAATCAATTTCTCAAAACATAACTTTTTAAATGAACCCAATAGCTTTAGACTTGAGGTGGCAATTGCTTTAACGTTGCCTTTGCACGTTCACTTGCTTTGATTGTTTCAAGGAAAAAACAAAGGTGAATATCCTTCAACAAGTGGTATTATATGTAATTTATAATTAAAAAATAACATAATTTTAATTTTTTAGTCATAATTTAAAAAAATATATCATAACTAAACACAATATGAGTTACAACTAAAGAATTCATGAGTCATAATTAAAATAATATCATAATTAAATAAGAAAATTAATTATAACTAAAAAAAAGAAGACATAATTATAGATGTATATAGTACATCATTTTTAAAAGAATATATATTAGAATTTCCTTTTAAGGAATCCTAAAAGTCGAATCTAACCGACTCTTTTTTTAAGAGAAAATTAGTCTAAGGTCTCTCTCCGAATTTTAGTAATAGAAGAGATCTACAATATTATTTTATGATGTTTAAGGTCTTTCAACCCCACGTCCCATGTATTACAGAGAAATTCGAAGTCGAATTCGAATTTGATTTCGAATGTGAGAGTTCAATCTCTCGGGACTCAAAGTGATCGTGACGCTCAAGAACGGGAATGAAAACGGAGATCTCGAATTCAAAGGGCGAATCAGCTTCTTCTCGAGATCGAACTGCAGAGACTACAGCGCGGTTCGAATTGCAGCGCAGTTCGAAAATTTGTTGGCGTCGGTGCTCGATGGTTTGTGAACCCGACAAAACTGATTTAAATATACACATACCTGCTGTCATACTCCCACAAGATGCTGGCACAAGCTTAGAGAAAATGCTAATAAACAGTTCATCGGGTAATTTTCCATATTATCCATAGTCTGAAGCAAAACCTAAAATTCCTTCTCAAAGACTAATTTCATTTTTGCTGCAATAAGTATTATTGTTTAATTTGCTTCTGTTGGAACTGTATGTGAGGGTTCGAGTGAATTTCTCTGGGAATGAGTAAATTTCTCTGGAGTGGAGAGGGAAATTTCTCTGGGTTGAATCCAGAGAAATTCTCTGGTGAGATTTTCTCTGTGATGTGTCCAGAGAAATTTGAAATTTTCTCTGTGATGTGTCCAGAGAAATTTTCTAGATCAAATTTTCTTTAGATTGATGTTGAGGGATCTTAGATATCATGAAAATATTGAGTGTTCTCTATGTTATAAAATTTTAATACCAGGGACCTTAAAAAAAATTCTCCTTTTTTATAAGCACTTAATTATCTTTTCGTTTGGAAATAATTTTTTTAGCCTAACTTTTTGATTATTTATAACTTAGCTAAAAAAAATTTGTTTCGAATAAATTTTTGACTTTTTTTATTATTTTTATTTTTATAGTTTTGTGATTAAAAAAATAAAATAATTAAAATTTAAATGTGACATTTTATCTTATTAACTTTTTAATATATTTTATTTATAATGAATTAATTTAATCCCAACCATATTGTGAAACGAAACCTATATTAATTGGACCTCCACGTTCTTGCAGTTACAATGCTGATTTAAAAATTATGTATACACAATATGAGTTCTTTTTATTTGTTTTTTTAATTTTTTTTTCTTTACTAACAAAATATTTATTAATAAAATGAGTACAAACTGAGAAGAGACATGAATCAAATTACACATCTCCAATACAAAACAACCACATAATTGTAAAACACTAAAATATCAAAACATTACATATCATTGCATATTTGTTGGCAAGATATTTAGGTAGAGTAATTGAAACATTTACGTTTATATTTATTAAAAAAAAGAGAGGATAAATTACAAACACATTCCTTAAAGTTTACTTAAATTATAAATTATCCTTTATGAATTTAGAAATTACATTATGCCCCTTAAGGTTTCTAATTTCATAACAAATAGGTCATTTTATTAACAAATCATCAAGTTAATTAACAGTTTTTAATAATGTTAAAATTTTATTTCAATTAATAATTCAAATAATTTTATTATTGTATAAGTGAACAGCTAGAAATTTCACTTTTTCAATTAATTCTGTTAAATAACAAATTCTGACAAGGAGATATTTGTAATTTTTCAAACCACACGGGACAATTCGTATTTTAAGTAAATCTCAGTGGGTGTATTTGTAATTTACCCTAAAAATGGGTCTGGCTTGTCTCCAATCCAAAATCAGACTGGGGCGTGCTGTGGGGCCGTGGGGGCCCACCATGAGCCCCATTTCGATAATTCGAATTGTTCAATATATAGAGTTTGTCGAGTACTTTATCACTATAAAAAATAACGTTGATCGGATATCGATAGCTACTTGATCGAATCAAATTTCTGTTAACGATAACTATAATTTTCAAAATACATTGTTGACAAAAATCTAATCTAATCAAGTAGTTATCGATATCCAATCAACGTAATTTTTTACAGAGATAAAGTAGTCAATGATCTCTACATATTGAACATTTTGGATTATCGAAATATAACTCGTGATAGGTCCCACGGGTCCAACGACACCGTCATATCCACAAAGTGGACTAGAGGCAAGCCAAGCCCAAAAAAAATTATAAATTAATTTTTTGTTTAAATAAATAATTAAAAATTAATTTTGAAATTAAATAATAACATAAAATTTGTTTGACATATATAAGAAAAATAATTTAAAATAAATTAAATTTTAATTATTTTCATTGGAGGTTTTTTATTTATTTATGGCATTAATGGTATGTTCTAAGTTTTTAATATAAAAAATAAATAAATGCCCTACTTTAATTGATAGAAATAAAAAAAAATAGAATAAATTATAAAAATTACATTTATGATAAATTAATGGGGCATTTACATACTAGCCATAATTTATGAACTTATACTCCATTAAGTCCTAACTAAGATTTTTTAGACCTTCTAGTGCCGTTAAATTTTTAATTATTGGAATTGTTCTTCAAACAATAATTATTCATTATTTATGATTATCTATAAAATAATATGATGATTTGACATTTATTTTGATTTTCAAAACTTTAAAACATCAATTTTCAAATTGAAAAAACTAAAAAAAAATTTAAAAAACTAAATTATTTTTTTGTACAAAACTGAAAATTTTGTTTCTATAAAGGAGTATGATGATGGAACATTGGTGTGTAAAATTGAAAAAAAAAAAAAAAACTTTAAAAATGAAAAAATTGATAATAGTTTTAGTTTTAAAATTAAAAAAAATGATAATATTCTCGATTTTATTAGATAGTTGAATCGAACCAATAAGTAAAAGGGTAAAACGTTTAATCTTATGCTCTGTGTTTTTTATCAGTTAGTGAAACAATTTTCTGGAATATTACTATGCAAAATTAATAATATTTTTAGTTTTAAAAATTGAGAAAACTGATAATATTATCAGTTTTACTAAATAGGACTTATTGGTTTAAAAAATCTTAAATAAGACCTGAGTTATTATAACATTTGTAAATAGGACTTTTAGGTAATTAACTCTAAAATAAAAATACATTGTACTCTATAATTTTTTCAATTTTAGTTTATCCTATATCAAAGTTTGCCCAATGATATATTAATCATATTGCATAAAAGTGTAATTTTCCTTATAAATAGTTGAATTTTGGAATTAGAGTTGAGTTATACATGATATAAAATCCAGTCAAACTAATTAACTTATTATTAGTAAGACACATGAATATTTATTATTTTTTTAAATTGGAAAATTGATTTTAGCAATGATCTTAGGAGATGAGTTAGAAGAGATTTTATTTATTTAATTAGAAATTATTAAAGTGTAATTATGATGAAGATGATTAAAGTTTAATTGATTGTAAATTTTTTTTCATATATATTTTAGATAAATTTTATGTTATTATTTAATTTAAAAAATTAAATTTTAATTATTTATAATTTGTTTATGAAAAATATGTGCACAACTTTATGTAATGTTTGATTCATGAATTTTGGTAGGAATTTGGAATGAGAAAGAAAAAAGATAAGCAAAATGTAAATGAAATGTAATTACATTTTACTTAATTTCACACATTTTCATATTTTTTTTCAAAATTTCTACACAAGATCATAAACCAAACAAACCATCAATGTTTGAAAGGAGTTTTGGATTTTTTATTGTATTGATATACACTATCTAAGGAAAACATATTGGAAGATTTATTTATAAATCTCGTTTAGTGGATTTATAACTCAATAAGTTCATAAAATTTTCTAGTGTTCTATCAAGTCACATATATTTAGACTTATATTTCAATAAGTCATTTTTCTCATATTAGAATTATTATGTGGACTATTTTACCTTTATAGACTTTTATTATAATATATATGTATATATTATACTATATATGTAGGAGAGGGAATATCAATTATTAAATATATTTCATTTATGGTATATATAAAACATTGTATATAAAATATGGAAGATTATTATTCTTAGTTTTTCTCTGCCTCAATGTGAGAAATTGATCAAGGATTTTCCTGCACCATTTTTGCATTAAGGTCCTATCATGGAAAAACATTTGGAAAAGAATGTTATTTGTAGACCGATGATAGAAATGATGATAGACTCGCAATAGAGATAATTATAAATCAGTGATGAACAATTATTTTTTTGTCACTGTTGTACATAAACAGTAATCTCTTTGTCAGTTTATGTAATCATCGATATTCTATAGTGTATTCACCGATATTATACTGAAATTGATTATACACAGATTTTTTTAAAAAGTGCGTCAATATATAAGAACTATTTAATGATTTTTTATATATTATTTGATGATTTATTGCATATTGTTTGTTAATATATTTGTTGGTTAAACAATTATTTTTGATACCATTGAACAATCGGAATAATTGATTTTCACTTGTTTCAATTTTGTTTCATATTTTCATGTTGCAGTTGAATGTTCATATTGATGTGAATATAATTTTTTTAAGGCTAGTTGTAAATTAATTATAAACTATGAACATCATATTGTATTTTAGTATGAGTTTTGTTTTTTGAAAGGTTAATTGTATGTTTATTAGTTTTGTTACTATACTTGTTAATTGAACAATCAACCATTGAACAATTGAAATAGTTGATTTTCATTTTTTTCAATCTTGTCTCATGTCTTCTCGTTGCAATGTGAATGTTCAAATTGTAATGTGTTGCATTTGGTGTTGTGATTAGCACATCATTAATCAATGTTAATATTCACATTCAAGAATAGCCATACAAGCGTAAAAAATAACATTTGGTTTACTTTTCAAAACTCAATTCGGTTTTTAAATCATGATTTGAATCAAAACTCATAACTAAATAAAATTTTAAAATACAATTCAAAATTACTTTCAAAACTTCTCTCTTTTCTTTCTTTTATTATTATTATTATAAATCAATCAATCAATCACTTTTTATCTTTCATCTCTCATTTCTTCTCTCTCCTTTCACATTCTATACATCAATCAACAAAAAAAAAAAGAATTACAAATTATCCCAAAACTATTTTCAAAACTTATAACCAAATAAATTTTCTCTTTTCAAATCATGATTCAAAAACTCAAAACTCAAAACACAACTTCACACTCAAATCATAATTCTAAAACTAAACTAAACGACACATTCAAAAATAGCCATACTAATATAAACAACAATGTATTATTTTGGTCACAAACATAATGTATATACATAGAGATGTGAGTTCAAATTATTTTTGTAATACAAATAGGTAGTTGCACTTAAATGTTAATGTTTACACATTCATGTAACATTGAGTGTATGTATAGTTCCATGAGGCGATACTATTTACCAGAATGCATTTGTAATGTGAACGTTTACATCAACATTTAGTAAGAGATTTTCAGAAGATAGAAGATTTAGGATTTGGAAATGTAAGAGATTTTTTCATGAAATAAGGGAGAGATTTTCTCTATGAAATGAGATAGAGATTTTCACCTTAAAATGAGGGAGATATTTTCTCTAATGAGGGACTATTGTTATTGGGGTAATGCTAGGGATACCAAAATTTTTATCAAACAAATGACCAAATGTCTCACATGGGTGTGATGTCCGCAATTTTGTGGCCCCCACACCCATGTGAGACATTTGGTCGTTTGTTTGGTAAAAAATTTGGGATCTATAGCATTTTCCATGTTATTGTTAGTCCCAAGGTTATTCAAATTTAAATTCTTATCGATTTTGATTATTGACAAATATTTTGAACTTATTTTATTCAAAGTTTTCAAAATTATATTATACAATTGTGCTTCAATGTTTCTAAAAGATATATACTTCTATAGTATTGTCTTCCAATGGTTTTTAGCCCCCCAAAACATGAAATTAGCACATGTATGCAAAACACTTTTTATGCTTAAAACAGGTTCAAGGGTCGACACTAAAATAGCAAGGGTTGACACCAGAGTGAAGCTAAAATATCCTAAGTGTTCCAGTTGCAAGGGTTGACACCAAGACAGTAAGGGTCGACACAAAATTTCAGAACACAATTTAGCAGCAAGGGTCAACACCAAAGACAGCAAGGGTCGACACTAAATTTCAAAACACAATCCAGCTGCAATGGTCGACTCCAAGAACAACAAGGGTTGACACTAAATTTCAGAACACAATTCAGCAGCAAGGGTCGATACCAAGAATAATAAGGGTCGACACTAGGAATACCTGAAAATCAACTCAGAGAAGAAAAGAGAGCAAAGGGTTGACACCCAATCTGCAGGGGTCGACACCCGTGAAATCTAGGTTTCAAAAATCTAGCTGCCAAATCAGATCTAGACTGACACAGCTCTTTTCTCAGCCATTTTTTCTGATCTATGTGCAAAATATGTCATCATTTCTGATCTCTGAGCAGATCTTCTGACATTATATCTTCAACCAAGAGTTGACTTATAAGGTTTAGCATTTAATGAAAGTTTGTGCATTTAATGATCTTTCTTTTCCCAAGACTTGTCTACAGTCTGTATGCACCTTGCTCTGATCAACACAGCTGGAAGATATCCGCCAAAGGCTAGAAAATTTGTCTCTGCTTCTCTCTAACAGCTAGAAGCCATTAATGCTATAAAAAAGAAGCTCTCCATGTTTGAATACACACTTCTTCAATACAAGAAACCCAGAGCATTTAAGAGCTTTTAATATACTTCATTGTACTTATATTTCATATCTGAGTGAGTATTAAATTACCTTTGTGCTTACATTTTCATATCCATCTTTTGAGAGAAAAAATCTATAAAAGAGGACAATTGTACCCCTTATTTCTATTCCTATTTTCTTATTGAAACACTTATAAAGTGAGGCATTTTAGTTGAGAGGTCCTCAACAAATTGAAGTAAAGTTGAGAGAAAAGTTTTATAAAAGAGGACAATTGTACCCCTTATTCCTATTCCTATTTTCTGAGTGAAACACTTATAAAGTGAAGCATTTTAGTTGAGAGGTCCTCAACAGATTGAAGTAAGTCCTTTGTAAAAATCAACAAGCTAGGTGAAGCTTGGTGGTGCATTGATTCATAATGAAGAAATTCTCAAGGAGGTATCTTGAGGAGTGGACGTAGGCCGATGAGCCGAACCACTATAAATCCTTGTTTTTGAGCTCCTCTTATCTTTTTATTTTTTATTTTTTTATTTTTTGTATATTTACTGATTGCCTGTTGCATTTACTCACCTTAGTCATTTGAAATTTATTTTCTGGTTAATTACCCAATTCACTTCCCTCTTGGGTTGCCTTCCTGTGTAACAATTGGTATCAGAGTCTCGTCTCTTGTATTGTGACTTAACCATCTTTGAGTGATCCATGCAAGCCCTAGCTACTCTCTTCCTGAAGGTCAAGCATCAAATAGACCACTCTTCTTCAATGACATAAATTTCAACTATTGGAAAACCCATATGATTATGCATATCTAATCTATCGACTATGAGGTTTGGAAAATCATATGTATGGTCCCAAAGTTCCCACCAAAATCATAGATGGTCTGATAGTTCCCAAACTTGAGAGTGAATGGACTAGTGCTGATTATAAAGATATTCAAGCCAATGCCAAAGCTGTTAACATGTTTTATTGTGCACTTGATGCTACAGAGTTCAACAACATATGCACTTGTACAACGACGAAAGAAATTTGGGATAAACTTGTTGTAACTCATGAGGGAACTACTCAAGTCATAGAGTCTAGAGTTAGTTTGCTTGTTCATAACTATGAGCTCTTCAAACTGAAACCTGATGAAAACATATCCCAAATGTTCATCTGCTTTACAGATATTATAAACAATCTAAAATCTCTTGGGAAGACTCATACTAATGTAGAAATTGTTAGAAAAGTCCTCAGATCATTGCCAAAAAGTTGAGAGAACAAAGTCATCATAGTGATAGAAGCAAGGGACTATCAACATTAAGCCTTGATGAATTAATGAGATCTCTCTTAACCCATGAGCTCATTATGCAAGAAGGAAAATAAAAAGAAGACAAGAACAAGAAGAAAGGGATAGCTTTCAAGTCTACCTCAAAATTTCAAGAGGAAGAAGAAGATGCTTCAGAGGAATATGAGGAAATGACATTCATTACCAAAAGGTTCAAAAGGTTTGTGAAGAAAAAAATAAGGTGTAAGGAAGTTCTTCAGAAAAGACTTCAACAAAGATTTTCAAAAAGGTGAAAATCACAAAAAATCTAAAGTTACTTGCTATGAATGTAACAAACCGAGACACTATAGAATGTCCGGAGCTCAAGAAACAATTTAAGAAGGACAAGAAGAAAGCCATGATCACATCAAGGGGAGAAGACAGTGATGACTGCAACTCAGAGACTAATATTTGCAAAAATGAAGTCGCAAATCTATGCTTGATGGCACTTGAGGATGAAAATGAGATAAATGATAAATCTTTTACTTTTGATGAATTACAAACTGCCTTTGCTGAATTGCATATTGAATTTAAAAAATTAAGTATGAAAAGTAGTTGTCAAAAGAAAATGATTTCGAGTTTATCATAAGAAAATGAATCCTTAACTTCTAAGATCGATACTCTAGAAAATGAAGTTTTGAAAATAGAAAAAAAAAAAGGAAAAAAGAAAGAAGAATTTTCATCTGAAAAAGAATCTTCCATTTTTGAAAAGAAAGTAGATTTGCAAAAAGAAAATGAAATTCTAAAAAAGGAGAAAATTGTGTTAAATGGTAACATAGAAGATTTAAAAAATGTTCTTTCAAAATTTACTCAAGGTAGAGATACCTTAGATAAAATTCTCAAAAGTCAAACTCAAACCTATGGAAGAATGAGAGTTGGATATAAACCTTTTTCAAAAGCAAAAAATTCCAAAAAGATCATTGTTCATGCATCATCTAATCATTGTCATCTCACACGTCATTATTGTGGAAGAAAAGGTTACATCTTTCCTTCATGTCCTACTAAGAGAAACTCATTTATTAGAATGAAAAAGGAGTGGGTTCTCAAAAACACTTCAAATCCTAACTCTCATGGACCCAAGAAAGAATGGGTACCAAAAAAAGCCAACAAAAATCTGATTTTTGTAGGTGTGCTTTAGGTCAAAATCCAGCAACAATCGGTGGTACCTCGATAGTGCGTGCTCAAGGCACATGACCGGCGATAGAGTAAGGTTTTCAACCCTCAAATCCAAAAAAAGAGATCACATAACCTTTAGAGACAATAGTAAAGGAAAGATCATTGGCGAAGGTAGTATCGGTAAATCCTTTTCACCCATTATCGAGAATATATTGCTTGTTGAAGGATTGAAACACAACTTGCTTAGTATTAGTCAAATGTGTGATAAAGGCAATCATGTTAGTTTTGAAAAATCTCACTGCACCATTAAAAATTCTGTTGATAACAAAGTGTTTTTTATTGGTTATAGGCATGAAAATGTGTATGTATTTGACTTGCACAGCTTATCTCCTAATCTTGATGTTAAGTGTTTATTTGCTATAAGTGAATCTAGGTTGGTTATTGCATAGAAGGCTAGGACATGCTCATATGGACTTACTTTCAAAACTTTCAAAATTTGATTTGGTTATCGATTTACCAAAAATTAATTTTGAAAAAGATAGACTTTGTGATGCTTGTCAACAAGGGAAACAGACAAGAGTGTCTTTCAAAACCAAAAACATTATTTCCACATCTAGACCTCTTCAATTGTTGCATATTGACTTGTTTGGACCATCTAGAACATTAAGTCTTGGTGGCAAATCTTATTGTTGTGTTTGTGTGAATGATTATAGTAGATTTACTTGGGTGATTTTCTTGGCACACAAAAGTGATACTTTCTCTGCATTTTTAGCTCTATGTAAACGTATTCAAAATATGATTAGTCTTGCTATTTGTAGCATTAGAAGTGATCATGGTAAAGAATTTGATAATGATGAGTTTATTCTATTTTGTAATGAGCATGGCATTGATCATAATTTCTCTACTCGCAAACTCTTCAACAAAATAGTGTGGTAGAAAGGAAAAACAGAGTTCTTGAGGAAATAGCTCGTACTATGCTTGTAACAACCCTGACCTATGATTAACCGTTAAACCATGATTAAGAATGCTTAATGAGTAATTACGATGAAATTCTAAATTAATTGCATGTCTGTTGCATTATTTGTGTTTCTATTTGTCTATCGTAAAAAGATCTGTTTGTATTTTTGTTTTGTTCAGGGAATTGAAGGCCTTATCGGCATCCTGAACACGAAATTGACTTGAGTTATGTGATATTTGGAATTCTTAGAATTTTATGGCAGGTTGAATTGAAATTCAATTAGGAACGATTAAATTAGAATGATTAATGTTCATTTGATTAGCCTTAACCAATCACCATTAATCAAGCCTATATAAGGCTCTTTTGTGCCACCATTCATCTCTTTTCATCATCACATCCGTAAACCTACACAAACAAAATGTTGAGAGAGAGAGAGAGAGAGAGAAGGAGATTGAGTTCAACTTAGGAGGATTACTAGAGAATTTGAGGGTCTTGGCTTGGAACTTCACACAACTAACTATTTAGAGCATAACTTACCATCTAAGGTCACTGCGCCGTAAGCTATCTGATTTGTCTACTTTGTCTGTCTACTTTTGTAGCCATCTGTGAGTAATAACTCTGTAAAGCTATGTTTGAATATGTGTATTTTTTGACTAAATAATACGATCTGTTTTCTGAAATGCTGTTTTATGAATAATAAATGAATGTCTATTTTTCTGAAATGTATTTATGGCATCCTTAGTTTACGTAGGCCCTCGCCCGGGGGTAACAATACCGTGGGCAATATGCACATGGCCTTTACCTAGGGGTAATAATACTGTAGCTTATATTCATGTGACCCTAGCCCGGGGGTAACAATATCGAGGCTTATGTTCACATGGCCCTTGCTTGGACGTAACAATACCATGGCTACTTGTGCACAAGATGTGGACCTATGTGGTCGACGATACCGACTATGCAAAATTGGTATGATATGCTAGCTAAATAGATGTACCACATATAATTGCGATGATTTCTCGTTAAGTATGCGAATCTGAAGTCGTGTCTAATTTGAAATCTGCTATGGGACATAATTCATTAAATTCTTTACTCTCTTATTATTTACTGAGCTTCTGCTCACTATTTATATTATGTATGTAGGTGATTAGACGCATGACCAGGCTTAATGATGATCGCCTGGAGCTTGTTTTGTCGACCATCCCTTGTGCCTCCCGAGAAGGTTCCGAAAGTCATGTGGTCATATTTTGTGAATGTATAAGACTTGTTCCCTTTTAGTATATGAACAAGTTTTCTATTTATCTATATATTGGGCTAAGTCCCTTTTTGATTTTATGACTTTATTTCTGTAAATGGGTGACATAAGGCTACCGTAATTATGACGTCATGTGTATATATATAAGTTTTCGAAAATTCTATCCCATGTACGTCAGCACAACTCAATGGACTACGTATATTTTCTGTATTTGCTTTCGCAACCCCTTACTATGTCATGATTTGTTTAGAGGCCTTTGGTAATCTAAGGATTACTGGCCGATTATGATACTAAACCTATAAGAGCGGGTTTGGCTCTTGATAGAGTGGTATCAGAGCATGTGTCATACCGCACACACAAGTCCATATGAGCTATAGGATGTCCTAAAAAAGAATTAGGGACATTTCATTTGTATGTGTGAGTGAGTGTGTTAATTTCTGTAAATGCGAAAACTGAATCTAATCATGCACACATGAAATTGAAAGGAATGAACTGGGAGTGACTGTTTCGAACATTGTGAAAAGAATTGATTGCCTATATTTATCAGTGCTCTGTTTACCTATAGTAATGGAAAATACAAGAAGTGACGGAATAGTTGAATCTTTAGAGGCTCGAATGAGACGAATGGAACTGATGCTTGTAGTCCTAACTGAAACAATGATACGACAGCAAAGCCAATGACTTCGACCTCTACTGCCCCCTCCGGTCCAAGATGAACCGGATAACAATGACATCATGAACCTAACTTAGAAGTTCATGAAAATGAAATTGCTAACTTTCTTAGGTGGTATTGAATCACTAAAGGCAGAGACATGGTTACTCGAGATGGAAAAATTATTTGAAGTATTTCCCTGCTCTAAGACTCAGAAGGTTCTCTTGGCCACCTACACCTTGAAAGATGATGCCCGAAGATGGTGGTTACTAATTTGAAATAGCAATGGGACCATGACATGGGCACAATTCAACGAGATTGTCTACAATAAATACTTTCTCAGTGCTTTCAGGATCGAAAGGTTTCTGAATTCTAAGAACTTAAGCAAGGGAAGATGTCTGTAGCCGAGTGCAAAGCGAAGTTCACAGAGTTGGCATGATGTGCTCCTCATATGGTTGACACAGATTATAAGAAGGCTCGAAAATTTGAAAGGGGATTAGACTTGGATGTGTTTAATTGAGTAGGCGTACTAAAATTACCTACATATGTGGAAGTACTTGATAGAGCATTGATGGCGGAGGCCATTCTAGCGGCAAAGAAACAAGCTACAACTCCAACAACTGAATGGAAAGGTAAAAGAGCTAGATTCAACTTCAAAAAAGGCCGGTCATTCTCAAAAAAGAAAAACACGGGATCCTCTAGTTACTTTAGTTAGAGTAGTGGATCTATTCCAAATTGCCCCGACTATGGAAGAAAGCATAAAGGCACATGTTACCATGCATCAGGTGCTTGTTTTCAGTGTGGCACGATTGAACACATGGTTAGAGATTATCCACTGAGATCCGACGATGTTAACCATTTTGCAACAAGTTCGATCGGGTCTGCTTTTGTAGCAAGAACAAATGCAAGAGATAATCCCAAAGGAAACACAGGGAATGAGATGCTAAGACAGGGGAGAGTATTCACACTAGTACTCGGGGATGTACAGAACACCGAGTCGGTGGTGTCAGGTATAATTTCCGTCTGTAACCAAAATGCATACGTCTTGATAGATTCTGGTTCTACACACTTATTTGTGTCACATGCCTTTTCTCTTAAATTGACTAGACCTTTAGAACCCATGAATTATTTACTGTCAGTATCTACACCTTCTGGGGGTTCTATGGTATGTACTTATGTTTATCTGGTATATGAAATAGTAATTGGTGATGTGACATTGTATGTTGATTTATTGCCATTGGGTATTGATTATTTTGATTGCATACTGGATATGGATTGGTTGACGAAGTATTATGCTACTATTGATTGTGTGAATAAATCTGTTATGTTTTGACCTCCGGGGTTACCTAAATTTGTGTTTGTTGGGAATGGGGTAGTTCTTCTACCGTATCTGATCTCTATCATGAAAGCTAATAAATTGTTGCGAAAAGGGTGTCGAGGTTACCTATGTTGTGTTTTGATTATGAATGCCGATAATGCTAATGTTGAGAACATCTTTGTAGTTAACAAGTTTCCTGATGTATTCCCAAATGATTTGCTCAGAGACATAATCGATAGGGAAATTGAGTTTACTATTGATGTTGTACCTAGAACACAACCGATTTCTAAGACCCCTTACCGAATGTCAACCTCTGAATTGAAAGAATTAAAAGTTCAACTCCAAGACTTGCTAGACAAGAAATTTATCCGACCGAACACTTCACCTTGGGGTGCTCTAGTTTTGTTTGTTAAAAAGAAAGATGGGTCCTTGAGGTTATGTATAGATTACCGGGAATTGAATCAAGTGACTATAAAAACAAATATTCATTGCCCCAAATAGATGATTTGTTTGACTAACTCTAGGGAGCCCAAGTCTTTTAAAAAATTGACCTTAGATTTGGATACCACCAATTGAAAGTTATAGCCGAAGACATAGAGAAAACCTGCCTTCCGGACTAGATATGGGCACTATGAGTTTCTGGTAATGCCGTGTGGGGCAACTAATGCACATGCAGCTTTTATGGACCTAATGAATAGGGTGTTCAAACAATTTCTTGATGGGTTTGTTGTTGTGTTTATTGATGATATTTTGATTTACTCCAAAAGCAGGGAAGAATATGAAAATCATCTAAGAACTGCTTTACAGACTTTGAGAGAAAAGAAGTAGTATGCAAAACTGTCCAAATGTGAAATTTGGCTTGATAGTGTAGCATTTCTAGGATATGTAATCAACAAAGATGGTATATTAGTAGACCCACAGAAGATTAAAGCTGATGATGCAGTTTTGATGGTAGGACGGGTTGGATTGATCCACGCTCCTCAAACCTAACGTCCAAATGACCAAGCCCACCAGAGAACCTGCACAAGAGTTCAATTGGGAACGGGAAGTCCCCCAATGAACCCTCCGACGAGCAAGTTAGAGAGAGAGAGAGAGAGAGTGGAATATGTAGATAGATTAGAGATAGAGAAGCTTAACCTTCTTCTTGTCTTCAACGTTTGTTTATATCCTTTGGTAATCATTTCGTTGTCCCTTCTAACCTGTCACCTTGGCCAAAAGTCTATGCTGTAGCTTACTTTGTTCAGCTTGAGGGCGTGCTGTCCCGATGGAAAGGTGTTGTCGTAATAAATGCAGCTGAGGGGCTGCATTAATGACAATGTGCAGTGGCAATAACTTTGCAGATCTTTGTCAGCTGATGTGGCTTGCCCTTTACCTTGCCACGTGTCTGAATATCATTGGTCCTTCAAGTCATGTTGACTTCCAACTGTGCTGGGCCTTGTCAGTTAGGTTATGTATTGGGCCCTAAGTGATAAGCTTGGGTTGTTCATAGTGGGTTATGGCCTTTATGGGCCTACCCACGTCAGTAGTCTCCCTATTCCAAGTGCAGCTTTAGTTCAATAAAGAGAATAATGAGGAAGAAGAGGGGCTGAAGGTTGAGGGAAAGGAACGACCGACCAGAAGTGGCCGAGTGGAGGAAACGACCATGAGGAGGGCTTGACCGCGAAGGGTAACCTAGTGGAGGGACCGACCTTGAGGAGGGCTGACCGCGAAGGGTAGCCGAGTGGAGGGACCGACCAAGAGGAGGGCCGATCGCTGAAGGGTAACCGAGTGGAGGGACCGACCTTGAGGAGGGCCGACCTGCGAAGGGTAGCCGAGCAGAGGGACCGACCAAGAGAAGGGCCGATCGCGAAGGGTAACCGAGTGGAGGGACCAACCTTGAGGAGGGCCGACCGCGAAGGGTAGCCGAGCAGAGGGACCGACCAAGAGGAGGGCCGACCGCGAAAGGTAACCGAGTGGAGGGACCAACCATAAGGAGGGCTGACCGCGAAGGGTGAGGTGGCAGGGGTGCGGGGCTCGAGATGCGGTGCGTCATATGATGACTTGAAGTGGAAAAGACAAGGTAGGGGAAGGGGCAGTGAATCGTAGTCGTATACGTGGCAGCATCTCGTGGTGGGGGAAGTTAGGCGTTGGGCCAGAAGTGAAACGATAGGTCATTATAGGGTGTTGAAACGACAGTTTTGGCGGTATTTTGAAAAATTTTCAAACTAGCGAAATTTAATAGGGACCTTTGGAATACGGACAAACCTTGGGCCTTTGGGATTATTTGTTTTACCTATCTTTGTGCAAAACATCAAAACATTCCAAACGTAAACTCCTTCATTGCTAACGATACGCCCCTGCAACACTTCTGGAATTTTCTTGCGCCCGCATTCGAAGCTATTCAAAGACATACGAGAGAGATGGCACAAGAGGAAGCAACCACCGCAAGGGTTGATTCCTTAGGGGATGATGACGCGGTTGACCTGGCAGAACAATATAAGAGGGAGAGGCAAGTGGAGAAGTTAGGGGAGCTGGTGGGTTTACCTCATCCGTTGACAATGATAGCGGCGCCGAAGCCAATTAGCCAGGCTGAGCCAGATCACTGGCATACGAAGGCCGACAAGTTAACCGTTACGGCGGAGGAGTTGGAGGGTATGCGAAAAAATACCAAGTGCCTGAAGAAATAGAGTTAATGTTACCGACAGCAACGGAGAGGCCATCTGATGCCCGATCGGGGGAGTTTTCCCTCTACGAGGAGGCGTTGAAGGGAGGGTTGAGGTTGCCGCTTCTACAGGTGGTAGTGGATGTCCTCAACTGACTGGAAGTGGCGCCAGGCCAACTAATGCCCAACGCATGAAAGATTGTACTGGCCTATGCAAGTGCGTAGCCGAAGGCGAACGAGGGAGCGGCCATGATGGTGGACGAGTTTTTTGCCTGCTATAAGGCCTCGGGCTAGCAAGAAACTTGGGTCACTTTGCAGGCGGCGACAGGAAGGGGTTTGGTGGCGGGGTTGCCATCATCAATTAAGGGATGGAGGCCACGGTGGTTCTACGTATCTGCGAACGGCAGAGTTGGGGTACGCACGGTGTGGAGAGTACCCACCAAGTCTATGGAGCCAAAGTTGGGGGCGGCAGCGGAGGAGAGGGTGAAAAAGGTGAAGGCATGGAGGGAGAAGGAGGGCGTCAGATGGGATAACCTCATTCAGCCGTCAGCTTTGTTTGCCGTAGGATTAGGGCCCTCAGCCGACTGGTGGGGATCTGGCACCGGCAGAGCTTGAGGCGAAAAGGAACGCACAAGAGGCAGAGGACTGGAACATTTTTGCCAAAGCTAATAGGTTTAAAGAAGCGTAGTTGGGCCCGCCACCAAAACCGATCGCGAGGAAAAGAATTCGACCGCGCCTCAAGCCGCTGGAGGAAAAAGACTTGGGCAGTTTTGAGCTGCGACCGCCCCCCGTTGATCCAGTGAAGGAAAGGGAAAATAAGGAGGGAGAGGTCTTGAAGAAGAAGAAGAAGAGGAGGGTTGCCCCAGAGGGGGCCTTAGATGCGCCTGGGTCGAAGAAGGCCAGGATGGGTGGTGAGGGCACTCCGATGGCGGAGGACAGAGGGGAGAAAGGGGTGGAGGCTACTCCAGAAATAGTGGTTGCCCTAGAGGCGCAGGGGGAGAAGGGTCAAGGGGTCCTAGAGGAAGAAGGGCATATAAGCGCCCTCGACCACAAGATGCAATCAGAGAGTGGGTCAGTTGACCCTAAGGAAGTGATGGAGCAGCAGCCTGGGTCGAAGAAGGCCAGGGTGGGTGGTGAGGGCACTCCGATGGCGGAGGACAGAGGGGAGAAAGGGGTGGAGGCTACTCCAGAAATAGTGGTTGCCCTAGAGGCGCAGGGGGAGAAGGGTCAAGGGGTCCTAGAGGAAGAAGGGCATATAAGCGCCCTCGACCCCAAGATGCAATCGGAGAGTGGGTCAGTTGACCCTAAGGAAGTGATGGAGCAGCAGCCCAAGGGGGGCCCTGCACCCCAAGGAGAAGGGGCCAGACTGACGACTACTATCTACCACGCTCGCGCGGTGTCTGGGCAGTTAGAGGGAGAAGAAGGTTCAGCTAGGGCAGCTGCAGATCGCCTTATGGGGATTGTGGATGACGCAGCCGTGTGCTCGGTGGCCAGGTTCAATGAGGCTGAGCTGCTAAGGGGGTTGTGCTCTGCCCAAATTGAGGTAACCACCTTAGCAGGGGCTCTGCTGAGAAAGACGGCGGCTGTAAAAGTCAAGGCAGAGGAGGCTAAGGCCCAACTTGCAAATTTCAAGAAGGAGAGTGCAGGTTGGAAGAAAGCTGCGTGAAACGCGTGTGCCAGGGGTTGGCAGGACGCTGAGAAGGCGAAGAAGATGGAAGTATTGGCGATCGTGTAGGGCAATGTTGCCGACCTATGCCCATGCTGAGCTGCTTGCAATCAGGTTGGAGCTAGAGGATGAATGCTGCAAGGTAGTGTCGCTTGAGTTCTAGCTGGCTGGTGAGCAGAAGAAGCTGGGGGATGCTCAAAATGCCTGCACGGTCGCCACCGAGCGGTTTGAAGAGGCTATGATCAACAATGAAGAACTGCGCGCCCAGTAGATCAAAGAGAAGGATGAAGCAGACGTAAAGATTGCTGGGTTACAAAAGGAGCTGGAGGATGAGCGTACCAGGGCAATGGAGGAGAAGGCAAGATTGCAGAAGGAGTTGGAGGAAGAAAAAACCAAGGCAGCCTCTGAAAGGGCAGCATACCCCGATCTGTGCGTTGTCAGCAGTAGAGCAATTCAAGGGGTCTATTGAATTTCAGATGGCAGTCGATGCCTGCGGTCGCCAGCAACTTGGCGAGGGAGGTGTCTGGGGGGACGGGCCCGTCGGGAACGACCGTTGGAGGCAGGACTGAAGCAAAAGTTATTGAGAGCTTCCAGTGGTCGGACTTCTACAAATACTGAAATGGCTGAGTTCTGGGACAGTGGCTGGAAGATGTTCAAGCGGAAGGCAGAAGAACTGTTCCTAGACTTGGACCTTAGCGGTGTAAGGATTGATGAAGACGACGTAGCCCAGACCCCCTAGATGAGGGCGTTGAAGAAGAAGACCTTCTGTCAAGTGAGGAGGAGTGACTGGTGTGAACAAAACCTGTACTTAGGGTTTGTTTTGTGTTTTTGTTTGTTTGTTTGTTTGTTTGTTTTTTTTTTTTTTTGCTTTTGAATGACTGTAAGAAACGTATGTATAAGTTTGTGAATAAATAAAATTTTAAGTCATGTTTTTATGTTACTGCTTTTGTTTGCGCATCTGAAATGAATGAGAATGGCGACTTGTATAAGGCTTATGTATAAATCAATGTGAAGTGTAAAATGTAAGGAAAACTTAATGTAAAGTGAAGTTTAACTTGTACGAAAAATTCAATGCAAAGTGAATGTGAGAAATACTCAATGCAGAGTGAATTTTAACTTGTAAAAATTCAATGCAGAGTGAATGTGAGAAAAACTCAATGCAGAGTGAACTTGTAAAAATTCAATGCAGAGTGAATGTGAGAAAAACTCAATGCAGAATGAATTTTAACTTGTAAAAATTCAATGCAGAGTGAATGTGAGAAAAACTCAATGCATAGTGAACTTGTAAAAATTCAATGCAGAGTGAATGTGAGAAAAACTCAATGCGAGGTGGCTGGGGTTTGAAGCAACTCAGTCTGGCGGGGCTCTGCATAGCTCAGTCTGGCTGAGGCTTTTTGCGCTCAGTCTAGCTGAGGCTTTAAGTGACTCGGTCTAGCCGAGCTCTTCATGCTCAGTCTAGCTGAGGCTTTTTGTGCTCAGTTTGGCTGAGGCTTTAAGTGACTCGGTCTGGCCGAGCTCTTCATGCTTAGTCTGGCTGAGGACTTTCTTTGCTTAGTCTGGCTAAGGCTTTAAGTGACTCGGTCTGGCCGAGCTCTTCATGCTTCGTCTGGTTGAGGCTTTTTGTGCTCAGTCTGGCTGAGGCATTTTGTGCTCAGTTTGGCTGAGGCTTTAAGTGACTCTGGTCTGGCTGAGGTTGCAATCAAAGCATTATTGGAATACCACAGATAACTGAGATATAAGCTTGCTGTCATACAAAGTGTGGCCCATGGGGTTATAAATTTACACTATATAAGGAGAAAATGAGAACATAGATTGTTGAAAAGAAAATACAACAATTTGGACGATACAAAAATACAACTTTTATTGAAAATAGCGCTTCAAATGTTCAACGTTCCAAGGATGGGGGAGGTCTCGACCTTCCATGTCCTAAAGTCGGTAAGTGCCCAGACGTGGTCTAGCTTTCACAATGTAAGGTCCCTCCCATTTGGCTGCCAGTTTGCCCTTAGTCGAATTTTTGGTGGCAAGAGTTACTTCTCGCAAAACAAGGTCCCCCACGACGAACTCCCTTGGTCGGACTCTACGGTTGTAATGTGTTCTGATTTTCTGTTGGTATGAGGCCCGTCTGACTGCAGTTGTTTCTCGGAGCTCTTCAATTAGGTCTAGGTTTGCCCGATGCAGCTCTTCAGTTAGTTCTGGATTCGGATGTACAACCCTTGGGGTAGGAAGACCGATCTCCACTGGGATGACTGCCTTCACGCCGTAAGTTAAGCGAAAAGGGGTCTCCCCAGTGGGAGTCCGAGCGGTAGTGCGGTAAGCCCAGAGTACATTCGGTAACTCCTCAGCCTAGAGTCCCTTAGCAGCTTCCAGCTTAGTTTTGATAATCTTGAAAAGAGAACAATTGGTGACCTCGATTTGGCCATTGGCTTGGGGATGGCCTGGTGAGGAGAAACATGGCTAGATTTGGAGCTCTGCACAGAATTTCCTGAATTTGGCATTGTCAAATTGTTTGTTGTTGTCAGAGACGATGGCTTGAGGGATACCAAATCTGCAGACGATTGACTGCCAGATGAATCTGGTTGTGTTCCGCTTGGAAATGGTGGCAAGGGGTTTTGCTTCAACCCATTTGGTGAAGTAATCGATGGTGACAATGGCAAATTTGGTTTGGCCTCGTCCAGTGGGCAGTGGGCCGACCAGGTCGATCCCCCATTTGGCGAAGGGGTAGGGACTGCAGAGTGTGATCAGTTCTGTAGGAGGGGCGTGGGGGATGTTGGCAAAACGTTGGCACTTGTCACATTTGAGCACAAAATTTGTCGCATCTTGATTAAGAGTAGGCCAGAAATAACCAGTGCGAAGTATTTTGTGGGCTAGGGACCTACCGCCCGAATGATTGCAACATATACCCTCATGGACTTCTCTCATTACGTAGGTCGCCTGAGCAGGATTGAGGCATCTCAGGTATGGGTGTGAGAAGCCCCTTTTGTACAAGTGTTCGTTGACAAGAGTGTAATTAGCCGACCGGGCCCTGATTTTGGCGGCCTTGCTGTTTGTCGTCTGGAAGTCCCCTGTTGTTAGATACAGGAGGATGTCTGCGACCCAAGGGATGGGTTCATTTTGGAGGAACTGGACTTCTTGCTGGGTGGGGGAAATGGCAGGGTGGACTAGGTAGTCGAGGCTGGACACCATGGCTGAGGTCGGACTGGTCTGCAGAAGCTAACTGAGCCATCTCATCCGCCTTAGAGTTTTCTGCCCGAGGGATGTGCTTGATGTGGAAGGTATTGAAGAGGTGAACAAGGGGGAGTGCTATATCCTTGTAAGCCCGCATTGTGTCCTCATTGGCATCGAATTCCACCGTAATTTGTCCGACAATGAGCTGGAAGTTGCTGAACACCTAGATGTGGCTGACACTAATATCCCGGGCTAGGCGGAGACCTACTATCAATGCCTCATATTCGGTCTCATTGTTGCTGGCCTCGAATAAGAAACGGAGAGCACATTTGAAATAACCACCCTCAGGGGCGGTAAGGATGAGACCAGCCCCACTGCCTTCCCTGCGGGGTGATCCATCGATGTTGAGAATCTAAGAGTGAGGGTCTTTTGGGTCGGTAGGGGTTGGTAGGGGTGGAGGGGCCGTGGTTGGGGTAGGATTAGTGAATTCCAGGATGAAGTCGACGATAGCCTGCCCCTTAATCGCTGTTCGAGGCCGGTAGGAGATGTCAAACTGGCTGAGTTCCACTGACCACTGCATGAGTCTGCCGGAGAGTTCTGGTTGCTGCATTACCTTCTTCAAGGGTTGGTCGGTGAGGACCACTATGGAATGGGCTTGGAAGTAAGGACGGAGTCGTCTGGAGGCGGTGACCAGGGCTTAAGGACAAATTTTCTAACAGTGGGTAATTCTGCTCCGCTCCCCTGAGAGCCCGACTGATGTAGTAGACCGGCCGTTGGACAGAGTCGTCTTCCCTAATAAGAGCGGCACTGACTGCGGTGCTTGACACGGTTAAATAGAGGAAGAAGGGTTCGCCCGTGATTGCCTGTGAAAGGAAGGGGTGTTGGCCATGCACTGTTTCAACTACTGAAAAGCCTCTTCGGATTCGGTCGTCCATTCAAAAGTTTGCCGAAGAACTTTGAAGAAGAGGAGGCACTTATCCGTTATGCGGGAAATAAAGCGGTTGAGGGCAGGAAACTCGGCCAGTGAGTCTTTGAACCTCCTTAACCATTCTAGGTGACTGTATTTCAATCAAGGCCTTGATCTTTTCAGGGTTGGCTTCAATGCCCCTGTTGACTGACCATGAAACCCAAAAACTTTCCCGATCCTATGCTGAAGGCGCACTTCTCCGGGTTGAGCTTCATTTGGTTCTTTCGTAGGGTGGCGAAAGTCTCTTCCCATGTCGGTCAGATGATCAGCGGAGAGTTTGCTTTTGACTAGCATGTCGTCGACATGTACTTCCATATTCTGACTTATTTGATGATGGAAGACAGCATTAACCAACCGTTGGTAGGTGGCCCCAGCATTTTTCAGTCCAAACGGCATCACACGGTAATGGCAGGTACCTCGGTCGGTAATGAAGGAGGTGTGTTCACGATCAGATTGGTGCATCAGGATTTGGTTGTACCCAGAGAAGGCATCCATGAAGCTGAGCATTTGATGACCGGCCGTGGCGTCAACCAGCAGATCTATGCGGGGGAGAGGATAGCTGTCTTTGGGGCAAGCTCGGTTGAGGTCGGAGTAGTCGACACAGAGTTGCCATTAACCATTGTTCTTACGGACCAGGACGACATTTGACAACCATCTAGGGTAGTCTACGTTTTTGATGAATTGTGCCTCAAGGAGCTTGTCGACCTCTGCGGCAATGAGAGTGTTACGCTCCGGATGGAAAATGCGTTGCTTCTGGCAGTAAGGTCGGAAATGGGGTTTAATGCTGAGGCGATGGGTTATGAATGAGGGGTCAATACCCGGCATGTCTGAGTGGGTCCAGGCAAATACATCGTTGTGCTCGATCAGGAGGGCAGTAAGGTCGGCCTTTGCTTGGGGGGATAGTTGGCTGTCGATTTTGGCAGTTTTCGTCGAGTTGGCAGGGTCGATGGGAACCTCAATAAGCTCCTTCGTCGGCTTCCCTCTGACCAGGCTCGTCCTCATCTCGGACGTCAAGCCCTTCAATGATCATTGCCTCCTTCAGCTTGACTTCTTTGAGTGAGGCGACATAACACTTCCTGGCAACTGTCTGCTCTCCCTTCACTGTCCCGACCCCCAAGGTTGGTGGGGAACTTAACGGCAAGGTGGTAAGTTAATGTGATAGCTTGAAAAGCATTTAGGGCGGTGCGGCCAAGGATGATGTTGTAGACGGAGGGCAGTCGACAACAAGGAAGGTGAGCAACTTTGTGGTCTGCCTGTGGGTACTCGCCGATTGTGAGAAGAAGGTCGATGGAGCCGATGGAGGTCACCCAATCACCAGTGAAACTGACTAAAGGGGTTTGGAAAGGAGACAGGCTTTCCTCCCCAATCTTGAGCTGGCGAAAGCAGTTGAGGAAGATGATGTCTGAAGAACTGCCATTGTCGACGAGAACTCGTCTGACCTTGTAGTTGGATAAGAGGGCAGAAATGACGAGAGGGTCATCATGAGGGTAGCGGATGCCAAGCGCAGTTGGCGTCCGTGAAAGTGATAGGCTTGGTCCACTGCTTGGGCTGTTTGGAGGGTTGGTCCACCGTGGTAACTACTTTGTCTGAGCCCTGCCTTATTTTTCAGATTTTTGCTTTCTGAGCCGAGCGGGATGGTCCCCCACAAGCAAGGCCTGCCCGAAATAACTTGATTTCTCCAACAGGTGTGGGGGGATTACCTTGTGGCCGAGGCTGCTATGGAGGGCGATCATGGCCTTGGTTGGGCTGGGCTGGCTGCCGGGGAGGGGTGCGCCGGCGGTTGTTTCTGAGGGGCTCAGTCCTTTGCCTCTGCTGAGGGCGGGTGTCTATGAACCGACTAAGACGTCCCTGACGTATTAAGGTCTCGACTTGATCTTTAAGGTTGACGCAGTCGTTGGTATTATGGCCGTGGTCCTTGTGGAAGCGACAATATTTGGACTGGTCTTTCCGATTGGAAGGGGTTCGTGATGGTTAGGGGCCATTTGAGGGGGTAGTCCCGCTGGATCTGATTGAGGACTTGTTCCATGAGGAAATTAAGCGGTGTGTATCGTTTGAACCAACCGGGCGGTCAGGCTGGTGCCGTCCGACCGCTCGGTCAGCTCTGAGGGGTCGGTCGGTATAGCGGGTTGTGGGGTTATTGTATTAGGTGTTCCTGGTTTCTGAGTCTTTTCGCTTTTCTCGGGGGATCAGGTTTTTTGCGGTAGGGTCTTGGCAAGCGGCTAGGGAGTCTTTTACGTTATGTATTTTTGAGCTTTGGAGAGTAGGGCTGCCATCAAGGTGGAAGGGGTTTTTAGAGAGGGAGAAGAGGAAATCAGACGACCGTAGTCCGGCCATGAAAGCTGTAAGGATGACCGTATCATTGTTTTCCACCATCTGCAAGGCTTCTGGTGTTGAAGCGGGTAACGAAACTGCGTAGGGACTCCCCCTCGGTCTGGTGGATGTTGAGGAGTTGGGTTGCCAGACGGCGTTGGCGTTGGGCTCCAATAAAATGGCTGAGGAAGGAGTCACTGAGATGTTGGAAAGTGGAGACGGAGTTTGCTGGTAACTGGCTAAACCACAGCCGAGCTGACCCCTTCAATGTCACGGGGAAAGATCGACACATGATCTTGTCAGGGAATGCATGGAGGATCATGAGGTTTCTGTAGGTTTCTAGATGGTCGACTGGGTCCGTCGTACCGTCAAAAGAGTTGATGGTGCGCATTTTGAACTTCGGAGGTAGAGGTTTGTCCTAGATGGAGGCAACAAATGGTGAATTTGCTGTGGTAGAGGGTTTATACGGGATGTTCTGCATGACCCCTCGGAGTTGGAGCTTTATGGCTCGGAGTTCAGCATCCCAGAGAGGGATGTTATTACCACCGGAAGGCAGCGGGGGTTGGACGCTACTGGCTTCCCCTTCAAGGGTTGGGGCCAGGACCGATGGATGTGGGGGTCGGGGTGGTAGATTTATATTAGGAGGAGGAGGAGGTTGCAAGCCTTCCAAGTTGGGTGGATAGGGCTGCGGGATAGTATGGCTCGAGGCTCGCTCTTGGTTGGGCGGGATATCGGGAGGTGGTGGAGGAGGCATAGGAAGGTTTCTTTGGAGTAGAGCGTTTATCAGGGCTTGGTTTTGCTCGACCAATGCGGTTAATGCTGTTGGTAAGCTCGATGAAATACTGTGGTGGGTTGTTTGGATTGGGGGGGTCGGCTTGGTGGTCGGTAGCATTTTGGTGAGAAGCCATGGATCTAGTCGTGACCATACACTTTGATGGGTAGTAGGAAAGGGTTATTGGAACAGGGTCTTCGGCGACAATGAGCACAACTGGCGCGCGGAGCAGAGCGTTCCCACAGACGGCGCCAACTGATGATGCAGTTTTGATGGTAGGACGGGTTAGATTGATCCACGCTCCTCAAACCTAACGTCCGAATGACCAAGCCCACCAGAGAACCTGCACAAGAGTTCAATGGGGAACGGGGAGTCCCCCAGCGAACCCTCCGACGAGCAAGTTAGAGAGAGAGAGAGTGGAATATGTAGATAGATTAGAGATAGAGAAGCTTAACTGTAATAACCCCGGCCCTGATTAACATTAATTGGCACTTAATTATGCCTAACAGTAATTAGGAGGAAACCCGGAATTAAGTTGTACGTGTATTGCATGATTTATGTATTTTATCCTTTCGGTGTCGAAATATCTGTTCGTGTTTTAAACTTTAAATTGCGAATTGGAAGCCTTATCGGCACTCGATTCCGAAATTGATTAGTGTTTTAGACTAGTTAGATTTTATGTGATTTTGTGGTGGGTTTAATTAAAATTCAATTTGGGATGATTAAACTCGATTAAAATAATGCCATTTATTTGATTTGAGCCAAACACCACTTATATTCTTATTTTACTCCACTAACTCACCCCTTTGCATTTCATTTACACACTTGAGCCTCAACAAGAGAGAAAAACGTGAGAGAGAAGAGGAATGGAGGAAATTGGGTCTTAGCTCAAGAATTAACTTAGAAACTTAGAAGAAATTGGAGGATAACAACAAATTGAGCTAGCACACTTTGATTTCAAGGTTTAAGGTAGGAGATTCTTCTCCTAATTGTGAGTCTAGATCACTTCTTGCATGGTTCATAGTTAGATTAGTGTTTAGAGCTAGAATTGGGTTTAACATATGGAATTGAAGTCCATAGCATGCATGCATGAACATGTTCTTTGAAATTGAAGTTGTTTAGTATCAAATCTTCACATGCATGGCTATATTTTTGCTAAGATCCTTAAATTCATCAAAACTCTAAGTTTAATTTTGCTTTGGATCATGTTTTAGAGCCTTGAAATTAATTTGGACTCATGCATGTTTGTTTAAACCTTGTTCTTGGTGATTTATGGGAATTGTGATCAAATTGTCTCGCCCATGGGCATTGATTTTACAAATTGGCTTTTGAAACTTGTTGTACTATGACTTTGAAATGTTTTCCCAAAAATTGAGCCCAAGAGGTTGAGTTTTGAATGGTTAAAAGTTGGATTTGAGCATTGGAGTCCAATATGGAAATTCCAAATTTTTGTCTCCCGTTCGAGCGAGGAAAGTGGCGCTCGAGCGGGGAAATCGAGCTCCTAGCATCTCTCACTATTTTACAGTACGCTCGAGCGGATTATTTCACGCTCGAGCGGAGTCCTGTGTCTCACGCTCGAGCGAGGGTCGAGCGTCTATCGAGCGTAAATTTTGAGCATCCAGCATTTTTACTGTAGCACACAGTCCGCTCGAGCGGCGGAATCCACGCTCGAGCGGATCCCCTTTGTCTGCATGTCCGCTCGAGCGTCAAAAGCCACGCTCGAGTGGGACCCTTGTTTTCTGGAAATTTTGTTAAGTGTTTAAAAGTGCATTTTTGCATCCTCATTCCATCCTAGGCATTCCTAGGCTAGGTTTAAGACCTTATAAGGGGAATTCAAGGGTAGAAACAAACTTAGAACCAATGACAAAAGTTTTGCATAAGCCAGAACGTGTGTTTCATGTATATGTCTGTTATGTGTTATGTAGGTCACGTGCCGCACTCTGTTTGACCTTTTTGGCTCCGCCTGTCTGTTTCAACGCCCACTGTGAGTAATAACTCTGTAAAGTTATGTTTAACTTTAAGTATTTTCTGACTGATATGATATGATCTGTTTTTCTGAAATGCTACTTTATGAGTTATGAATGAATGTCCAATTTTCTGAAATGTATTGTGGCACCCTTAGTTCACGTGGCCCTCACCCGGGGGTAACAATACCGCGGCCAATCTGCATGTGGCCCTTGCCTGGGGGTAACAATACCATGGCTATTTGCGCGCAAGATATGGACCTTCATGGTCGTTGGTACCAACTCTGTCTGTGGTCTCTAGACCAATCTGATTTGATAGCTAGTAGGTGTACCACGTATGATCTTATGAAAAATCTGAATATGAATATGAGTATGTATCTGAATCTGTTTCTAATTTGAAATATGAAAATGCATAAGACTTGATTTCTGATAAGATTATGTTTTTGATGTAACCTCTGATTTCTGACTCTGTGATGGACATCATTCACCAAAACCCTTTACCCTGTTATTATTCACTGGGCTTTCGCTCACAGTTTATTATATATATGTAGGTGAGGCGGCACAGGACCCAGGCCAGAGTTGAGGGCCTTCTATTTTGTTTTGGTCAGCCACCCGTTACGCCTCCAGAGGAAGTTTGCTTGAAGCCTAACGCCAGGGCTAGTTTTGCACTTCATGCTAGTCTGTTGTATCTGTTTTGTAATGCCAGATCTTGGGATTATATTTTGTAATTACTTTGTACATATTTGGTGTATCTGACTAGCATGTTTATGTATATAAATAAGTTTTAAATTTTCTGTCCCATGTACGTCATCACAGCTCAATGGACCTTGTTATTTTGTATATTTGCTTCCGCAGCCCCTTACTATTGTTAATCTGTTCAGAGGCCGTAGGTAGTCCTCGGATTACTGGCCGGTTACGGGCCAAACCTATAGGGGCGGGTTTGGGTCGTGACATTAACCTTCTTCTTGTCTTCAACGTTTGCTTATATCCTTTGGTAATCATTTCGTTGTCCCTTCCGACCTATCACCTTGGCCAAAAGTCTATGTTGTAGCTTACCTTATTCAGGGTGAGGGAGTGCTGTCCCGACGGAGAGGTGTTGTCGTAATAAATGCAGTGAGGGGCTGCATTAATGACGATGTGCAGTGGCAATAACTTTGCAGATCTTTGTCTGCTGATGTGGCTTGCCCTTTACCTGCCACGTGTCTGAATATCATTGGTCCTTCAAGTCATGTTGACTTCCACCTGTGCTGGGCCTTGTCAGTTGGGTTATGTATTGGGCCCTAAGTGGTTAGGCTTGGGTTGTTCATAGTGGGTTATGGCCTTTATGGGCCTACCCACGTCAGAAGCCATTGTGGACTGGCCAAGACCAATCAATGTGTCAGAAGCTAGAAGTTATTTTATTCAAAGTTTTGAATAAAATATTTTGAACTGGCCAAGACGGCATACTAGTTGTTGATTTTGATTATTGACAAATATTTTGAACTTATTTTATTTAAAGTTTTCAAAATTATATTATACAATTGTGCTTCAATGTTTCTAAAAGATATATACTTCTATAGTGTTGTTTTCCAATGGTTTTTAGCTCCTCAAAATATGAAATTAGCACATGTATGCAAAACACTAGTTATGCTTAAAACAAGTCCAATGGTCGATACCAAAATAGCAAAGGTCGACATCAGAGTGAAGCTCAAAATGCCTAAGTGTTCTAGTTGCAAGGGTCAACACCAAGACAGCAAGGGTTGACACTAAATTTCAGAACACAATCCAGCAGCAAGGGTCGACACCAAAGACAGCAAAGGTCAACACTAAATTTCAAAACACAATCCAACAGCAAGGGTCGACACCAATCGACACTAAATTTCATAACACAATCCAACAGCAAAGGTCGACACCAAGAATAATAAGGGTCAACACCAGAAATACCTGAAAATCAACTCAGAGAAGAAAAGAGAGCAAAGGGTTGACACCTAATCTGCAGGGGTCGACACCCGTAAAATTTGGGTTTCAAAAATCCAGCTGCCAAATTAGATCTAGACTGACACAACTCTTTTCTCAGCTATTTTTTCTAATCTATGTACATAATATATCATCATTTCTGATCTTGAGCAGATCTTCTGACATTATATCTTCTACCAAGAGTTGACTTATAAAGTTTAGTATTTAATGAAAGCTTGTGCATTTAATGATCCTTCTCTTCCCAAGACTTGTCTACAGTTTGTATGGACCATGCTCTGATCAACACAGCTGGAAGACATCCTCCATGATTTGCTCCAACGGCTAGAAAATTTGTCTTTGCCTCTCTCCAACAACTAGAAGCCATTAATACTATAAAGAAGAAGATCTCCATGTTTGAATACATACTTCTTCAATACAAGAAACCCAAAGCATTCAAGAGCTTTTAATATACTTCATTGTATTATATCTGAGTGAGTCTTAAATTACCTTTGTTCTTAGATTTTCGTATCCATCTTTTAAGAGGAAAAAAATCTATAAAAGAGAATAGTTGTACCCCTTATTCCTATTCATATTTTCTAAGTGAAACACTTGTAAAGTGAGGCATTTTAATTGAGAGGTCCTCAATAGATTAAAGTAAGTCCTTTATAAAAATTAACAAGTTAGGTGAAACTTGGTGGTGTATTGATTCATAGTGAAAAAATTCCCAAGGAGGTATCTTGAGGAGTGGACGTAGGCCGGTGAGCTAAACTACTATAAATCCTTGTGTTTGAGCTCTTCTTACATTTTCTTTTATTTTCTGTGTATTTACTAATTGATTGTTGCATTTACTCACCTAGTCATTTGAAATTTATTTTCTGGTCATATTTTTTAATTACCCAATTCACCCCGTTCTTGGGTTGCCTTTCTGTGTACCAATGTTATTTTTTTTTAGTGTATTGGATTCAAAGTGGAAACATGCACAAAAAGTTAAAAGGGTGATTTAGTCATATTATATTAAACATGACATAATGGAATACTCAAAAAGAAGATGGGTTAGATGAAATAAAACACTTAGAAATAGAATTTATCCAAACCTATATAATATTTTATGGAAGATCAAGTTCTTAAAATGAATCATCAATCACATTATAAGAGAATAAAAGCTAGACAATGATTTTTTTTTAATTATTTAAAAAATTAAACATCAAGAGAAATAAATTATGAAAGATGTGAATTGATTCCTATATTTTAGTGGTACAAAAATCTAAATTTTAAAACTAATCCTTTTTAAATTTCTAAATGGATTTATTAATTTTTCTTTAGAAATGTGTAAATTAAGGTATAATAAGATTTTTATTAAATAATTGAATAAAAACTACTATAAGATTTTTTTTTTTAAAATTTTGAAACTGATTGGTTAACTTTCCTTTTTAAAATTTTAAATTTAAATTTAAGAAACGGAATAATTAACTTTCCTTTTGAAATGTGTAAATTAAGATAAAATAAAAAAAAAAAAATCTGAAATGATTCAATAAAAGTAAGAATATTTTTAAATTTTTTTAAAATTAATTAGTTAACTTTCCTTTTTAAATTTCTAAATTTAAATTTATAAATTAATTAATTCTTTTCTTTTAAAATGTGTAAATCAATGCATAATAAGATCTTTTTAAAAATAATTTAATAAAAGTTAGCCAATAGAAGATTTTTAATTATTTAAAAAATAGGAATTTTAGAAAAATAGTACGAGGATTTTGAGTTTCACAAAACTCTTCTTATTAGAAACCCCATTTATTTAATATATAGTATAAATTTACAAATTTATATAACAATTTTTAAAATTTTTATAAACATAAACATAAAATTGAAAACAAAAACTATATCAAAATGGCCCTTAGATACCAACATACAGGACAAAGGCTAACAAAAGACAAACACGATTCAATAAATCATAAGATGAAACTGCACTCATATCACTTTTGAAAGCATCTCTTCCTTGCTTTGATCTTTCTAATACCTTCAAAGTACCAAAGTCATAAATTATCGAAGGAATAATGCTATATGTATCAATTAGTGTACTTATTAGTATACTAACTGATGATGTGACATAATTTAAGAAATTTTTGATGTTTGTAATGTGATTAATGAGTGGAGTCAATAATAATGTCATAACTAGTGTTGATACACTAGTTAGTACACTAATTGGTGCATGTAACACCACTGTTATCGAATACCCAAACTACTTTAATCCAATAAGTCATTATTTTAATGGATTTATTACATTTTATACTTTTAAATTATTATCAAATTATCTACTTTAGTTTCTGAATTATTAATTGAGTCTACTAAGTTCCTAAAGTATATATAAATTAAAGTTTATTTAGTCTGTAAACTATTGATTAAATCTATTAAGTCTTAAAGTATTTAATTCAAATATGTTTAGTCCATAAAAGAATTATAAATATAAAATATAAATCCATAAATATTATGAATTATTAAAAAAAATCTATCTAGTCAAAATTTTATTTTAAAGATTTTTAAAATTTTATTTTGTCTTTGACTCAAATATATAACTATTGATATCCGATCATCTTCATTTTTGTATAAATATTTTACTTAACAAGTCTTAAAAAATTAACGATTTGAATCACCAACAGTCTCAAAATGTACCTACTGTACGGGAAAGAAATACGCCTTCTCGTATAATCCTGTTGATCAAGTCTGCGTTCCTCTGTACATCGTCGTTCTACTACTTGTAAACACAAACGTGAGCAGGCCGGCGGGTGTGTGCCGGAAACCTCTCCGATGCCTAAGTCAGTAAGCAAGACAAGAAGGCAAAAGCTCTATGTATTTAGGGAGCAAAAGTTGCATTACCTCTCCAAAGGTGATATTAGTGAGCTTATATAGGTTTTTCGCGTGGCACAATCCTGGTAGGACTCTTATTCCTCCGTGTGCAGAGTCCTTCTAGGATTACTCCTCCTTGCGTAGAGTCCTCCTTGGATTCATACTCCTGGTGGACAATGCTTATCCTCCAACACCCCCCTCACTGCTTAAACCAAGTGAGATGGTTCTTCTTATGACCGGACTACTCGGAACCGAAGTGACCACCAATTCGGCCCTTACTTTACTCTCCCTTACCTCGGCTTTCCCATACTAAGACCGAGTTACCCATAAGGGGAGTTAAAACCGAGCTATCTTTAGAACCACAGCTTACTTCGGTTCCTCACATGCTATAACCGAAGTAACTATCGAAGACCGAAACCTCCGTGCTACTCCACTCAACCGGAGTAGAGCTAAGTCCCTCCAAGACCGAGCTAACCACCACGGCTGCGCGACCGGTCTATCTTCTAAGTTACTTCTCCAAACCGGAGTATCCTACATGGCCCTTCTACTCGGCCCTCTTCATTTCGGCCCTAAGGCCCAATACCCAGCTCGGCCCACTAGTATATAAATTACCCTCTCAATTGCCCCTTAATTCCATCTGCACAGCATGATAGGGATTACCTGTCCACGAACCGAACTAAAATTTTAGCTTATCCAGCCGAGCTACAATCCTTTAGCTACTCCGGCCGAGCTGAAAACCTTTTTAGCTTCTCTAGCCGAGCTAAGCTTAAGCCGAGCTAAGAACGTCCGGTCAAACGTCTCTTCAGTCACAGCAACTGAAGCGTTTCTTCTCCCAGGGACACGTGGCAGCCCCCGATTGGCTCTTTACAGCTGTTGCGCCGTCTTCGTACTCCGCAAAAATTTGAACAGTTCCCGCCTTCAGTTTTTGTCCTTTTTACAAAACATATTCCTCATTTTTGCTTCCCACTCTACACTATTCATCTTCATCCTTGCATCTCAAGAGCTTGTGCCCTCCATTGCTGTTTCTACGTTTGCTTCTACCTCCAGCCTTTCTCCCTTCCTGGTAAGCTTCTACCAAATCTGTTCTCTGCTTCCCATGATTTTGTTTTTATTTGATTCATAGCAATCTGTTTCATGTGTTTTTGCAAAACATGTTTTCTCCACTTGCGTTCTTCTTGAAAAAGCTTTAGCTATAGAACACCTTGAATACACATGAAATCCTGTAGAACACTTATTTCGATCCAAAATTATGAAGCAACCGAAGTAAAAACCTGTTTACACAATGTAGGCACACGGGAACCGAACTAGCACTTGTACTCATCACAGTAGTTTCAATAGGTCACCAACTGATCCACAATAGCCGAAACAAAACCCACAGAACTAGAAACCAAAGCACTTGACCGAGCTAAAACTTCAGGGGCCATGCCAGCATTCTTAGTTCCTAAACCGAACTCAGAAAGCTGCCCCTTGGCGTTCAGCCGGAATAACAAAACAAAGAGTAGAACCGAACTAACCCAACGACTTGAGAAAACCGAGATAACGTGCTCCTCTCTAAAACCGAGATAGATCCCACAGCAATCCATCTAGCCGAAGTAAGGCTTCCTTTCCTTGTTTTGTTTTTTTTTTTTTTATAGCACGGTCGATGATCTGTGCTTAACACCTTGTTTTTCCAATTTGCAGACTTAGGTTGCCCAGATACTTCCTCCGTGCGCTCAACCGAGCTCCCGAGTCCAAATCCCCAGCCGAACTAAATTATTTATAAGTTATTCAATAAATGGGGAAGTACAGATTTTTGGTAGAAACCCCAAGCGGCTTAGCCGAATTCAGAAAGGATTACAACATACCAATCGATGTAAACCTCACCCTAGCCGAACCAGATGTAGATCCATGGGGCAACCCAGGCTTTGTCCCTTTTACCATTCAATCAATAATAGAGACCGGACTACGATTCCCAGTCCAGCCTTTAATCTGTGAGTTTCTTAGGCAAACCAGACTATGCCCAACTCAACTCTCCACCAACACATACCGAATAATAATGGGCATAGACGCCCTAAACCGTCAAACCGGACTAAACCTAGGCCTAGCCGAAATACTCCATCAGTACTCTTTAGGATCCAAGAATGAAGGCTGGTGTTATTACTTGAGAATACGCCGAGGCCGAGAAAAAATAATTAAGGACACACCAGACAAAGACCTAAATGATGATGACTTCTTCTGGGTGTCTGGCAACTTCGAAGACCATCAAGCCCAGATTCCTGGCCGAAAAATAAATTGGAATAAAGGAGAACCCGGTATACATACTCCGGTTGCCTTTCTCACTTTTCTTTACTTCGGCTCTTCTCTCTTGAACCAAACTAACAGTTTGTTTTTCTTTTTGCAGATTCAGCTCATCTTCACTCTCTTTACAACTACCCCAACCTAGGCGTTCTGCGCGCCGCACTACGGGTTCGGGAAAGAAGTTGGGCTAAATTGCTAGACTTCGAACCGACGTACCGATACTCCGGTCGCCGAAAAGCGAGGGTGACCGACTTTTTACTTGAAGAAGCACCAGAACCGGACCCATCCTTGCCGGAGATCATCCTTGTTCCACTCACCGCCGAACAGGAGATGGCGAAGAAAAACAAATTGAAGGCTCTGCTCACCGCAACAACTAGGGCCGAGGTGCCACAGATCGGCCAAACAACTGAAGCCGTAGTGGCCCTCCTAACTCAACAGCCATCCTCTTCTCGCCGAGCTAAGCGTGCCCGGACTACCGAGACCGAGCAGCGATTGGTTGACGAAGACGACTCCATCCTTCCACCGAGCCCCCAACCCAGCCTCGCGCCGAGCCCCCAACCGGAGCAAGCAGACCGGGCTGACACCAACAAATAGGCTCCACCCTTCGTCTTCAACAACCGAGATATCCAAGAAAGTGACTCGGTTGTCGCTGAGAAGGATCACTTGCTGGCCTTCAACCTGGCCAGGGGTGTTTGTCTTCCCAAAGACATGGAGCACCACAGCAAGCAACTGAATACCGAGCTGAAGGCCATCCGGTCATCCACTAAGTCCATGATCCTGGTAACTAGCACTGTCCTCCTTTGATCAGTCTAATTTTTTCCAACTCTTAGCTCGGCTAAAAAGGAACTCTTTTTTTGCAGGCCATTCAGAAGAACACCATCGCCCACAAGCAAATAATGGAGCTCCGCAAAACAACAAGGCAAGCAATAAAGGAAGCCGAAACCAGGACTGCCGAGCTGGCACTGTCCCAGAAAAAGTCGGCCGAACTGGAGGCCGAGGTAGCTCGTCTGACCGGACTGGTTGCCTCGGCTGACAGTGACAAACAGCGCGCCGTGACCGAGGTGAAAGACCAGTACTTGTGGGAGATGGCGCACCTGGAGAGCAAAAAGGACGCCGAAATAGCGGAGTGGAAGAAGAAGGTTGAAGATGCGTCCAAGGAGGGGTTCAAAGAAGCCGAAGCTGGCTATACCCAACAATGTGAAGCAGCTAAAGATTTATTCTTCAAGTGTGGTTGGAGAAGTGCAGTGGAGAAGATCGGTTGTGGACCTGAAACCGAGGTCTACAACGCTCCCGAGTACTTCATTCCGGCTTCACTGCAAGACTATGCTGACGATATCCAGAAGCAATTTCTGGGGTCATCTGATGACGAAGAAGACGAGTCAACGGATATTCCGGCCGTCAATGATCGACCGAACGAGCAAACAGTCCGGTCGGAGCCAGTTATTGAGGGTCTCACTGATGCGCAGCCAACTAGAGTCGATGTGCTTGCTGTAACCGGACTCCCAACTCAGACCGTCCCCCCCACCAACACCGGACTCCGTACGGATGCTGTTGATGACTTTGACGCCGAATTTGAAGATCTCGTACGTTGATTGTCTTCTTTTTTTTTTTTTTGTTTGTATTTGAACTTTTTTGTAACCGGGCTGCAGCCCCTCCACTTGTACTTCTCTATTTGTTAATGAAAAAATTTTCTTCAACTCTTATTCCGGTTTTGTGTGTGTATGCTTGCACTTGTAATGAATGTTCAATACCTTCATTTACCCAACTGTGATCTCGGCTAGCTATCTAGCTCACTAGCCAACTACTCTTCAGCCGATATAACCTACTTCGGCTGAAGAGTAACAAGAGTTGGTTTCATCCAGCCAACCACTCTTCAGCCGATATAACTTACTTCGGCTGAAGAGTAACAAGAGTTGGTTTCATCCAGCCAACCACTCTTCAGCCGATATAACTTACTTCGGCTGAAGAGTAACAAGAGTTGGTTTCATCCAGCCAACCACTCTTCAGCCATACACTTACTTCGGCTGAAGAGTACAAAGAGTTGGTTTAATCCAGCCAACCACTCTTCAGCCATACACTTACTTCGGCTGAAGAGTACAGAGAGTTGGTTTAATCCAGCCAACCACTCTTTAGCCATACACTTACTTTGCCTGAAGAGTACAGAGAGTTGGTTTAATCCAGCCAACCACTCTTTAGCCATACACTTACTTCGGCTGAAGAGTACAGAGAGTTGGTTTAATCCAGCCAACCACTCTTCAGCCATACACTTACTTCGGCTGAAGAGTACAGAGAGTTGGTTTCATCCAGCCAACCACACTTCAGCCGATATAACTTACTTCGGCTGAAGAGTAACAAGAGTTGGTTTAATCCAGCCAACCACTCTTCAGCCATACACTTACTTCGGCTGAAGAGTACAGAGAGTTGGTTTAATCCAGCCAACCACTCTTCAGCCATACACTTACTTCGGCTGAAGAGTACAGAGAGTTGGTTTCATCCAGCCAACCACTCTTCAGCCGATATAACTTACTTTGGCTGAAGAGTAACAAGAGTTGGTTTAATCCAGCCAACCACTCTTCAGCCAACCACTTACTTCGGCTGAAGAGTACAGAGAGTTGGTTTAATCCAGCCAACCACTCTTCAGCCATACACTTACTTCGGCTGAAGAGTACAGAGAGTTGGTTTAATCCAGCCAACCTTTAGGTTGGTTTTTCCAGCCAACCTAGAATACAGTGTTTGGTTATTCCGACCAAACGTCTTGCAGCCTGGATCCTTATCCTAGGCTTAGGAGGGGTTATAGTTGGTTTAATCCGGCCGACTATGTTTACAATGCTACTAACTTACAAAAGTTACTTTCTACTAAAAACAAATATGCTGAAAAAGAATCGATTTGTTTTATTTGATGAAGGGAAAACTTACATATACTTAAAGGGAAAAAAGAAAAAGCTAAAAGTAAAATAACTTAAGATTAGCAGTGTTCCATGGCCTAGGAATTGCTTTGCCGTCCTCATCTTCCAAGTGGTATGCCCCTTTTCCTGCTAATCTGACCACTTTGTAAGGACCTTCCCAGTTAGGCCCTAACTTGCCGTCTCCTGGGACCAACGTGTTGCCCATAACTTTGCGAAGTACCCAATCGCCGATCTTGAATTGTCTCGGATGCACTGCTTTGTTATACTTCCTAGGTAGTTCTTGTTGGTAGGCGGCGATGTGAACCAATGCTCTGTCTCTTCTTTCTTCCGCAAGGTCAAGTTCCAGTGCTATAGCTTCGCCATTTAGGTCTGGATCAAAATTTTCGCTCCGGATTGTGGGGAGTCCGACTTCTAATGGGATGACTGCTTCCATGCCATAGGCTAAGGAGAATGGAGTTTCTCCTGTTGACCGCCGTGGTGTGGTGCGATAAGACCATAAAACATGAGGGAGCTCTTCTGCCCACTTGCCTTTGGCTTTCTCCAACCTTTTCTTCAATCCGTCCAAAACTACCTTGTTTGATGCTTCAGCTTGACCGTTTGCTTGGGGATACACCGGTGTAGAATTGTAGAATTCTATCTTGTATTCTTCGCAAAAGCCTCTGAAAATTCTGCCGTCAAACTGAGTACCATTGTCTGAGATCAGTGCTTTTGGTATGCCAAAGCGAGTAATGATGTTCTGCCAAACAAACTTCTTCACATCTTTTTCCTTGATTGACGCCAAGGCTTCTGCTTCCACCCATTTTGTGAAGTAGTCCGTTGCCGCAAGAAAGAACTTCCTGTTGCCTGGTGCTGTTGGAAGTGGACCTACTATGTCTAAGCCTCACATTGCGAAAGGCCATGGACTAGTCAAAGGTAGGAGTTCTCTGGCAGGTTGGTGTATTTGGTGCGCAAACTTCTGACACTTTTCACATTTTTTGACATACTTCTCTGAATCTGCTTGCATGTATGGCCACCAGTATCCTTGTGAAATAGCTCGGTATGCCAATGATCGTCCTCCTTGATGGCTGCCACATACCCCCTCATGTATTTCGAACAGGAATGCCTCCACCTTGCTGGGGTGAACACATTTTAAGTAAGGTCCTGTGAACGACTTCTTGTACAATGCCAAAGATGAAGAGAGCCAAAACCACTACGACTTTGCTCTTATTCTGTTGGCTTCTTTCTTCTCTTCTGGGAGGGTGCCGTCCGTTAGGAATAGTATGATGGGATCCATCCAAGAAGGACCTAACTCTGCACAACATACTTCTTCAGCTTCTGGGTCTTCAATGCTTGGTCTGGGCAGATAGTCGATTAGTAGCGGATGGGGAATGGAGGTGTCTGCCATTGAGGCAAAGCCTGCGAGTTCGTCTGCTCTGCTGTTTTCCTCTCTGCCAATCTGTTCTATCCTCACTATTTCGAACTTCTTTATCTCTGTTCTGACCAAGTCTTGGTACTTGGCCATCCTATCATCCTTTGCCTCGTAGTCGCCCAATATTTGGTTTACCACTAGCTGTGAGTCGCTGTAGACCATTAGCTCGGTGGCCTTCATGTAGAATGCTGACTTGAGGCCAGCCAGAAGTGCTTCATACTCCGCTTCGTTGTTTGACGCTGGGAAGCCAATGTTGATTGCTTGCTCCACTACTAGGCCGTCTGGAGAGATGAGGACTATGCCAAGTCCTGCTCCATGCCTATTGGATGCTCCATCCACGAAGAGCTTCCACATCTCTCCAACGAACAGCTTCCAGCAGGTGGAGGGATCAGATGAGGTCTTGGGATCTTCCACGTTGCTGGTAGCTTCTTCCGAGTTAATGCTTGCTGTCTGCCCCTTGCTCTCGGTTTGCACCAAGTCTTTGTTGGTTGGTGCGTCCTGACTTGGTGTAGCATGGTTCACTTCTTCCTCCCTTTTTTTACTCTGGTCCACCTTGGGGCCTGACTAAGCAACCAGTACTAGGGGTTGCGTTATTCCGACGTCAACCTCCATTCTTAGTTCGGCTGTTTCAGTCAGGTCGACCGGGCAGATGTGATGACTTCCAGGGGTGAACTCTGCGACAAAATCTGCCAGTGCTTGTGCCTTTATAGCGGTTCTGGGTTGGAACTTGATGTCGTATTGTCCCAACTCTACTGCCCACTTCAGAATTCGCCCAGAGAAATTCGCCCTTTCAAATAAAGCTTTTAAAGGAAAGGCTGTGAGAACAACTATTGTGTAGGCGTGAAAGTAATGCGACAACTTCCTTGAAGCCATCATTAAGGCCAATGCCAGTTTCTCCAGTGGCAAGTACCTTGTTTCGGCGCCCAGTAACGTCTTGCTGACATAATAGATGGGCAAGTGTTGGATCCCTTCTGCGCGGATCAACACTACACTAATTGCATGTTGCGATACTGCCAAGTAGAGGAAGAGTTCTTCTCCAGGTATTGGGGTGACAAGTAGTGGTGGAGAAGACATGTATTCCTTCAAACTGTCCAGAGCTCGGTCGCATTCTTCGTCCCACTCAAACTTAGCTTTTAATGACTGAAAGAATGGACCTAATCTGTCTGAAGACCGGTTGATGAATCGGTTAAGCGCTGCTGCCATGCCGGTGAGATGCTGTACTTCCTTTACTGAGTTAGGCCTCTCTAACTCCTGAATTGCTTTGATTTGGGAGGGGTCTGCCTCAATATCCCGGTTGGTCACCAGGAAACCCAGAAACTTGCCAGACCCTACACCGAATGCGCACTTAGAAGCGTTAAGGCGCAGCTTGTGTTTCTTCAGGATCTGGAACATCTCATCTAGGTCCTTTAGATGGTCATCCGCGTCCTTGCTTTTGACCACCATATCATCAATGTAAGCCTCCATTGTTCTGCCTAACAATGGCTCAAACATCTTAGTGACCATTCTCTGGAATGTCGCCCCTGCGTTTTTTAGGCCAAAGGGCATGACCTTGTAGCAGTATAGTCCCCTGGGAGTTGTGAAGGATGTCACTTCCTGGTCTGGTTCATGCATTGCGATCTGGTGATTGCCTCTGTATGCATCCAGAAAGCTAAGTCGGTTGTGCCCCGCCGTCAGGTCTACCAGTTGATCTATCCTTGGTAGAGGAAAGCTATCCTTTGGGCACGCCTTATTGACCGTCTTGTAGTCGACGCATACACGCCACTTGCCGTTCTTCTTTGGCACCACAACAGTGTTGGAGATCTACCTGGGGTAGTGTACCTCTCTGATTGCCCCTACTTCCAGCAGGTTTCCCACCTCTTCTGCTACTATTTCGGCGTGGTGGAGCGCCGATCTGCAGGTGCGCTGAATGACTGGCCTGGCAGAAGGGTGGACATTGAGTTGGTGGCAGATGAAGTTGGGATCGATTCCTGGCATGTCGTATGGGGTCCAGGCGAACACTTCGATGTTGGAAGTCAGGAATTCCAAGACTTCCAATCTCTCCGTGCTGGACAACGACGAACCGAGCAAAAAGAACTTATCTGGGTTCTTTTCATCTATTCTGACTTCCACCAAGTCTTCCACCGCTTTCTGGCTTGCTGCTTTGCCGACGTCTGCGAATAGTTCATTAGTCTCAGGTTCTTCCACCGAATGAACATACCCCTTCGCAGCGCGGCTTCCGTTCACCGTGACAAAACATTGCTTGGACATGATTTGATCGCCATAGACTTCTTCTATTACTTCGGTGTCGTTTGGGAACCGCATCACTTGGTGGTAAGAGGACGCCACCGAGCACATGGCATGCAGCCACGTTCTGCCCAAGATGATGTTGTAAGTGGAGGGGACTTTCAATACCCAGAACTCCACTTGCTTCGTCACACTCCCTGCTCGGACTGGTAGGATGATCTTGCCGACTGGCCATTCTGGCATTGAGTTAAACCCAATCAGGGGTGACACTGCTGGCGCTAAGTCTTTGTCTTGCAGCTTCAATTGTTTGAACGTCTCATAGTACATGATTTCACATGAACTACCCTGGTCAATCAGAATCCGCTTGACGTCAAAATCCTTGACTCGGAGAGTGACGACCAAGGCATCGTTATGAGGGCAATATATTCTGTCCAAGTCTTTGTCCGAAAAAGACATGACATTTGTTGCCTCTGTCTTACTCTTCTTGATAGCAGGTTGGGCACTTAGCACCTCTCTTAAGTGCTCAGCCTTTTTGATTGAACCTCTGAGCTCGCATACACGCTCAGGTTCAAAGACTCCATGTATTACGTTGATGACGCCTTGGGGCGGGGCGTCGATTAGCATCCCATTGGGGTTGTTGTGGTCCTGGGGGGCTGGCTGTGCCCCTCCCTCTATGTATTTGTCTAAGTGGCTTGCCGCTACCAACTCCTCCAAGTGCTGCCTCAATGGGGTGCAGTTCTCAGTGCGGTGCCCTTTTTCTTTGTGGAAGGTGCACCGTGATCTGTCATCGTAGTCCTTTTGAGCTTCGCCCAACTTGGCTGGCCACTTGACGAAAGGCTCATCGCGAATCTCGCTAAGTATTCGGTAGATTGGTTTCTTGAAGACCGTGGTGATGGCAGTGCGGACTCTTAACCATCTTTTGTCCTGGTCTTCGCCATTGTCTCTTCTACCTCGTCCGTTTCGGTTTTGGCGATCTACCGTATTGACCTTTGCTGAGGTCTTCTTCTCTGGTGTTGTGGTCGCGCCAGTTTTTTCTTTGGCACGAGCGCCATCCTCTTCCACCCTGATGTGCTGGTGCACTCTCTCCATCAGGGCCTCCATGGTGAGAGGTGGTGTCATGGTGATAGAGTCCCTCAGTCTGTTCCTGACTGGAAGGCCCCTTTTGTATTGCGCAATGGCGAGGTTGGTTGGGCAGTCCCCAATCTGGTTGAATGTCTCCCAGTAACGACTATTATAGGATCGCAAGGTTTCCTTCTCACCCATGTCGATGGAGAGTAACTGATCGATCTCCACCAGGGTCTTAGTGTTCGTTCGGAATCTTGTGACGAACGCCTCCGCCAATTGCGCCCAGGAGGCTATGCTGCCTTCTGGAAGTTTCTCAAACCAAGTCAGGCCGAGGTCACCAAGGCTTGAAGGGAATAGGATGCACATCAAGGCCTCATTCCGCCGGTATACAGCCATGACCTGGCGAAAGTGGCTCAAATGCGAATAGGGATCCGTCTTCCCCTCGTATGTATTGAATTTGGGCTGAAGGAAGCCAGATGGTAAGGGCGCGTTCTCTATCGTTGGGACGAATGGTGAGGTCTGCAGCCTCGCCAATGCCTTATCCGCTGGTTCGTAGGCTGGGCGTGGTAATGGCATTCCAACCTCGACGCTTCCATGCGTCCGAGGAGCCAACCGTTGTAAGGCAGAAACTCTATGTGGATCACGTGCCCTGGCGTCTTCCCTGCATCGTGCCTTTTCATCTAGCACGGTTCGTAGGTCGGACGATCTGGGCAACTCGGTCTGTCTGGACCTAGTTTGGTGCGTATGCCAGGGCCAGTAAGTGCTTCCTTCTGTGTAAGACCTTTCAGATCTCGTCCTCTCAGACCTGGAGTGACGAGTCCTGGAAGATCTGGCCTGCGTGTCGCCTGTCCTGAGGCTTCTGCTTTCTGGTTGAGAGGGTGTGGAATTCCTACTACGACCCTCTGAGTGGCGAGGGGGCGTCTTATTGTTGCGCCCCTCTCCTGTCGCCACTTCTTTACCCTTCATCTGGCGTTTTAAGGATTCCATGTCCGCCGCAATCCGCCGTATTAATTCGTCTTGTTCCCTGACGCGATCCTCCAGAGCTTGAGGATCTACCCTGCGCCTTTGTCTTTCTGGGCTCTGCGAACGAGAGGGATGAGGGCTGTTATTTCTTCTTCTACCCCTGGCATCCCTCCTGAAATCTTGTCTATGCGGTTCTAGGTTCGCCATGGGAGGGACCAAAGGTAGGCCCTCGCGCCTTGCACCTCCGTCTGGAGTTTGTCCGTCAATGGCGGACTGAGGTAGTTCTTCGTTGTTCGCCATCGAATTTTGAGAGAAAAAGCTTGATCAAGAGGTTGTTTGTCTGACTTCCCACAGACGGCACCAATTGTACGGGAAAGAAATACGCCTTCTCGTATAATCCTGTTGATCAAGTCTGCGTTCCTCTGTACGTCGTCGTTCTACTACCTGTAAACACAAATGTGAGCTGGCCGGCGGGTGTGTGCCGGAAACCTCTCCGATGCCTAAGTCAGTAAGCAAGACAAGAAGGCAAAAGCTCTATGTATTCAGGGAGCAAAAGTTGCATTACCTCTGCAAAGGTGATATTAGTGAGCTTATATAGGTTTTTCGCGTGGCACAATCCTGGTAGGACTCTTATTCCTCCGTGTGCAGAGTCCTTCTAGGATTACTCTTCCTTGCGTAGAGTCCTCCTTGGATTCATACTCCTGGAGGACAATGCTTATCCTCCAATACCCCCCTCACTGCTTAAACCAAGTGAGATGGTTCTTCTTATGACCGGACTACTTGGAACCGAAGTGACCACCAATTCGGCCCTTACTTTACTCTCCCTTACCTCGGCTTTCCCATACTAAGACCGAGCTACCCATAAGGGGAGTTAAAACCGAGCTATCTTTAGAACCACAGCTTACTTCGGTTCCTCACATGCTATAACCGAAGTAACTATCGAAGACCGAAACCTCCGTGCTACTCCACTCAATCGGAGTAGAGCTAAGTCCCTCCAAGACCGAGCTAACCACCACGGCTGCGCGACCGGTCTATCTTCTAAGTTACTTCTCCAAATCGGAGTATCCTACATGGCCTTTCTACTCGGCCCTCTTCATTTCGGCCCTAAGGTCCAATACCCAGCTCGGCCCACTAGTATATAAATTACCCTCTCAAGTCTTAAAAAATTAACGATTTGAATCACCAACAGTCTCAAAATGTACCTACTAAACGCAAATGCTCTCAAAATGTACCTACCAAATCCAAATGTTCTGTTAAGTTGAGATGACTAACGTAAGAGAAGTCTAGTCCATCTAAAAAAAACTTATTTCTTTTTTGATTTTCTCTTAATTTTCTAGTTCCGTGAGTTTTTCCAGTGAAATGTTAGGTTTCATAGAAAAAAAAAAAATATTAATCTATTTTTAAATTAATTTATGCTATTTTATTATATATCATACAATCATCTTTAAATTAATTTTATAAAACTTTTTTTAATATTTCTTTCGTAGCATTCCTCGTTTCTCTATCAATTACAATGAAACAGCAACCACAACTTTCAGGAAGATTCACGACGTTCTCTATTCACAGACCAAAGTTCACTCTTTTTACTTATTCATCTCTTTATTTCTTCCTCTGACTTTTGTCGGTCTTCCTTATTCATATTTAAGGAAATAGTATTATCTCCGTCTCAAAATATTAATTTTTTTTATTTTTTATTATATCAAAAATATTAAATTTTTTTTAAAAAATTAAAGATTAAAATAACATGAATTTCTTATTTTTCTTTTTTTAAATGCACAAAAAATATAATTATGACAGTTTTGAAAAAAGTTTTGAGCTACATTTTAAGTTTTGAATTTTTGAATTTTGAGTTGTATTTTGAAATTTTTTAGATTTATTTTTTTAAAACATTTAAAATGTTTAAGAAAATTTTATTATTTTTATTTTAAATATATAATTTTTATTTAAATATTTTTTAATTTTTAAAAATTATTTTATTTTGTAAATATTTTAATTTTTTTTAAATATTTTTAACTCAAAACACAACTCCACACTAAAATCGTAACTAAACACATAACTCAAAACTTAATTCAAAAACTATTGTCAAAAGTCATAACCAAACAGATAACTCAAAACTCATAACCAACTCTTTTCAAAACTTTTTCAAAATTCTATTAAAAAAAAATTTCAAAAAAATACTTTTAATTTTGTCCTTTAAAATTATTTTTTATTTTATATTTTTTTGATTTTTATATTTGAAAAAAAAATATTTTTATATTTTTTATTTTTAAAAAAAATATTTTTTTGTTATTTTTTTAAGTATTGGCCAAATAAATTGTTGATTTAGATATGTATGGCGATCCATTTTTTTTTTAAATTTAAAGAAATTAAATATTTGAAAAACATAAAAAATATTTAAAAAATAAAATAAAATATTTAAAATAATTTAAAAAAAATATAATACAAATGTATGAAATACAGTGTACATTAAAATAAATGAATAAATATTTAAAATATAAAATATTTGCCCTAAAGAAATAAAATTAAACAAATTTTTAAATATTTTAAAAAATAAGTCTAAAAAATTTCAAAATATAATTCAAAACTTTTTTTAAAACTCATAACCAAACAAATTTTCTATTTTCAAAACTCAACTCAAAACACGACTTCATATTCAAATCATGATTCTAAAAATTATTTTTTTAAAAAAATAAAAAATATTTTTTTGAACTTTTTTTTAAATAGAGTTTCAAAAGGAATTTGATTTTGAGTTTTGAGTCATGTGTTTGATTATGAGTTTTGAAAATAATTTTTGAATTGAGTTTTGAGTAGTTTTGAGTTGTGTGTTGGGTTATAAATTTTGAAAAGGGTTTTGAAATTTTTTGATTGGAATCACAATTCCAAAAGAGAACCAAATGCAGGCGAAAAATTGTTTTGTTATGAGTTTTGAAAATAATTTTGAGATGATTTGTATTTTTTTTTTTAGTTGAATAGATGTGTGTAAGAAAAAATTTGATTGATTGATTGATGTATAGAATGTGAGAGAATGAGAAAGGAGAGAGAAGAGAAGAAAAAGTGATTAATTGATTTATTAATATTTATATAAAAAAAAAAGAGAAGGAGAGATGAGAGCGAAAAAATAATTTTGAAAATCAGTAAAGCAAACATGTTTTTTGATTTTTTGATCAAAATGTTAATTTAAAAACTAAACCAAATGGAAGGATCAACCGATTTGAATGCACTCTAACGATGGTGAACACTCAACCTCCCGTGCCTATTGATAAAGATAAAGATATAACAGATGCAGATGCTGTATGTTAGTGATGATGCAGATGCTGTATGTTAGTGATGCTGTATGTTAGTTACAGATTCTAACAGAGTTTGTTACAGAGTTGTTAAGAGGTGTGGTTAGTTTGTTTGTGTATGGTTGGTGTATGGTTAGTTAGTTAGTGCAGTGGTTAGTGCAGCTTAGTGCAGTTGTTAGTGCAGCTAGTTCTTTGTATATATATATACTGATGTAATACATTTCTGTACTTTTAAGGAGATGAATAGTTGGTAAAACTTCTTCACCTATGAGGGTGACTGGAATTGGATATGGAAGCTTAAAATCCCACAGAAACTCAAAAGCTTCTTGTGGCTTATGCTTCTGGGAAATCTGCTGACTAATGATTTGAGGAAAATTAGGGGTCTTACTGAGGACCCAAAATGCCCTCATTATAGTGAAGTGGAAAACCTTTATCATTTCCTCCGTAATTGTGTAAAAGTAGAACCTGTTGCAACAATCTTCTGTGTAAAAAAAAAAAAGTGAAACTAAACCAAACAAAATAAAATAAATAACTTACCAAATTTATTTTATCGAACCAAATGAATAATAAAAGATCAAGTTGAGTGTGTGACACTCTATCCTTAAGACAGATTCGCCCCACTATGGTACTTACGGTTAAGTGGCGTCTATCTCCCAAGATACAATGATCTTCACAAATTGTAATAGCACTCCAAACAATTTGTACGGCAAACTAGAACCTGTGTTCTGTACTCTCTAAATTTTTTCTTAAAATGATATGAAGAATATATGTAATAGAGCAAAGATTGGACAGCAAAGAGGAATTTTTTTAGACTGTTTTTGGATGTCTAGACTGCTAGAACAATGCTGGTATTTATAGGCAAAATGATTTGCCCAAACAGGTTCAATTTTGAACCGAACAGGTGCAAATTTTGAATGAATAGATGCAGTCCAAAATTCAACAAATCTGCTGGATAGATTGATTTGTTTGAACTGTGCAGTTTGTATCTGTGTAACTGTAGTATTTTTTGGCAGTTTAATAACTGTAAAAAACAGTTTAAATCTGTTCAAAAATTAATCTGTTATGGAATCAAATGAACGGGGGCAATTCAAACTCAAATCTGTTGAAACCCAATTTAAATCTGTTCAAATCTGCCAGGGCAGATATAAATTTGTTTGGGAAAAACAGATCTGTCTGGGTGCAACAAATACTGTTTTGACAGTTAATCTGTTTGAAAAATTAGATTGAAGAAGTAACAAATGGACAGAAAAAATTAAATTAAAAAATAAATTAATTTCGATAAGAATTTTGGAAAAAATTCAAATGAATTTTCTTCAAAAAATTAATATAATAACCGACCCGACCTACAACCCACACTCGCACCCAGCACGGTTCGGTTCGGTTCGGTTCGGTTCGGCCGGTCAGACAGACGGTGGCGCGCGCGCGCGTGTGTGGTGGTTTGGGCTAAGGTTTCATTTGTCCATAACTCCTCACTTCTACAAACTTGGGGTACCCCTTAGGACCCAACCCAAATGTTGTAATCAAAAGTTTATATATATACAAAAAACTCTCTTAAAGTTTCAATGTGGGACAACCCATTTAAATGAAACCCACATTTAAATCTTTAAATGTCCAATTCTACGAACTCGAAAACGACGTCAAGTTCCCATTCACTCATAAATGGTTTTGACGAACCGTCTTCACTGTGTGACTTGCCATGCGGCAAGAAACATATGACCTCTTCGGATCCACCTCAAAATACGTTTGGGGCCCACTCAATTTTGGGCTCAAAGTTGGTTCAAAATAAGCCTTATAAAACCAAATTTTCCAACAATTCCCCCCATGAATGGAATTTGACGGAGAGAAAATGCAACAACATGATCTAATTACAGAGAGTACAGAAATTGAAAATATTTTGCAAAGGATAGGTAGCTTTTGGCTTTGAACCTTCCCTTGTGAGACACTATCGGATTAACTAGCTAATTAGTGAACATGATGTCTTGAACTGTTCAGCTGTTTGTGTAAACCAAGACAATAGAACTCACACAGCATATTACCAGACACAGTTTAGTTCTCACTATTGTGTTCATTTTGGTCCTGAACAACCTGGTCTTTCATGAGTGCTCTAGAGAATTGTAACCCTTCACAGATCTCATAGAACCGGCCCAGTTCACACTCATATAGGTGATTCTTATGAAGAGTATCCTGCCATACTCCACTAGGTATACCTAGATATAAGAATCATTAAAAGTATTACTTAACCTAAAACGCTGCAGACATCACTATTTCATCATAGAAATGGGTAGGAGTTTGACTCCTCAGTGATCCTTCTGAGTCATACACAACTCGGTTGTCCCTTTGAGCCTAGATTTTAGGATCTTTTGTCAACTAGGTTGGGTTGCTGTTGTGGTAACTCTTATTTAATAGACTTAAGTCCCATTTCCCTCGATGAATTTTCAACTAGCTCTTTTGCTAACCCTTTGGTTAATGGATCCATTATGTTGTCTTTAGACTTCACATATTCAATGGAAATAATTCTATTAAAGAGTAGTTGTCTTACGGTGTTATGTCGACGACGAATGTGTCGTGACTTATCGTTATACATATGACTCTGTGCTCTACCTATTGCTGATTGACTATCACAATGTATGCATATAGCAGGCACCGGTTTTGGCCACATTGGAATATCTTCAAGGAAGTGGCGAAGCCATTCTGCTTCTTCCCCAGCTTTATCTAAAGCTATGAATTCTGATTCCATAGTAAACTTAGCTATGCAAGTCTGTTTGGAAGATTTCCAAGATACAGCCGCACTACCAAGAGTAAAAACATACCCACTGGTGGACTTTGAGTCTCGAGTATCCGATATCCAATTTGCATCACAGTAACCTTCAAGTACTGCTGAATATCTAGTATAATTCAGCCCAATATTACGAGTAAATCGGAGATATCTTAGAACCTTTATAATTGCTTTCTAGTGTTCTACTCTTGGGTTACTCGTATATCTACTTAATTTACTTACTGCATAAGCTATATCTGGGCGAGTGTAGTTCATCAAGTACATTAAGTTTCCAATAATTTGGGCATACTCTAATTAAAAAATACTTTCTTGTACATTCTTAGAAAGAAACAAATTAACGTCCACAGGTGTTCTAGCAAGATGATCATCATCTTTGCTAAATTTTTAAAGTATTTTCTCAATGTAATGAGATTGTGACAAAGCATAACCTTATGATGTTTTGGTAATTTTCATACCAAGAATTATATCAGTAATGCCCATGTCCTTCATGTCAAAATGTTTATTCAACATTTTCTTGGTAGTTTTAATCATGTCATTATTACTACCTATGATGAGCATATCATCCACATAAAGACATATAATAACATAACCTTTGTCTGTATTTTTAATATAAACACATTTGTCACACTCATTAATTTTGAATCCAATTGACACCATTGCTTCGTCAAATTTTTCATGCCATTACTTTGGCGCTTGTTTTAAACCATATAGTGATTTAACCAATTTACACACTTTCTTTTCTTTTCCTAGAACAAAAAAACCTTCTGGTTGTTCCATATAAATTTCTTCATCTAACTCACCATTTAAGAAAGCGGTTTTCACATTCATTTGATGAATTTCTAGATTGTACAAAGACGCAATAGCAATTAGCATTCTAATGGATGTTATTTTAGTATTCGGTGAGTATGTGTCAAAGTAATCTAGACCTTCTTTTGTCTATACCCTTTGACCACAAGTCTCGCCTTTTATTTGTTAATTGATCCATCCGCTTGCATTTTTCTTTTGAAAATCCACTTATATCCAAGAGGTTTACAACCTGGTGGCAAATCCACCAATTTTCAAGTGTGATTTTATAGGATGGATTCAACTTCGCTGTTTACAACTTCTTTCCACAAAGGAGCCTCGGGACTAGGGCTCATTTTCTAACAAAAAATGTTAGAAAATCTAGACCAAAAGATTTTGATGTTCTAACACATTTACTACACCTAGGTTCTTTTTCATCAATTTGATCTTGCGCTTGTTCTTGATCATTACTAGTAATAGTATCAAAAGATCTTTTATTATTACTAGTCACTTGTCCAATCTTATTCAGAAACACATGTTTAAAGAAAGATGCATTCCGAGATTCAATAATAGTATTTATATGCATTTCGGAATGTTTCTGATTTATGAATCAAAAATCGATATGCACTACTATTCTTGGCATAACCAATGAAAATGCAATCAATGGTTTTAGGACATATCTTAGTCTTTTTAGGACTAGGAATAGCCACTTTAGCCAAACACCCTCCACACTTTTAAGTATTTGTAGGATGGTATTCTCCCATGCCACATTTCATAAAGTGTTTGTTTCACTATCTTTCGGGGTACTTTATTAAGTATATAATTAACAGAAAGTATTACTTTCCCCCACAAGTTCTGAGGTAATCCATAACTTATTAACATGGCATTCATCATTTCTTTTAAAGTCCTATTTTTCCTTTCAGCAATTCCATTTTGCTGAGGTGTGTAAGGAGCGGTGGTTTGATAAATTATTCCATGTTCTTTACAAAACTCATCAAAAGGTGATTCATATTCACCACCTCTATCACTTCTAAGTTTTTTAATTTTCTTACCAAGTTGATTTTCAACGTCATTCTTGTATTGAATGAAAGTTTCCAAAGCTTCATCCTTGATTCGAATTAAATAAACATAACTATATCTAGTATAGTCATCTATAAAAGTGATAAAATACTTTTTCCGACCTCTAGTTTGAATTGATTTAAAATCACAAATGTCACTATGAATTAATTCAAGTGGTTCCGTACTTCTTTCAATTGAATGAAAATGAGTTTTGGATAATTTTGCCTCAAATCAAATTTACATTTATGATTTGAATCAATGTCAAATTTAGGTAAACATTTCATATTAATTAATCTACGCAAAGATCCATAATTAACATGTCCCAAGTCTACCATGCTATAAATTTAAAGACTCAAGCAAGTAAGAAGAAGATGCATTTTTATTAATAATAGAGGATACAACAGTCATTACATTTATTTTGAAAAGGCCATTAGACATGTAACATTTTCCTACATACATCCCGTTTTTGGTAAGTACAAACTTGTCACTTTTAAAAACTAGCCCAAACCCATTTTTACTCAACAAAGATCCGGAAACAAGATTCTTGCGAATGTCCGGTACATGCAGCATATTGTTCAGAGTGAGTTCTTTTCCAGATGTCATCTTCAAAATAATCTTTCCTTGTCCTTTAACTTTAGAAGTCGAAGAGTTGTCTATAAAAAGTTGCTCACCATTGTCCACCAGTGAATAAGATGTGAACATCCTTTTGTCGGCACAGATGTGGCGAGTACCACCAGTGTCCACCCACTATACTTTAGGATTTCCGACAAGGTTTGCCTTGGAAACAACTGCAGAAAGATTTATGTTATCAGCACCATTGGAAATATTTTCCACTTCGGTCTTATGGGCTTGTGCAGGCTTCTTGCTTGTTCTTTTTTTGCTTTTGCCTTTGCTACAGCAATCTTTAGTCCAATGTCCTCCTTTGTCACAAATGTAACACTTGCCATTAAACTTGTACTTTTTAATTTCCTCTCCTTTAGAGCCTTGTGATGATCTTTCTCCAGAAAACTTTCGTTTCTTTGCTTTTGGAGTATGTTCCACCACATTTGTCTTAGACTCCATTGGATGCTTACCAGCCCGCTTCTCTGAATTGCGGTTGTCCTCCTCAATCCTCAAATGCACAATTAATTTCTCTAAAGAAATTTCTTTGCGCTTGTGTTTGAGGTAGTTCTTGAATTCCTTCTAGCCTTGTGGTAATTTCTCAATTAAGGCTGCAACTTGGAAGGATTCATTGAGAGACATGCCTTCTGCGTGAATATCATGCAGAATGAGTTAGAGATCTTGAACTTGGCTAATCACAGTCTTAGAATCAACCATCACAAAGTTTAGGAATTTGCCAACCACAAATTTCTGTGAGCCAGGCATCTTCTGTTTTGTACTTTTTTTCCAAAGACTCCCAAAGTTCCTTTGCCGTTTTGATAGGATTGTAGACGTTGTATAATGTGTTGTCAAGTCCGTTCAAGATGTAGTTTCGACAAAGTAAATTAGCATGTTTCTAGGCATCGAACGCAACAACCACTTTGCGGTCGGTTTCATTCTTGTTTAGAGTAGGAGCATTCTCACGAAGAAAACGAGCCAGGTTCAGAGTTGTAAGATAGAACAACATTTTCTGATTGCCATCTTTTAAAATTAGTTCCTGAGACCTTCTCTGGCTTCTCACCGTGATTGACTGGCACAGTCACAACATAAGGGGTTGGAACAATCGCAGCCACTACACTAGTACTTGTTTGGGCATTAGTTTGACCAGTTTCAAGTAGCCATGAATTCTAAATTATAAAAAAAATTATAATTATAATTTATACTACACAAAAAACTTAAACAAAAATCATAGAATTAAATTCTGTAAAAATAAAAGAAACAAGAAATGTAATTTTTATTTTTTAATTAATTTGGAAATAAAATAAAATTTTATTTAACCAAATTAATTCCACACAAAAAATTAAATTTCTGTAACACTTTAATAATTAAAATACTGAAACAAAATTTTAATTAATGAATACTCAAAAATAATTTTTGAAAATCAAAATTAATTTCTGACAAAGTTTCACAAATAAATATTCTGAATTGTTAATGACACCAGTATATTACTACTAGTTGTCAAAGAAAATAGACAATATATTACTATTATTTGTCAAACAGTATATTACTACTATTTGTTTTCCAACCAGAAAATTATTTTGTAAAATCACTAAAAAATAATTTCTGTAAGAAGAAGAAAAAGAAAAGGAAACAAACGAAAAATTCTATAAACAGAATAATTCGAGTCTGTCTTAAGATTGTTGAAACAATCTTCTATGTAAAAAAAAAAATTGAAACTAAATCAAACAAAATAAAATAAATAACTTACATAATTTATTTTACTGAACCAAATTAATAATAAAAGATTAAGTTGAGTGTGTGACACTTTGTTTTTAAGACAAATTCGCCCCGCTACAGTGTTTACAGTTAAGTGGCGTCTATCTTCTATGATACAATGATCTTCACAATTTGTAGTAGCACTCCAAACAATTTGTATTGCGAACTAGAACCTAGTGTTCTATACTCTCTAAATTTTTTCTTAAAATGATATGAAGAATATATGTAATAGAGCAAAGATTGGATAGTAAAAATGAATTTTTTTCAGACTGTTTCTGGATGTCCAGACTTGCTGGAACAATGCTGGTATTTATAGGCAAAATGATTTGCCCGAACAGGTTCGATTTTAAACCGAAAAGGTGCAAATTTTAAATGAACAGATGCAATCCAAAATTCAACAGATCTCCTCGATAGATTGATTTGTTTGAACTGTGCAGTTTGTATCTGTGTAATTGCAGCAGTTTCTGGCATGTTTAATAACTGTCAAAAATAGTTTAAATCTGTTCAAAAATAAATCTGTTGTGGTATCAAATGAACAGGTGCAATTCAAACTCAGATCTGTTGAAACCCAATTTAAATATGTTCAAATTGGCCTGGGCAGATTTAAATCTGTTTGGGAAAAATAGATCTGTCCGAGTGCAACAGATACTGTTTTGACAGTTAATCCGTTTGAAAAATTGGTCTGAAGAAGTAACAAATGGATAGAAAAAATTAAATTAAAAAATGAATTAATTTTGATAAGAATTTTGGAAAAAAATTCAAATGAATTTTCTCAAAAAAATTAATATAAGAATCGACCCAACCCACAACCTACACCCGTACTCGGTTGGCCGGTTGGACGGATGGCGGCGGTGGCGCAGCGTGTGTGTGGTGGTTTGAGCTAAGGTTTTATTTGTCCACAACTCCTCCCTTCTACAAACTTGGGATGCCCCTTGGGATCCAACCCAAGTGTTATAATCTAGAGCTTATATATATACAAAAAGCTCTCTTAAAGTTTCAATGTAGGACAACCTATTTCAAGGAAACCCGACATTTAAATCTTTGAATGTTTAATTCCACGAACCCGAAAACGACGTCAAGTTCTCATTCACTCATAAATGGTTTTGACGAACCATGTTCACCGTGTGACTTGCCATGCGACTTGCCATGCGACAAGGAACACGTCACCTCTTCGGACCTACCCCCAAAAGACGTTTAGGGCCCACTCAATTTTGGGCTCAAAGTTGGCCCAGAATAAGCCTTATAAAACCAAATTTTCCAACAGAACCTATTTGGATTTCTATCTTTAATATGGAGTGCTACTTGTCCATGCTTGGGAATCTTGTTAATGACTGGATTCGATTTAATGCCAAAAAGAAAAACAGAGACTCTCTTTTATTTATAATTACTCTTTGGACCATTTGGAAAAACTGAAACAAAAAGATTTATGAAAGGAAAAACCTAATGATCCAGAGAGTGTGAAAATCATTCTTGAATATTCTAAAGAAATTTTCCAAACTTTTTCCATGGACATTACCACCCCTCTCCTATCTAAAAGTCTAACAACTTGGTCTTGTCCTAATGCAAGAAGGATTAAACTAAACGCAGATGGATACATTAGAACAGCATCAGGTTTTGGAGGCTTTGGAGGACTATTTCAAGATGAGAAAGGAGCATGGATATTCGGTTATTATGGCAGACTGGAGAGATACACAAACCTAGTGGTAGAGCTGTGGACAGTGTATAAAGGATTGACAATTCTTCTTCAAAGAGGAATGAACAAAGTCGTAGTTGAATCAGATGTGGAGCAAGTCGTGGCTTTACTCAATGATGGGTTGGCCGAATGACAAATGCCTTTTCAAAGGACTTGTACAAGACTCAAGAATCATTTTGAGAGGATGTGAATGCACCATCCAACATGTTCGAAGAGAAGGAAACATATGTGCGAGCCAAATTTAGAGCTAACCAACCGGAGGACCTACTGGTTGTCAATGACTTGCCGGCCGAAATTCATAGGCTGCTTGTGGCAGACATTATGTATCTATCTGGAGAAGGGCCTAGTTGCCTTGTCTTTTATTTCCGATGTACCAAAAACAAAATAATAATAATAATAATAATAGAAAATCATTTTTTTTTTAGAACTTGGTTAAAAGTCACATTTTAATTATTAATTTATTTTGAATCATATCACCTCTATATTTTTTTACACATTTAAAAAAAAAAATAAAATCAAAATAATTAACTTTTAACTTACTTCACAAATTTCTGGAGTTACACTCTGCAATTTGGGAGGACAGCTATGATTGATGTCTTCTCTCGCGATTTATCTTCCACTGGGTGTACACACAAAGAAAAAATATATATTAATTTATCATTCGTATAAAGTATTTAAAATACTCCTCCCTTCTAAAATATAATTTTTTTGAGAATCTAACTTTTTTTTAACAATTAATTTATTGCATTTTAAAAATAATAAGCTTTTAAAATTATTCTTTAATAATATATTTTTAAAAAATATCAATTGCCATAATTGTATTTTTTGTGTTATTAATAAATTTAAAATAAGAGTAAAATATTTATATTATCTTATTCCTTAATTTTTTAAAATAAATTAATATTTTAAAATAATAAAAAATAAAATAAAAAACTAATATTTTGAAACGAATAAAGTCATCATCGCTAAAAAATTTAAAATTGGGTGTATGGCTCATTCTTCTTTAGTTTAGCTTTCATTGCCACATTCTTCTTCAATTCCTCCAATGCTGCCACATACTGCTCCAGCTCCTCTAACCCTAGTTCATCAATCACCTCATTCCACCAAAACTAGTTGCCGATGATGCCGTCCTCAATCACCGCGCTCCGTCTCTTCTCCGCCTCCAATTCCTTGGAAACTTGGGCGTATCGCTCTTTGAAATCGCGCACCCAAGGGCGGTTGTTCTACTCTTCAACGGCGGTGGTTCCGGTGAGGTATCGATCGATGACGGCGTCGACGCTGGGGCATGCGAAAGTGAAAGTGCATTTTCTGGGAGATTTGACGACAATGGCAATCTTAGCGCCAGCTGAGGATGCAGAGCTCGCTGGCCTTCTTGAAGAGGCCTGACGCGGCGTTTGGAGAAGGTGACTTGGCGACTGCTTACACTCTCAATCTTCTTGATTTCGATCTTCTGATGGCCTTGGGTGGTTTTCTTAGGTCCCGATGTTCATGGTGACCATGCAAAGAGAGAGAGGGAGAGAGTTTTTTTAAGCAGCAATGCTAGGTATCATGAAAAGTCTTTCATGAAAATAGTCATGAAAGATTTGTGACCTTTGGATTACACTTACAATAAAGCACTACACACTAATCAAGGTAATCTAAAGGTCATAAATTTTTCATGATCATTTTCATGACAAAATTTTCATGATCTCTGACATTTCTCTTTTTTAAGGGATGTGATTGAGACTCTCTTCGATCACCACCCCACCATCCCCACACACGTGGCGGGTGGTGATTGGAGGAGAAAAAAAAATAAAAATAAACCAATCAGAAAAAGAGAGGGTCAAAAGGGGTGGGAGAAAAGGGATCCAGATCATTTTTCTTTTTTTAACTAGAAAAAAAAAAAAGGGTTTGAGAGGTCATCACAGCATTTGTGGGTCAGGTTCAAGAATAGTCAGTTATCAGTCTAATTTAATTTAATTGATAGGAAAGGGCTCTTTTGGGAACTGCGTTTAACGCATGGTTTGCGTTTTGTGATCAAAACGCAGCGGGCGTTTTGTGATCAAAACGCAGCGGGCGTTTTGTTGTGATTTGGGAAGCGTGAAAATTGAGTTGGAAAATTACATATTTACCCTTCCTATTTATATTTTGTAAGTTTGGGTGAAATGTAAATTTTTTAAGTTGAGTGAGGGTATTTTAGTCAAATCACTTCCAAAAAGTTTGGTTAAAATCAACTTTTTACCAACTTCCCAAATCACTCCCAAAAAGCTTGGTTAAAAGCAAAAAAGCTGATTTTTACCATCTTCCCAAAATAGGCCTTTATGTTTGGCAACCCCAATATAATTCAAAAAGTCAAAAAATTACACAAAAAACAAAAAAAGGCATTACTATTCACAAATAAAAAATATTAAAAAATATTTATATATATTTATAATTCAAATGTACTAAGCAACGTGACAGCTTGGTACACATTTTTTTTGGGGAAAAAAAAAATTCCGTAGGTAAAGTTTATTAGTTTGATGGTAATATTGGATCCTTGGGGGCCCACTAAGGGTTCCGTTTTGATAATCTGAACCGTTCAATATGTAGAACTCGTCGAGTAATATTTTCTTGTAAAAAATCACGTTGATCGGATATCGTTAACTATATGATCAAATTAGTTTTGTATAAATAAAACGGATGGTGTGATAGTTAACTGTTGGAAAAAACTAATCCGATTATATAGCTATCAATATCCGATCAACATGATTTTTTATAGGCATATAATAATCGACGATTTGTACATATTGAACGGTTCAGATTATTAAAATGAGACCCATGGTGCCCCCCACAGACCGACCATCACTATCCAAAAGTTATTTGCCCCGAAGGAGTTGATTATTTTTCTATGTACACATGCTGGGGCAGCCGCAAGCGGCTGTACAATCAATCACCTTTCTTTCACTATATACTTTATTTATACAATTTTTTATTACACATTTTTTCATAAAAGACAAAAAGTTAATCCAAACATCCATCTTTCTTTTCTCAACTTTTTAGTTTAAAAAGACAAAAAATGTACTTATTTAGTATATCCCAAACAACCATATTGTTATTTTGACACTAATAATTAGAAATGCTTAAAAATTGATCCTAAAATAATTCGTAAAAAATATTGTGTACAAAATTAAAACATGAAAAACGATAATAGTGTGATGTGAGCTGCAAAATATATATTTTTGTTGATAGCATTTGTTATTGCTCATAGCTATGTTTGGAAGGAGAAGGGGGTACTGTTGTGCCTGTTGTCCTTTTATTGGAGATTGTCCCGAGTATTTTTTGATAATATAAATCGTTCATATTATAAGGCTCGTCAAGTAGATCATTCATATAAAAAATTAAGTTGATTGGATATCTGTAACTCTATAACCAAAACACATTTGTTTCTATAAAAGTTAACAATTAAAATAACTTTCAAATATTTTTAAAAACAATTAGGACCTAATCATGGGATTATAAGTATTTGATTAATTTGATTGTTTACATAAATAATATTATTCACGAACCCTATAATATGAACAGTTCAGAATATCAAAAAACACTCCAAACAATCTCTCATAAAGGGGCAGTAGTAAGGCACAACAGTACCCCTTCCACAGGTTTGGAATCAAATATTTGTAGTTATTAAATTTTTTTTATACATGTTTTTATAAATAATAAAATATTAAAAAAATCAAGTCCAATCTTGAAGCTTGATGCGAAATCTAAGCTCATCCGTTTTCAGTGGAGAGTTCTAGAAATTTATACAACATTTAAAACAAATTGAAAAAATAAACTAAAATATGACATTAATAAATAAATTTCACTCATTAAAACTCCTTTAAAATTATTATTTTAAAACTCCCAAATATTTCTATATCCGTTTTTTTACCGACACTGAGGCCTATTTTGAGAAGATGATTATAATCAGTTTTTTGATGAAAAACTTATTATAATCAGATTATAATCAATTTTTTTTTTTGTGAGAGAAGAGGTTAGTTATAATCTAAAAATCAGATTATAATTATGTACCCAAAAGAGCCCTGAGGAATATCTTTCAAAAGTCAAAGCAGTGTTATGTCTTTTATGGTCGACATGGTGGCAGTTTCGTTGTGTTACGTGTACAAACAAACATTTGATGTTGACAACTGACAAGTTATATTATTATTATTTATAATTTTTATTGATTAAATTAATAGAACTTATTATTATTTATAATTTTTATTGATTAAATTAATAGAACTTAAATATTATTTTTAGTTAATTTTTTAGAGAAAACTTGATAAATCTCAATCAATAATAGTGCATAATATTATTTTAAGTTAACTTCTTTGGCTTACCCGTCTTTTTGTACTTAAATGAGCTACCAATTATTCTGTTATGGCTTAGCCTAGCTCCAATTTGGTGATTTGAATTATAAATTTTATATTTTACTGAGATTATTATTTATGTAAAAAAATTAAATTGGCCAAACTTCAATAATTATATAATTATATTATTTTAATCTTCAAATAATTAAATGATATATACCTATTCAATTAAATAAGATAGAAATGAATTGATAATGTAATTATTGATATATTTTTTTTTATGTAAAGCTCCCATTCAACCCTTAATTAGTTTTCCTTCTGTTTTCTTTAATTTTTTATTTTCTATTTATTTCCCTTTCATGCATGCCCCTCCATTTTTTTTCAAACCAAACGCAGAAACATAGGATATTGAGAGAGAAAGAAGACTGGCTCTCCAAGACTATTGAAATAACTAACTCTTTGGAGACACTATTTGTAATATAATATAGTCTTGGATATTGACTCTGAAAGATCAAAAAAGGTTTTCTATATAAATTTCTAATAAAAATCCTAAGTTTTTCAAAAGAAAATAAAAAAAAAAAAATCAGTGATCACTCTCAATTTTTTTTTTTTTTTGATCGGCAAACGTTAGTTGTTAGATTAGCACCTATGGGAGAAGATTTCTCCACCATTGACAAAACACCTAAGGACTTGCACACCCTTAATTCCACCTATGGGAGAAGATCTTTTCACCCTTGACAAAACACCTAAGAACTTGCACACCCTTAATTCAACTCCCCTAAAGAGAATTGAACCCATGACCTCCTTAAAACTAAACCCTAAGAAAAGTATGGTGGCCAACTAGATTAGGCCTAGTTGGTTGTGATCAATCTCAATATCTTAACCTCTATTGCTGAAACAGAAGGAAGTGATGAATCACAAAGCTTTGCGATCAATCCTTGAGTAATTGATCCCTTCATGAATTTATAAATTTAAAATTATAAATCTTTAATTCTCAAAACGTAATAATACACCCAGACGAAGCCTTCTATGAATGTGATTAATTTTTCTAAATATTTTTTTTTTTGGGTAAACGAAGAGCAAAGAGCAACATATTGTCGTCATTACAAATAGACACGTATACATACAGACAATCATGACTATTCAATCATTCAAAGATAATTCTTTGAAATTTTTTATGTAATAATAAGTATTTGCCTTGATTAAACTAGTTATCCAAAGGAGTTGTCATATGTATATATTTTGACGTATAGATGTAGGTTGATTTTTTAATTTTTTTGTTATTTTAATTTGGGTTAAAAAGTTTTGTTTGTGATAGGTTTTTTAGTGTTTTTGATTTTTGTGAGAAAAAAACGAAATGATTATAATTTGGATGTGATATTTTGTCTTATTAGACTAAAAAATCTATTTTATTTTTTGTTGCTATTTAGCCAAAAAAAAATCCCATTTTAACTTATGTAAAGCGAAGGTTAAGGCTTATTTTGGAAAGTTAAAAGTTGATTTTTAAATTTTTTACAAAAAAATGAGTAAAAAAATAAAGAGGTGATATAATCTAAAAAAATCAAAAAATTAATAAGTTGACTTTTAACCTATTTGCCAAAAGAGGCCTAATACTAGAATTATTCTTTAATACTAATTAATAATAATAATGATTTACAAGTTTTTACATTTTTTTATGATTAGGAAGTAATGTTTTAAATTTATTCAAGTTTGTAACCAGGAATTTTGCAACTTCGCTAATTTTTGAAGAAAAGAGTTGTAAAGAACCATCAATTAGTAATACCGATAAATGGGTTATTCGAATGGTTTGATTGAAGATTTAATCTATTCATTTTATAAATTTTTATGTGTAAATTAATTATAAAAATAAAACAGCATTGTGTAAATTATTATAAAAATAGAAATTGATCTCAGAGCATTATTATCAAACTCGTTAGAGACTTCTCTTGACTATTTTATAATATAAAATCATAGAAACACACTTCATCAAACTCAATTCTTCACTAGTTATTTTAATTGGACACTTGCTTCATGTAATTAGGGAGAGAGAACTTAACAAATGCATTTAGGTAATAAAATATTTAATATATTATATTTTATTTGTTATTTAATCAATTATTACTATATCAATAATAAATATGTGTTGATATTATATTAGTTTAATATATCTCACCACTTATATTTGTTATTAATACAGTGTTAATCCATAAGATTATAAATAAAATATAATAAAATAAAAACTATCGGAAAATAATAATAATAAATAATAATATTTTAATAAAATATAATACAGTGTTAACATATGAGATTATAAATAAAATATAATAAAAAAATTATTAAAAAAGGAACATAATAAAAAGAATATTTTAATAAAAATTTTTTTTAGAATAGACAGTCTGATGGAATGTGCACATAAAAAATAGGTTAATTAAAATACAAAAGTAAATTTTATATTATAATTTGACTCAAATTTTGTTGAGCTTGATACGGATACTCTCATAATCATAACTACGTTATCATTTTGATCTTCTCCTTTACATGGTTATACAATCTCTAATGGCTCATCAATTTTTTTTTTTATCAAATTTAAATTTTATAAAAAAAACAACATTTTTCCTGCACTAACAGTTTCATCAGATTAGTATCAAATCGAGGATATCAAAAATTTTCACCAAATTGAGAACTTCTAAGAGCTTTCATCAAATCACTGTTCATAACTGTTGGATTTTTACCCTCGGAAGTCCTTCCGAATTTCACCTTTAATCAAAAATTTATGAAAAAAATACACTGGCCGATCGAACGGTCGAACATCAGCCCGGTCATTGGCCTGATCGATCGATATTTTGATGAATGCAACAAATCTTCTGTTGAAATATTTGATATCAAATAAAAATTTTGTATAAATTTAATAAAAAAAGATACACAGTTGAAAATTCTCTTATATCACATTACTATATATATTTTTCTTTCTAATTTTGTTGCACTCAAAAGAAATTACTTTTTTATTAAATTTTTTTTTTACAAACGTCTAGTTTTGGATTAACTGTTTCCTTTTCTAATTCACCAACCCCTCATCAATTGCTTTAGTTTTATACAATTAAAATTTCAAGGTGTGTTTGATTTGTGTTTTGAAATATATTTTTTTTTAAAAAAAATTCCAAAAATATATTTGGTTACAAATTTTCTCAAATAAATTTTAAAATTACTTCTCTCTATTATACATCGATCAATTTTTCTCTCTCATTTCTCATTCTCAATTACTTTTTCCCTCATACACATCTACTCAATTATAATGAAATATCAAGTCATTCTAAACTCTCAAACTCCAAAATTATTTTCAAAAATACAACCAAACAAACTAAAAAAATTTCTAAACTCTCTCCCTATAGTTTTTTTTTTTAAAAAAAATTTATCTCAAAACACAAACAAATCACACCCTTAATTTTCTAAGACTTAAAAATAAATCAAGATATAGTAACGTCAACTTTATAAATGCAACAAGTAATTTAAATAGTTAATGCAAAAATTTATTAAACGAAATAGAAAATAATTAAATTTCATTAAACTAAACCCAAAAATATCAATCCCAAAACAAAAAAAAATCTCATTTACTTGAAGACAATCCAATAAACTGGTAAAAGACAAACCAAATAAAACAAAATAAAAAACTAATGAATCCACCACAGATAATGAGCAAAACAAACTCTAAAAAATATACAAACTCAATAACGCAAATGTAACTGATGATACGAAGAGTAGTGAAGAAGATAAAGCCGGTGTAGATGAATGAGGTGGTGCAACGTTCGCGGGACTACCGCCGGGAGTCGGAGACAGAGGAGACATTGTCGCCGGGGATGGAGTTGTGGGTGGTGATGACGCCGGTGCAGTAGTCGGTGCCGAAATCGGAGAAGTTGACGGTGTTGTAGTCGGAGATGGCACCGGAGATGGAGAAGGTGATGACGTGGCCGGTGAAGGTGACACTGTTTTTGGCATAGTTTTTTCTTTGTCCATAAACTTGTTTCAATTAATCAAGAGAGTAAGAGATTATTTTAATTATTATTTTCAATACCCAGAAATAGCTTCAGAGGAGGGATAATTGATCAACTGCCACACCCTCGACCAGTGGAACAACCAGCTCCAGACGGCCGAAGACTCCAAGAAATTGGTATTCTAACTATTTTTCTCTCTCTCTCTCTGTTTTTTTTTTTGGATTAATTTTTACACTTTTTTTTTTTCTGTATTTCAATCAATGTAAATTTTATTTTTTGTTCTTTTAATTACTTGTTGGATTGATGTCTGCTTTTTAGTTAATGGGTTTGATTTTGATTGGATTTTTAGCACTTATTGTTTTTATTGTTTTCAAGAAGTATTTTTTTTATTAGAGTTTTTCATGGGAGAAGTTATTATTTTTTGGAAATATAATTGACCATGGATGTGAGTATTTCTCTGTATATGGTCATGGTGGAATTCCCAAACCCACCTGATAATTTTTGCTTTCTCTTCCATGGAGTCAGTCTTGGACTCTTGGGGGTTTTTTCTTCTGTTAACGGCGCGGCAATGGCGGCAACGGGAAGGTGGGAAGGGGCTTGGCGAGACGGGGCGGCGATGTCATGCTCCTCCTCTCAGCCCTCTCTCTCTCTCTCATGCTTCATATTTGCAGGAGATGTTTTGAATTAAAGCTGTGTTGTTGTTTTTTTTTTTTTTTTTTCAAATTACTAACCAAAACGACACTTTTGAATTAAATTTGCTCATTATCGGGCGTTAGGATTCTCTAGAGTTAAAGTCCTAGAGTGATCTTCCTAAAGTACTCCATCCAACGGCTTAAATCAAATGTGTTGTTTTGGTGAGTAATTTGAAAAAAAAAAAAAAAAACAACACAGCTTTAATTCAAAACATCTCCTGCAAATATGAAGCATGAGAGAGAGAGAGAGAGAGAGAGGGCTGAGAGGAGGAGCATGACATCGCCGCCCCGTCTCGCCCAGCCCCTTCCCACCTTCCCGTTGCCGCCACTGCCGCGCCGTTAACAGAAGAAAAAACCCCCAAGAGTCCAAGACTGACTCCATGGAAGAGAAAGCAAAAATTATCAGGTGGGTTTGGGAATTCCACCATGACCATGTACAGAGAAATACTCACATCCATGGTCAATTATATTTCCAAAAAATAATAACTCTCCCATGAAAAACTCTAACAAAAAAAAATACTTCTTGAAAACAATAAAAACAATAAGTGCTAAAAATCCAATCAAAATCAAACCCATTAACTAAAAAGCAGACATCAATCCAACAAGTAATTAAAAGAACAAAAAATAAAATTTACATTGATTGAAATACAGAAAAAAAAAGTGTAAAAATAAATCAAAAAAAAAAAAAAAACAGAGAGAGAGTGAGAAAAATAGTTAGAATACCAATTTCTTGGAGTCTTCGGCCGTTTGGAGCTGGTTGTTCCACTGGTCGAGGGTGTGGCAGCTGATCAATTGTCCCTCCTCTGAAGCCATTTCTGGGTATTGAAAATAATAATTAAAATAATCTCTTACTCTCTTGATTAATTGAAACAAGTTTATGGACAAAGAAAAAACTATGCCAAAAACAGTGTCACCTTCACCGGCCACGTCATCACCTTCTCCATCTCCGGTGCCATCTCCGACTACAACACCGTCAACTTCTCCGATTTCGGCACCGACTACTGCACCGGCATCATCACCACCCACAACTCCATCCCCGGTGACAATGTCTCCTCCATCTCCGACTCCCGGCGGTAGTCCCGCGAATGTTGCACCACCTCATTCATTTGCACCGGCTTTATCTTCTTCATTACTCTTCGTATCATCGGTTACATTTGCGTTATTGAGTTTGTATATTTTTTAGAGTTTGTTTTGCTCATTATCTGTGGTGGATTCATTAGTTTTTTATTTTGTTTTATTCGGTTTGTCTTTTACCAGTTTATTGGATTGTCTTCAAGTAAATGAGATTTTTTTTTGTTTTGGGATTGATATTTTTGGGTTTAGTTTAATGAAATTTAATTATTTTCTGTTTCGTTTAATAAATTTTTGCATTAACTAATTAAATTACTTGTTGCATTTATAAAGTTGACGTTACTATATCTTGATTTATTTTTAAGTCTTAGAAAATTAAGGGTGTGATTTGTTTGTGTTTTGAGATAAATTTTTTTTTAAAAAAAACTATAGGGAGAGAGTTTAGAAATTTTTTTAGTTTGTTTGGTTGTATTTTTGAAAATAATTTTGGAGTTTGAGAGTTTAGAATGACTTGATATTTCATTATAATTGAGTAGATGTGTATGAGGGAAAAAGTAATTGGGAATGAGAAATGAGAGATAAAAATTGATCGATGTATAATAGAGAGAAGTAATTTTAAAATTTATTTGAGAAAATTTGTAACCAAATATATTTTTGGAATTTTTAAAAAAAAAAAAAATTTCAAAACACAAATCAAACACACCTTGAAATTTTAATTGTATAAAACTGAAGCAATTGATGAGGGGTTGGTGAATTAGAAAAGGAAACAGTTAATCCAAAACTAGACGTTTGTAAAAAAAAAAAAATTTAATAACAAAGTAATTTCTTTTAAGTGCAACAAAATTAGAAAGAAAAATATATATAGTAATGTGATATAAGAGAATTTTCAACTGTGTATCTTTTTTTATTAAATTTATACAAAATTTTTATTTGATATCAAATATTTCAACAGAAGATTTGTTGCTTTCATCAAAATATCGATCGATTAGGCCAATGACCAGGCTGATGTTCGACCGTTCGATCGGCCAGTGTATTTTTTTCATAAATTTTTTATTAAAGGTGAAATTCGGAAGGACTTCCGAGGGTAAAAATCTAACAGTTATGAACAGTGATTTGATGAAAGCTCTTAGAAGTTCTCAATTTGGTGAAAATTCTTGATATCCTCGATTTGATACTAATCTGATGAAACTGTTAGTGCAGGAAAAATGTTGTTTTTTTTATAAAATTTAAATTTGATAAAAAAAAAAATTGATGAGCCATTAGAGATTGTATAACCATGTAAAGGAGAAGATCGAAATGATAACGTAGTTATGATTATGAGAGTATCCGTATCAAGCTCAACAAAATTTGAGTCAAATTATAATATAAAATTTACTTTTGTATTTTAATTAACCTATTTTTTATGTGCACATTCCATCAGACTCTCTATTCTAAATTTTTTTTATTAAAATATTCCTTTTATTATGTTCCTTTTTTAATAATTTTTTTATTATATTTTATTTATAATCTCATATGTTAACACTGTATTATATTTTATTAAAATATTATTATTTGTTTTTATTATTTTCCGATAGTTTTTATTTTATTATATTTTATTTATAATCTTATGGATTAACACTGTATTAATAACAAATATATGTGGTGAGATATATTAAACTAATATAATATTAACACATATTTATTATTAATATAGTAATAATTGATTAAATGACAAATAAAATATAATATATTAAATATTTTATTACCTAAAATCATTTGTTAAGTTCTCTCTCCCTAATTACATGAAGCAAGTGTCCAATTAAAATAACTAGTGAAGAATTGAGTTTGATGAAGTGTGTTTCTATGATTTTATATTATAAAATAGTCAAGAGAAGTCTCTAACGAGTTTGATAATAATGCTTTGAGATCAATTTCTATTTTTATAATAATTTACACAATGCTGTTTTATTTTTATAATTAATTTATACATAAAAATTTATAAAATGAATAGATTAAATCTTCAATTAAACCATTCGAATAACCCATTTATCGGTATTACTAATTGATGGTTCTTTACAACTCTTTTCTTCAAAAATTAGCGAAGTTGCAAAATTCCTGGTTACAAACTTGAATAAATTTAAAACATTACTTCCTAATCATAAAAAAATGTAAAAACTTGTAAATCATTATTATTATTAATTAGTATTAAAGAATAATTCTAGTATTAGGCCTCTTTTGGCAAATAGGTTAAAAGTCAACTTATTAATTTTTTGATTTTTTTAGATTATATCACCTCTTTATTTTTTTACTCATTTTTTTGTAACAAATTTAAAAATCAACTTTTAACTTCCCAAAATAAGCCTTAACCTTCGCTTTACATAAGTTAAAATGGGATTTTTTTGGCTAAAATAGCAACAAAAAAATAAAATAGATTTTTTAGTCTAATAAGACAAAATATCACATCCAAATTATAATCATTTCGTTTTTTTCTCACAAAAATAAAAAACACTAAAAAACCTATCACAAACAAAACTTTTTAACCCAAATTAAAATAACAAAAAAAATTAAAAAATCAACCTACATCTATACGTCAAAATATATACATATGACAACTCCTTTGGATAACCTAGTTTAATCAAGTGAAATACTTATTATTACATAAAAAATTTCAAAGAATTATCTTCGAATGATTGACTAGTCATGATTGTCTGTATGTATACGTGTCTATTTGTAATGACGACAATGTGTTGCTCTTTGCTCTTCGTTTGCCAAAAAAAAAAATATATATATTTAGAAAAATTAATCACATTCATAGAAGGCTTCGTCTGGGGGTATTATTACGTTTTGAGAATAATTCAAGATTTATAATTTTAAATTTATAAATTCATGAAGGGATCAATTACTCAAGGATTGATCGCAAAGCTTTGTGATTCATCGCTTCCTTCTGTTTCAGCAATAGAGGTTAAGATATTGAGATTGATCACAACCAACTAGGCCTAATCTAGTTGGCCACCATACTTTTCTTAGGGTTTAGTTTTAAGGAGGTCATGGGTTCAATTCTCTTTAGGGGAGTTGAATTAAGGGTGTGCAAGTTCTTAGGTGTTTTGTCAAGGGTGAAAAGATCTTCTCCCATAGGTGGAATTAAGGGTTTGCAAGTCCTTAGGTGTTTTGTCAATGGTGGAGAAATCTTCTCCCATAGTGCTAATCTAACAACTGACGTTTGCCGATCCAAAAAAAAAAAAAAAAAAAATTGAGAGTGATCACTGATTTTTTTTTTTAATTCTCTTTTGAAAAACTTAGGATTTTTATTAGAAATTTATATAGAAAACCTTTTTTGATCTTTCAGAGTCAATATCCAAGACTATATTATATTACAAATAGTGTCTCCAAAGAGTGAGTTATTTCAATAGTCTTGGAGAGCCAGTCTTCTTTCTCTCTCAATATCCTATGTTTCTGCGTTTGGTTTGAAAAAAAAATGGAGGGGCATGCATGAAAGGGAAATAAATAGAAAATAAAAAATTAAAGAAAACAGAAGGAAAACTAATTAAGGGTTGAATGGGAGCTTTACATAAAAAAAATATCAATAATTACATTATCGATTCATTTTTATCTTATTTAATTGAATAGGTATATATCATTTAATTATTTGAAGATTAAAATAATAAAATTATATAATTATTGAAGTTTGGCCAATTTAATTTTTTTACATAAATAATAATCTCAGTAAAATATAAAATTTATAATTCAAATCACCAAATTGGAGCTAGGCTAAGCCATAACAGAATAATTGGTAACTCATTTAAGTACGAAAAGACGGGTAAGCCAAAGAAGTTAACTTAAAATAATATTATACACTATTATTGATTGAGATTTATCAAGTTTTCTCTAAAAAATTAACTAAAAATAATATTTAAGTTCTATTAATTTAATCAATAAAAATTATAAATAATAATAAGTTCTATTAATTTAATCAATAAAAATTATAAATAATAATAATAATAATATAACTTGTCAGTTGTCAGCATCAAATGTTTGTTTGTACACGTAACACAACGAAACTGCCACCATGTTGACCATAAAAGACATAACACTGCTTTGACTTTTGAAAGATATTCCTCAGGGCTCTTTTGGGTACATAATTATAATCTGATTTTTAGATTATAACTAACCTCTTCTCTCACAAAAAAATTGATTATAATTTGATTATAATCAGTTTTTCATCAAAAAACTGATTATAATCATCTTCTCAAAATAGGCCTCAGTGTCGGTAAAAAAACGGATATAGAAATATTTGGGAGTTTTAAAATAATAATTTTAAAGGAGTTTTAATGAGTGAAATTTATTTATTAATGTCATATTTTAGTTTATTTTTTCAATTTGTTTTAAATGTTGTATAAATTTCTATAACTCTCCACTGAAAACGGATGAGCTTAGATTTCACATCAAGCTTCAAGATTGGACTTGATTTTTTTAATATTTTATTATTTATAAAAACATGTATAAAAAAAAATTTAATAACTACAAATATTTGATTCCAAACCTGTGGAAGGGGTATTGTTGTGCTTTACTACTGCCTCTTTATGAGAGATTGTTTGGAGTGTTTTTTGATATTCTGAACTGTGCATATTATAGGGTTCGTGAATAATATTATTTATGTAAACAATCAAATTAATCGAATATTTATAATCCCATGATTAGGTTCTAATTGTTTTTAAAAATATTTGAAAGTTATGTTAATTGTTAATTTTTATAGAAACAAATGTGCTTTGGTTATAGAGTTACAGATATCCAATCAACTTAATTTTTTATATGAATGATCTACTCGACGAGCCTTATAATATGAACGATTTACATTATCAAAAAATACTCAGGACAATCTCCAACAAAAGGACAGCAGGCACAACAGTACCCCCTTCTCCTTCCAAACATAGCTATGAGCAATAACAAATGCTATCAACAAAAATATATATTTTGCAGCTCACATTACACTATTATCATTTTTCATGTTTTAATTTTGTACACAATATTTTTTACGAATTATTTTAGGATCAATTTTTAAGCATTTCTAATTATTAGTGTCAAAATGACAATATGGTTGTTTGGGATGTACTAAATGAGTACATTTTTTTGTCTTTTTAAACTAAAAAGTTGAGAAAAAAAATATGGATGTTTAGGTTAACTTTTTGTCTTTTATGAAAAAATGTGTAATAAAAAATTGTATAAATAAAGTATATAGTGAAAGAAAGGTGTTTGATTGTACAGCCGCCTGCGGCTGTCCTAGCATGTGTACATAGAAAAATAATCAACTCCTTCGGGGCAAATAACTTTTGGATAGTGATGGTCAATCTGTGGGGGCCACCATGGGTCTCATTTTAATAATCTGAACCGTTCAATATGCACAAATCGTCGATTATTATATGCCTATAAAAAATCATGTTGATCGGATATTGATAGCTATATAATCAGATTAGTTTTTTCCAACAGTTAACTATCACACCATCCGTTTTATTTATACAAAACTAATTTGATCATATAGTTTTGATCATATAGTTAGCGATATCTGATCAACGTGATTTTTTACAAGAAAATATTACTCGACGAGTTCTACATATTGAACGGTTCAGATTATCAAAACAGAACCCTTAGTGGGCCCCCAAGGATCCAATATTACCATCAAACTAATAAACTATACCTACGGAATTTTTTTTTTCCCCCAAAAAAATATGTACCAGGCTGTCACGTTGCTTAGTGCATTTGAATTATAAATATATATAAAATATTTTTTTAATATTTTTTATTTGTGAATAGTAATGCCTTTTTTTGTTTTTTGTGTAATTTTTTTGACTTTTTGAATTATATTGGGGTTGGCAAACATAAAGGCCTATTTTAGGAAGATGGTAAAAATCAGGATTTTTGCTTTTAACCAAGCTTTTTGGGAGTGATTTGAGAAGTTGGTAAAAAGTTGATTTTAACCAAACTTTTTGGAAGTGATTTGACTAAAATACCCTCACTCAACTTAAAAAATTTACATTTCACCCAAACTTACAAAATATAAATAGGAAGGGTAAATACGTAATTTTCCAACCCAATTTTCACGCTTCCCAAATCACAACAAAAACGCCTGTTGCGTTTTGATCACAAAACGCAAACCATGCGTTAAACGCAGTTCCCAAAAGAGCCCAAAGTGTTATCACTGAGCCATCAATGGAGCTCCATTGACCACCGGGCTAAGTTATGATCGAAATACAGCGCAAGAAAACCACTGAAATTTTATCCGCATAAAGAGAGATGTTTGCTTGTATTTATGGAAGGTAAAGAGTATCCAATGTGAGCTGCCAAATGAGCTGTTTTATTGCCAAATTTTGGAAAGAGTTGGCAATGACTCACCTCCTAAACTTAAATTCTATAAATTTAAAAAATATTTTTAAAAAAAAATTAAATAACATTTATTTTGTTTGGTTTTGAATTTTAAAATAAAAAAAAAATTGAATATTTTTTGTCTTTTGTGTTTTGTTATTTTTAGTATTTTTTTTGGGGATCATTTTAGTCATTTTTTTTAGATACACTAAGGTCTTATTTGTTGTAACTTAAAAAAGTTAAAAAGTCACTATCCTATTTAAGTCACATCATCTTATTTAAGTCACATCACCTCTCTATCACATCACTTCAAACCCAACTCATACCCAACCCATATTTCATAAAAAGTCAAAAAATGCACTTATTTAGATCATTCTAAACCACTCCTTAAAACATAAAATATTTATGAAAAATTTATTAGATTTTTGTATTTTTTTGAATTTAATAATTTTTTTTGAAAAAATTACAAATATTTTACTTTTTAAGTGTATAAAAATTAGGTAAATTTAAAAAATAAAAAATAATTCTTAAAACATTTTAAAATTTTACTAAAGACAAGGAATATGAAAAGCAAAAAATTCAAAAATTACTTTTGAAAACTATTTATCAAATAAAGTGATTTAAACTTTCCAAATAAATAGAATGATTTAAACTCCTCAAATGTGCACCCTCATTTTGATCAGTAACAATTGACTGCCACGGTGATATCATGTTATCATTGACATGTGAGACCTATCAACAATAAACTTACATGTGGAGAGTGATCCTCATTCATACAATATAATGATAAATGGAGGAACATTGTCAATCTAAAAGTTGAGATATACGCCAAACTGTTGGAACTCATTATATTGAGGGACATAAATATGGATGTAATCGATTCGGGACGGTTGGTATTTAAGTAAAATTTTACACCAAATCAATAATGTTGGGTCTATTATATTGAGAATTAATACGCAACGAATTTTTCACTAAACTACACAAATTCAAACAGTTAGGCTCGATGTGATTTTCGATTTACAACCTTCCAAATTTGAGTTAATTCTTAAATTTGTAATATAGTAAATAATTTATATAAAAATACTGAATTAGATATTTGTATATTACTTTAATATCCAATCTAACCATTCATAAAAACACAAACAAAAGATTAATAAATACTGAGTCTTTAACCATTTAATGAAAGAGAATTAGAAATAAAATATAATCTGAAAAACAAAGTCTTAACACCAAAGTAAAACCAAAGTTTAAAACTATTATCTCATAAATCACGAGTCTATCAAATAGAGTTAAAATAAAATAAAAAAAAAATTAAAAATGACATAAACATCTGATATAGCTATATAGACATAGTAATAGCAAAACTTCATTCACACACATATGAGTGGCAAACTAACAACTTATCACATTTCCAATGTCTATTGTCAAACTTGGAATATTTAAGAAAAAATAAATAATTAAGTGAATCAACTGAACTTTATACTCAACCAACTTCATTATATATTTACTATATATTATGTTTAATATGCAAAATTTTCGATCGGTTTCGGTTTAATTTAGTACACAAGATACTTAAACCGGTACAGAATCGAAAATCGAAAAAAATTGATTTAAAAAATACACAGACCGATTCATATTAAAAAATCAACCAAATATAACCGATTTCGTTTGATTCAACCAATTTAATCAATTTTTTTAAATTTTTCTTGTATCTCTAGAGACGAACGAGTATCACAGGTTTAACAACTTCATACATGATTACAAGTATTTCATACAGTGCCTTGCGGGTGAGAATAATTAATCGCATCTTTTCAAAAACAAATATCTATGCGGTCATTCTTTTTTTTTTTTTTTGTTACAGGAAAATCCTCCCTACTCCCCTGTAGGTCCAAGACAGCGTCCCTTGCAGAGATCACCAGGGTGTCCTGTTAGCCGTTCCAAGCGAGGAGACTATAACCTGGGAACTTGCCCCGACCTTCCAAGACAAACTCCGCTTAAGTCAGGACTCGCACAGCGGGGAGCATTGAACCCACGCCAAGTGCTGATTAGACAACTTGAGGTTCAACCTTCCAACCAACTATGCTTCGCCCAGGAAATTGGCCTAAGGGAGAGGGGAATTGAACATGTGACTTTGGGGCTTAAACCCTAAGTCTTAACCACAATGCCACCCACCCTTGGGTCATTCTTATGAATCAAGAAAACAACATTACAAAAGAACTTTTTATTTATCCATCCTCTCCTTCTTCTATATTAGCATAATTATTTGATCCTATTACCCTAAAATAATGTACAAACTTTTATCTTATTAATATATTTGTTCTTTGTTTACTAAAAACATAGAGTAAGCACTGTACATAATACTACTTAAATTTAAACAGTAACCAATGTGACTCCCCAAATAATGACTAGTTTTGAAAAATAAAAAATTCAAAAACTAGTTCTAAAAACTCAAAATCAAATAAGTTCTGAATTTTTAATTTTTTAAAAATTATTTTCAAAATATATAACCAAACAAATTTTCAAATTTTACAACTCTTTTCAAAAAGTTATCTTTCAAGATTGATTATGAAAACCAAACCAAATGGACCTTTTCTTTTTGGTATGTGTAAACACAAATTTCGTAGCTGCAATTAAGATGCGAAATAAATACACAAATAATTAGTTTTATTTGATTATAACAAATGGGTACAATCCTCTGTAGTTTTCTCTATTACAAAAGAGTGGATCCTTTGATTCGATCTCCGAAATGGGCGTAATTCAATGGCTGTAAAAGCTTCTTGTTGAACTAGACAAGTTGATGAATTTCTTCAAGTCTTTGAATGGAGGAACTTGGAGAAAGATGGCTTGATTGAGGGCTTGAATGGCTTGATCTCGAACGAGTCTTGAAATGATTTCTTTGAAAAGAGTGACCAAATTTGTATTTGTCACTTGAAAGGATTGGCACAATTGTGGAGTGCTTGAAAATGCTTTCTCCTCAGTTTGAGAATTTTAGTGAGAATTTTAAGAAGAGAATTTGGCAGAGTCTCGAGATTGCTTAGGAGCTTACAAGACTATTAGCCAAAAAAAATGTGTGTCTCTTCCTCTTGGTGAGAGCCTCTATTTATAAGCTTAGGAGAGAAGGATCAATTTTGGAAACTTCAAATTGATTTGAATTTCCAAGGAAATGACAATTTATTTCTTAATTTATGGACATGATTTTCATTCAAATTTAAATTTAAATTTAAATTTGAATTATTCCAGTAAATTTTGATAAAATATTTTCATAGGCCCCACACATTTGGATTGACCCAATTGTCAAAATAGGTTCACTTTTCTTTTGGTGTGACCCATAATTTAAAATGAGTTAAGATCTATAATTTTAGTAGGACCCACATCTGTTTGAAAATTTTGACCATCTTAATTTTGACTAATCAAGAAAATTTATTTGCCTTGATTAATCAGATGGTGATCAAGACACGTGAAAATTTAAGTGTCTACAAATTTCCACCACTTCACAATTCTAGTTCGATGCTTGCTTGCTAGTATCAAAGGCAAGGTTTGAAGTACCTTGGTCATGTTCGCAAGGTAAGGATTTTAATCATGGAACAAATGTAAAAACTAGCCATACATTATTTCCAAAATAACGAAGTGTGGTCCTCTAAATATAATTTAAAGAAGTTATTTTTTTTTATTTATATTTTTTATATTTTTTTGTCTCTACTATGCAGGATCTGCCCTTTCTCCTCATATGGAAGGTGCTAAGAAGAGTGTTGCTAGGGTTTGCTAGGATTTGCGCAGCCCTCAAAAACACTTTTCTTGTTATGATTATTAGGTCACGGACAAAAATGAAAGGCACCTTCATACGCAATTGGAGGCTGCGTGGCAGAGAGTATTGGTGAAGGTGAGTTTGCTTTGTTAGAACTTGCTTGTGTATCAATGTCCATTTCAATAACTTCTTTATTGATGAGATCACCATATGTCATCATCAAGAACCCATGTTTTGAATGTCCTTGCCTTTTTTTTTTCTTTCTCTTTTCTTTGTGCCTGCCCAAACATGTACAGCAGCTTACATATATTGATGCATTAAACAGACATGTGCAGTAATCCTATACATATATTGATGCATTGAGAGGATTAATTGTACGGAACTCGAGCAGATTATTTTTTTTTTCGCTTTTGTTTTTTCTTTTTGCAAGCATGTGCAACGAATTGATGGCCTATATTTATGAATCAACTCCATTCTCTTTTTTTTTTTTGGTAGCCTCTGTTGAAAATTGTATTTTATTATTGTTTGTATGAATAATTGAGTAATATATCCCACTGCCTTTTTACCATAATTGGTTATTTTGACTTATGTGGAGGGGGAGGAATGCGCCTATCGAGTTAGCCACTTGGATATTGGGCTAGTGAAGTAGACACTTCCACCACCACCCATTCGACTATAAGTGATTAGTTTGACTCATGTGGAGGAATGCGTCTATCAAGCTAGCCGTTTGGATATTGGGTTAGTGAAGTAGACACTTCCATCACCACCCATTCGACCATAGGTGATTAGTTTGACTTATATGGGGGAATGTGCCTATCGAGCTAGTCGCCTTGATGTTGGGCTAGTGAAGTAGACACTTCCACTACCACCCATTTTGACCATAGGTGATAAGTTTGACTTATGTGGAGGAATGTGCCTATCGAGCTAGTCGCCTTAATGTTGGGCTAGCGAAGTAGACACTTCCACCACCATCCATTCGCCCATAGGTGATTAGTTTGACTTATGTGGAGGAAATATGCCTATCAAGCTAGTCGCCTTGATGTTGGGCTAGCGAAGTAGACACTTCCACTACCACTCATTCATCCATAGGTGATTAGAGCTAGTCGCCTTGATGTTGGGCTAGCAAAATAGACACTTCCACCACTATCCATTCGCCCATAGGTGATTAGTTTGACTTATGTAGGGGAATGCGCCTATCAAGCTAGTCGCCTTGATGTTGGGCTAGCGAAGTAGACACTTCCACCACCACCCATTCGCCCATAGGTAATTAGTTTGACTTATGTGGGGAAATGTGCCTATCGAGCTAGTCGCCTTGATGTTGGGCTAGCGAAGTATACACTTCCACCACCACCCATTTGACCATAAGTGACTAGTTTGACTTATGTGAGGGAATGCGCCTATTGAGCTAGTCGCCTTGGTGTTAGGCTAGCAAAGTAGACACTTCTACCACCACCTATTCGACCATAGGTGATTATTTTGACTTGTGCCATGATCCTCAACTTTTTAATTTTTAATTTTTTTTTTATAATAATTGTTTGGCTTTATCACTCAGTGATGGTGTACTTTAAGACTTTCAAGAAGGGATACTTGACCATTCTTAAGGACTCTAGTGATGCTATTGAGGAGGGGACTACTCTTCCAATTCGCTCTCCTTTCCTTGGTGCTTGGGGCTTGAAGTTCGAGCTCTTGATGGTTCTTTTCATTTGGCGTAATGGGCTTGTGAGACTTCATGTCAATTGGTTGAAAGCCTGTCACACTATAGGGTTTTATTATTAAAGTCATCTAACCATGAATAAGCTGAGGATCTTAGCTCATTTCCTACCCTTAGGAGTGTGGTTCCGGATTAGAAGGTGGCATGGGGCCCTATTTTCAAGGCCATAGAAGAGCCTTCTTTTTGTGAAGGATATTGGGAGTGGTTGGAGGATGTGTTGGGGCAACATCGTGAGGTACTACATCAGGCGGGTATTTATGATGCAATTTATGCTTCATTGTTCTCGTATGACCGACTACATAGTGTTATGCGGGCCTTTTGTGAGCTTTGGTGTCCATCCACTAATACCCTTCACACTTTCATAGGTGAAATCTCTATCTTACTATGGGATTTGTGTCAGTTTGGTGGACTTTTTATTAGGGGTGCAATATACGATGAAGTGGTGCCAAATGCCCAAGAGTTGGCTAGCAATATGAGAGACAAGAATTTCCTTCTTCCTGTCAGTTGTAGATATTTGTTCCTTCTTTACCATCGGCTTTGTAAGGAATCGAAAAAGAATGTGGTGAGGATTACTAGCTGGATAAAATTTTGGTTTAAAGGGGAAGTCAAGTACCATAAATCAACCAGGAGGGCTTCAAGGAATAAGACTCAACGCCCTAAGGATACTAGCAACCCTTTTGGTATTATTAACACAACTCGGTCTTGAACTGTGCAAGGGGACAAAGTCTTCAGTGACTTGGGGATTGCTGGTGCGACAAAGGGTGAGACTTATCTGTCAACTTTCCTTGTCTGTTAGTTGTGCAAATTTGTTCAACCCCGTGGAGATGGCGACTTGATTAGACCAGGGGTGTTTAAGGTTGCTAGTATGATGGCTCATAGTCGTTCATTCAGCCTTGTTATTCCTGTACTTGCTAGCATCTACAAAGGGTTGAATAGAATTGCTTTTTCTTCTGATCCTGGAAAGTGCGATGCCATCTTCCCGATCCATTATGTTTATGTTTGGTTAGTAGAGTATTTCAACACACACTTTAATATTGAATCTGCTCTAAAGCCTCGAATGACGAGATATGCTGGTGAAAGGATGGCTAAACATTTTGAGGAGTCAGAGGCCTATGACTTATTTCGATCATGCAAAGATATGACTTTGTACTGTTTGGCATCTAACGAGGGCAATCCCAAGGAATTGGTTGATGATGGTCATCTTTCTAACTTAGACTTGGAGTATTTCATCAACATCCGCTCGAGCTATTTGAACTTGTGAAGTTCGCCCGCTATGGCCATTGAGCTATATAGTCCTCACATGTTTAGCAGGCAATTTGGTTTTATTCAAGCCATCCCTGGTAAACTTAAGGTTGATCTTCGGGATGGTAGTTTACAGAACATTATTCAGCATTGGGATTCTTGTGTTCGTGATGGTACCCATTCTATATTGAGGTTACTAGCGCATTTTGATTTCCCATCTCGTTCCACTACCAAGGCTTATTTGGAGTGGTGGTCCCAGCTTTATGCAGGCTATTTCTCCAACAAAGAAAATTCTTTCCCAAGGAGCAAACGCTCAGCTTCACCAAATCAAGAGATTGGTAAAGTGAAGAAAAATACAGTTGCTAAGCAAAATTCTAATCCCAAAACCAACGAAATGGTTTGAGGAAGTGTTGGTGGGACTCGTGGTGGAGTGGTAGATGAGGACCATAGTCATAGTGATCGTAATTGGTGTCATTTAGGGAGAAAATCTAGTATTGGCACCGTTGAAAGGAACACCACTACTTTTAATGATGTGGAGTCATTTTTGATCGGTGTTCCTAGCACTTCTTAACCATTGGCTACTGATGTTGTACCGGTAATGATAGAATCTTTTATTTGTCATTTCAATTTATTATGCCTCAATATATATATATATATATTGACTCTTCTTTAACTTGTTTTGACAGTTGCCAAATGATGACTTTGATTTGGCATCTGCAAATGAGGATATGAGATTTCTTGATGATTTCTCAGATAATGAAGCATCAGTTCATGGGCCATCAGCCTTTGATTTAGTGATTGGTCGTAAGAGTTGTCTCTCAGTGGACCCAACTCCAATTGTCCAAACTTCTTCCTTACTTGCTGCTCCTACATTGAGTCAAGTTGCACATTTTGTGGCTTCTATTATTGATACAAGAACCATGATCCTTAATGCTCGCCGCTCCGTAGCTTCAATACTTGATAACCATATTAAAGGTTTATTGAGCAAAACTCCTATTCAGAAAGTTCTAGCATTGGGCCCAAAGCTGGAAGAGCTTTATGATGAGCTCTCAAAGCTTTAGGTAGACTATTCTTTATTGCAAAGCTAGATTGAGAAGTGCATACAAAATGCTACTACGTACATCTCTATGAAATCAACATTTGCTCAAGGGATGACTTCAGAACTATAGGATCAGCGTTTGGCGGATGTCAGTCAACGTGTCAATCATGCTTTGGCTCTTAAGAATAAAGGAGTTGAGTAAGTTCACTTGCTGAAGTCTGATTTGGGTAGTCTTGTAACAAAGAAGGCAGAATTGTTAAAGGCGTTGGAATATTTAGATGAACAATCACAACAACTAGAGGCTACCATTGTTTCCACTTTGAGGGATGAATAAGCTACAATAGAAGCATCTAAGGTGATAAGAAGCGAGGATATTGAAGTCGCTAACAAGTTGGACCAGCTTTTGAAGGTTGAACAAGGCGAGATCCAGAATTTATCATGATTGCCATGATTTATTTATTTATTATCTTCTTTTCTTCTTCTTTTTTTCTTTTTTATTTTATATGTGCCAAAAACATCATGCAGTTTATGCTCATGCGATTAGGAGCGTTACATTCTCATGGATAGTGGCACTTTAAGAACTTGCTGTTGATTGGGCCAACTCTTATACCTTCTTCATCAACAATCTTGTATGCTCCATTAGTGTAGACTTCAGTCACCACGTATGGACCATCCCACTTCGACAAGAACTTGTTGTCGGTTCGATGGGTAATGATGATAGGTCTTCGAATAGCCAACACCAATTCTCCAACTTAAAAAGACCGGGGTCTAACATTCTTATTGAAAGCTTTTGTAACGATCCAAAATTTTTCCCTTCGCTTGAGCGGGGGAGTTGACGCTAGAGCGGACTTGAGAGGTTCCCAGCATTTTTGCAAGCCGTTTGAAATTTTGAGAGTTGTGAATTCCCGCTCGAGCGTAGGAGTGGTCGCTCGAGCGGACAGCCTTGTTGGTCTGCGCGCTTGAGCGTGGAAAGTGAGATTGCCCTTGACATTTTTATTAGTGTATTTGGAACCTCCTTATTCTATTTTGGGGTATTGATCGAAGTGGTAGCATGATGGTAAAGTAAGAGTGAACCAAGAATTTAATTCAGATAATTTTTCTTACGAGCAGCCATCACTTTTTTGCCCTTTTCTTTTTCTGTACTTTGAATTTGGATGTGACGCTAGAACCATTGGAAAGCTTATTTCCGGGGCTTCGATTTGGACACAAGAACGACCTAGAACGGAGTTCGGATAAGAGAGTTATACCTGTTTGAAGTTTTGGAATTTGTGCTGGAAGCATGTACGCTCGAGTAGGAAAAGCGACGCTCCAGCGGACAACACAAATTCAGCAAGTTTAAAATCACTTTTCTAGATCATTCTGCACATTTTCATCTCCCCTCTTTATTCCTCTCACCCTAGGATCCCAAATACTCTCCATTCTTCTAAGTTTTGGGCAAGATCTCTTACAAGAAAGTGAAGAGGCTTGAAGATCAACATTTTTTACCGATTAGAATTTCGGATTTGTGAAGGAATCTCATCAAAGCTTGCTCTTTTGCTTGATTCTTGAGGTAGGGGTCCTAGTTCTTCTTCAATACTTGCATTAATAGATAGATTTGTGATATTTTGATTATATAAATGCAAAATTTACATTTTTGAGCATATAGTGTTATATCATGGAATTTGGGGGTTTAGGGTTTGAAGTGTTGGGGTTCAATTGTTGGGTTTAGATTGTGGATTATGAACCTTTTTTGTATAATCAATGAGAAAATTGGAATAAAAAGTAGTGATGTGAGAAGTTTTAATTTTTCTTAGATATCTTAATTTTCTTGAAAACCCTAAGTTGATTCGTGATGATAATTAATGATTTCGCCCAAATTGAAAGTAGAATTCGTGATGATAATTAATGATTTTGCCCAAATTGAAAGTAGAATCATGAAATTGATAGGTTGAATTATGTATATATAAGTTTAATTGGATTTTGAAAGTGTTTGAAAATTATGTTAAAAATTAGCGATTGAACCTTTATTATGGATATTGTAAATTTACATGCATTATAGATTTCTTGAGATTGGGAAGGATTTGAGATTAAATTCATGGAATTAGGAAGAAATTGGGTTTTGAACATAAAATGAGTTACATGCATGTTCATGATTATGGAAGCAAATTATTTTGGATTTGCTTTTGAATATCTTACATGAGTTTGAGTCTAGTTCCTACATGCATGAACAAATTCTACAAATTTTGATATTCTAATTGTACATTTGATTTTGAAAAAGAAGTTTAGAAAACCACGAGTTCATGGGTTTTGATTTTGAAATTAAGTAAGGTTTTGATTTAAATAAATTAATTATTATGTTTCAAGATTTTGAGCAAATAATTAATGAATAAATAAGTGTTTATATTTTCTAAGGCATTTTCAGGGTTTTGATCAAGATATGCATGGATTTAAAAAGAATTAAAAAATGCGTTTGGAAGCCATTTTTTAGAAGTTCAAAATTCTTGAATTTTACAAACCACTCGAGCAGACTAATTGCCGCTCGAGCGCAAATTGAAGGCTTTCGGTACTTTTTATAGTCTTTTGCAGACCGCTCGAGCGACTAAAGACTCACTCGAGCGAACAACTATTCTCAGCATATTTTGGAAAGTTGCATTTAGTTCATATTTTTATTCTCATCACTTCCCAAAGCATTCTAGACATGATTTGTGACTCAATAAAGATTAATAAGCTACCAATCAACATAAATTAGTTGATTAAAGAATAAGTCATTAACTTAGTGATACTTGATTAAGAAGCCAAGTGAGGAATCGGTTTATTTAGAAAAGAATGATTTAGTAATAAAAGAGATTTGTGAAATGAGAACCAGATTCATCTGACTAAAGAAAAGAAAAAAAATAAGCGTAATGGGCCTTGAAATTATTTAGACAGAAAACAAGAAAGTCAAGTTTGATCAAGGGAGTAATATTGTGCTTCAATGTGTGTATGTTATGTGTTTGTGTAGGTCACACGCTATTGTCTGCTTGATCTGTCTAATCTGCTTCTGCTACTATCTGTGAGTAATAACTCTGTAAAGTTATGTTTAATTACAAGTATTTTCTGATTGACATGATACGATCTGTTTTCTGAAATACTATTTTATGAATTATGAATGAATGTCCATTTTTCTGAAATGTAATTGTGGCACCCTTAGTTCACGTGGCCCTCGCCCGGGGGTAACAATACCGTGGCCAATATGCACGTGGCCCTTTTGTAGGGGTAACAATACTGTGGCTTATATTCACGTGGCTCTTGCCTGGGGGTAACAATACCAAAGCCTATATTCACGTGGCCCTTGCCTGGGTACCATGGCTACTTGCGCGCAAGATATGGACCTCTATGGTTGTCGATACCGACTATACATGTGGGTCTTAGGACCAAGTTGAGATGACAGCTAATCGGTGTACCACGTATGATCTTATGCAAAATCTGATTATGAATATGAATATGAATATGAACATGTATTTGAATCTATCCCTAATTTGAAATCTGAATATACATAAGATTCAGTTTTCGATAAGAATATGTTTTTGATATAAACTCTAATTCCTAACTCTGTGATGGACATCATTCATTAAAACTCTTTACTCTGTTATTATTCACTGGGCGCTAGCTCACTGTATTATTTATGTATGTAGGTGATCAGGCGCGTGTCCAGGCTTAGAGGCATCTGCCTGGAATCTGTTTTTGTCGGCCAAACTGTGTGTCTCCCGTGGAGGTTCCGAATATGTCAAGTGATTACGGCCATGTGATTTAAAGTTTAAGTTTTGTTTTCTTGTTTGGTTAAATAAGTTTTCGGTTATTTTTTATATAGGGCTAAGTCCCTTTTTGTCTAATCTGTATGTATATGATGACGTAAGGATGATGTGTAGATATGTATATAAAAGTTTCAAATTTTTCTGTCTCACATAAGTCTGCACAGCTCAATGGATGTTGTATATTTGTTATTTGCTTCCGCTAGTCCCTATTATTACATTAATCTGTCTCAGAAGCCTTCAGTAATCCCAGGATTACTGGCCGGTTATGATGCTAAACCCATAGGGGTGGGTTTGGGTCGTGACAGCTTTGGAGAGTCGAGCTTGGTAACACTCAAGTTTTTGTTGTGCTTCCAATCTCTTCTCATCCAATGCTTCTAACTCAGCAAGGCGTAGTTTTGCATTCTCATCATCAGTGAGACCTTCATGTATAGTTGTTCTTAATGAAGGAATCTGTTGCTCCAAAGGAAGAACCGCTTCAACACCATACACAAAAGAGTATGGGGTAGCTTGTGTTGGGGTATGATGTGTCGTACGGTATGCCTAGAGTGCTTCTCCAATTCTCTCATGCCAATCCCGCTTTGATTTAGCAACTACCTTTTTCAATAGGTTGCCCAAAGTTTTGTTAAACGCCTCTGCCAGTCCGTTGGCAGGTGCATTGTACATTGAGGAATTGCGTTGCTTAAATCCAAATCTTTCACAAAATTTGTCCACTAGATTGTTGTAGAAAGGCTTTCCATTATCAGTGATGATGTAGCAAGGTATACCATACCGATAAATAATGTGGGATTTGATTAAATCAACAACAGTTTCTTTCTTGACTTCTTTAAGTAGGATGGCTTCAGCCCACTTGGAGAAGTAATCTGTGGCGGCCAAGATGTACAAGTGGCCTACAGAAGACTTGGTCAATGGGCCAACTACATCTAGACCCCATGCATCAAATGGCCAAGAAGCAATTGTTGGGGGTAAAGGTTCTGGTGGTTGATGGATAAAGTTTGAATGAAACTAGCAAGGTTGACACTTTCTTGAGCGGTCCAAGGAATCTTTAACCATTGTAGGCCAATAGTAACCCATCCTTTTTACTCGAAAGTGAAGTTTAGGACCAGATTGATGCGCTCCATATATCTTGGAATGGGCTTCTTCCATGGCTTGTTGAGCTTCTTTATCCCCTAGGCAGCGAAGAAAAATTCCTTCAAATGATCGTCAGAATAAAGTTTCCTTGTAGTAGATGTATCGAGGAGCTCGACGTCTTATTTCAGTTCTATGGTGAGAATCATCAAGGAGCTTCTCGTGTTCAAGGTAGTCTCTAATTGGCATTCTCCAATCGTCGACTTTAATGGCTAGTACTAAAATTGCGTTTGTTTCTACAAGGCGACAGTCCAACAATTGTGGCAATACCCATCGTTGACATACAAGGACACTAGCTTGTTCACTTTCTAACAATGCCAGTGTAGTTGCTAGATTGGCAAGGGCATCAGCTATGCGATTTTCTTTCCTTGCAACATGTTCGAGTACCACCCCTTCAAAATTTTTAATGAGATGAGTTGCATACTGGAAATAAGGGACTAAGTTGTCTTTCTTGACTTCATAATCCCCCCAGAGCTGATTAATTATTAACTTAGAATCCCCATAGACATCTAGGTCAGCAGTTTTTAGCTCTGTTGCCATTTGTAAACCAATGATCAAGGCCAGGTACTCAACAACATTGTTTGAGTAATTTTCTCCAAGAATAAATGAGTAAGGCAAAATGTGCTTTTGTGGTGAAACAAAAATGACACCTGCTCCTGCCCCTTCTTTCCTAGCAGCCCCATCAAAGAACATCATTCAAGGTTGTAAAACTTCTATGAACAATACATCTTCGTCAGGAAATTCCTTAAAAATTTCCCAATCAGCAGGGATGGGATGGTCGGCCAAGAAGTCTGCAAAGGCCTGCCCTTTCACCACTTTTCTTGGCACGTAAATTATCTCAAATTCATTAAAGAGGAAAGACCATCTTGTTAAACGTCCTGAGAGGATAGGCTTAGACATAACATACTTTATTGGGTCGACTCTTGCAATGAGATGCACTGTATGGGCTTGGAAATAATGTTTCAAATTTTGAGAGGCAAAAGCCAAACACATTTTCTCAATGGGTGAGTACTTGAGTTCATTTTTGGTTAATCTGTGACTCAAGTAATAGAGTGCTCGCTCTTTATTTTCTTTGTTATTTTGGGCTAGCATCGATCCAAGAGACTCTTCTTAAGCCGCAATGTAAAGTATCAATGGTTTTCCCTAAATAGTAGCTCCTAATACTGGTGGATGAAGCAGGTATCACTTAATACTATCGAAAGCATTTTGACATGCCTGATCCCAGACAAATGGAGCCTCATTTTTCATCAATCGACTGAAAGGTTGACAATGGCTTGCCAAGTTTGTAATGAATCTGCGGATATATGCCAAGTGACCTTGGAGGCTTCTAAGTTCCTTCAAGTTTTTTGGTGATGGCATCTTTTGTATAGCATCGATTTTGGACTGATCAACCTTAATGCCTCTATGTCGAACAATAAAGCCAAGAAATTTTCTAGACATGACTCCAAATGCGCATTTGAGTGGATTCATCTTTTGGTCATACTTTCTCAACCGATTGAAGACGGTACGAAGGTCCTCATTGTGATTTTCTCTTTTCTTAGTTTTGACCACCAAATCATCAACATAGCACTCAACAAATTTATGGAGCATGTCATCGAAGATCTTTTGCATGGCACGTTAATAGGTGGCACTGGCATTCTTGAGTCCAAAAGGCATCACTTTATAACAATAGATGCCTTTTGTGGTACGAAATGCAGTTAACTCTTCATCCTCAGGTGCCATTTGTATTTGGTTATATCTTGAACACCCACCCATGAAAGACAGTACCTCATGTCCGGTAGTGGCATTTATCATTAATTCCATAATAAGAAGCGGAAAGTCATCCTAGGGACATGCTTCATTCAAATTTTGAAAGTCGACACATATTCTAATATGTCCATTGTTCTTGACTATCGGGACCATACTTGATATCCATATCGAATATTTTACCTCACATATGAACCCAACTTCGATTAACTTGTTGACTTCTTCTGCCACTTTAAGGATATGCTCAAGTCTGATGTATCGATGAGCCTGCTTTACTAGTTGCATACCATGTTTGATCCTAAGGTGATGCACAACAACCTTTGGACTTAAACCTGGCAGTTATACGTCCATGCGAAGACATCTTTATATTCTAGGAGCATTTCAAAAAATGTCTTTTCTTCCTCAGGCGTTAAGAGTGTTCCCACAAAGATTGGTTGAAGGTCATCAGGAGTTCCCAAGTTGAGTTCTTTTAAATTGTCAATAGTTGATTGTTCCCCATCTTCAAGTTCTGGAGGAGCTTCTTGGTGATCATCATCCTCCGAATCCGAGCTAGAATCCTCTTCAACTATTACATGGTGAGAAGCAACATGTTTAATTTCTTCTTCTCTTTTACTTTCCGCTTAAGTCTTAACTTCTCTAGTTAGTATGATACTGTGCCTTTTGACCTTAAGTGGAACTTCAACACTAACTTCAAGTGACGCCATGCGTTTCATGTGAGAAGGAATCAAATTTCGAGTCCCATCGTCCTCCTTTGTAGAATTCAGCTCAATTGTTGCTGTGCTTCTATTGTTCTTGCTTTTTCTAGGTGATGCATTCATATCACCAAGTCGAGCAAAAATGGACTTTCGTGACCAAGAAGTTTGTTTTTCATCCCTTTTCTTAGTAGTGCTGTTAAAAACTGAAGGTTGAGAAGTTGTACCTTCATCTGTCTCATCAACAGTGTTTATCCTATTAAAAACCGAGGTTCGAGGTGCAGGAGCTTTAATGCGGTCAAACACTGAGACTCGAGGAGTTGGGCTTGGACTTTTTTCTTCCTTCACTTCTTCTACAGTGATATGATGTACGTCTTCTTTCTTCCCTTTTCTTTTGGCAGAGATACGAATGGGTTCAGTTGGCATGAATCCGACTCCGGTCTTTGGAGAGCTCACCTTGTATCCTTGTTGCCTTAACTTTCTCTGAGTTTCATTGAGACCATGAACTTCTCACCTATAAGTTTAGGACTTAACTCTCCCAATGATGAGAGATCAGCAAAGTCATAACCTGACTTGGCTAGAAGCTTGTGGATCAAACCCTTCCATTCGTCTCTCAGGTAAGGAGCCGTGTTTGATAGAATTTTGCACAAGCCTAACAAATCCCTTCAGTGAAGATTTGATTAGGCTTAACAATCCCACATGTGGAATTGGTATTGTTGCATTTGCTTGTAGTATCTGCAGATCTTCTTTTATTACAAGGTGAGCAAAGTCTCCTTTAACTTTTGCGGATGTCGTGACTTCTTCAAACGACGACTACCTTTCTTTCTGTTGAGACTTCGGCACATACCTGAAGACTTGTGTCATTGCATGGCCTTTTGAAGATGAAGGCTATTTTTGTGGTGACGCAACCTCTGGTACTCTTTTGCCTCTTGATACGTCTTCTCTTGAGAAGTCCAACACAACTTGCTTTTCTTCATTCATTTTCTCTTTTCTTGTAGTAGGGATTTGCACTGGAATAACTTTAGGTATCCCATTGGAATCCAAATAAAATTTTGCATCAGCGAAGTGAGACTCAGTTTCTGTAAATGGCTTGTCATTTGCTAACACCGTCTTTATTCCACCTTGGTAAAATTTAAAACATTGATGGAGAGTTGACACAACTACACCATTTCTATGGACCCAAGGTCGCCCAAGTAACAAATTATAGGGCGTTCTTGCATCGATGACGTGAAACAAAGTACTGGCTATGAGTTCTCTAATTGTGAGGTTCAAACAAATCATACCAATCACGTGTTGCCCTCCTTGGTTGAAACCTTGAATAACCAGACAGCTTCGAGCTAACTAGTCAATTGGGATTCTGAGTTTCTTTATGGTGAACTTTGGCATGATGTTTACCACTAAGCCTCCATCAACAAGGATGCGGTTAACTTTTTGTTCACTAATAAAGCCAGAGACAAACAATGGGTGATTGTGTGGCTTTGAACCTAGTTGAAGGTCTTCATTAGTGAGGTGATTGTTGTGCAACAAGGAATAGAGATGATGGAGTTCACCTTGGGATAGTCTAGCTCATTAACAACAAACTCATATTTTCTAGGATCTTCTAACACTCAACAAGTGCAGGTTATACAAACCGAGGGAGATGAGACGCTTTACGCAAACTGAAGTGTGGGGGTAGTTCTTTCAAGGTTGTCAGGACATCAATTTCCTTCTTATCTGGCGTTGCCTTAATGGCGTGAACTTGTTCCATATCTGCTTCAATGGTTGAAACCATATAGACGCCTTGACCAAGTCATCTCCAAAATACCCAATGGCGAAGAAGTCTTGCAAGATGATTGGGGCACGTGAGTTTTCTTTAAGAAATTTATCTTCTTGGTGCATTTTCTTTTCATTTTTCCTTTTGTCCATCACCTCCTTCTTGGAATGTCGATGAGAGTTCTTCTTTTCTTTTACTTTCTTGAGTGCAAAATGGTGAGTCTTGGACTTGGTTCTTCATGCCTTCCTTCGTGTCACGAGAGTCCAACTTTCATCTTTTCCAATAGTTAAGACTTCTTCAAAGGCTTCATGAATATGCATGTCTCGATTTGGAACTTGAATAACAATAGGTTCAAGTGAACCAAATTGGATGACTTTGGGAATTGCTTTCACTGTTGGGATTGCAAATTGTGACACTTCTGTCTTGGATTTTGAGGATAGAGAATCTGGAGGTCCTACAATAACCGTTACATGGTTGGATTCTGCCGATTCGTCAAGGTCCAGGAGGATTTTGTTCTTCTTGGCCAAGTCCATAAGCAATTCCTTTAACACGAAGCATTTTTCAGTAGGATGACTAACTATCCAATGATAGTGGCAGTACTTCGGATCCTTCACACAACCTATTTCTTCAGGACGTTTTCACTCAGGGAGTTGAATGACTTTATTTTCAAGTAAATCTTCTAACATCCCTGGTATGTCAGCGTCAGGAAGGAGATACTTCTTTTCTTGTAGTTCCTTCAAAGATAGGCGTGTTTCTTTCATTTCTTCTTTCTTCTTATCTTTCATTGAAATCTTGATTGGAGCTGTGGTTATCGCCATTGCTTATTTGGTGGTACCTTTGAAAGGCATGCCTTCTTTTTTCACTTCTTTGTTATCTTTCCTTTGTTCAAAGATGGGAAGGTCTTTCCCACCATGGTTGGCTATGCTAATTTCCATGTCATGGGAATGTATAGCTAACTCTTCAAATGTTCGTGGTTTTATCCCTTGAAGGATGTAAAGGAGTCCCCAGTGCATGCCTTGCATGCACATCTCCATAGCTGAGATCTCAGAGAGTCGGTGTTTGCAATCTAGACTTAGAGCACGCCAACGGTTGATGTAATATACCATAGGCTTGTCCTTCCATTGCTTGGTACTAGTTAATTCCATCATGCTTACCATATGATGGGTGCTACAGAAACAATTAAGGAATTCACGTTCTATTTGCTCCAAACTGTCGATTGACTTAGCCTCCAAATCAGTATACCAATCAAAGGCATTTCCTTTGAGTGTCCGAACAAATTGTTTGACAAGTAGATCTCCATCTGTCCCAGCATTGTTGCAAGTTTCAACAAAGTGAACAACATGTTGTTTAGGATTACCTTTTCTGTCGAACTGTTGGAACTTGGGAGGTTGCTATCCACTAGGCATTCTGAGAATGTCTATCCTCTTTGTGTAAGGCTTGGAGTACATGAAAGCACTTTGCGAGGGCCCACCCTATTGTGCTCATATGGTATTTGCAATAATTTCTTTGAGTTGTTGAACAAACAAAGAAGCAATGGATGCTGGTTGACTACTTATGCCAATCGCTTTCCTCGCAACAGATGTATGGCAAGTTTCGTCACCCACAACTTGCTTGGACTTATATGTAGGGTTCACCTTCTCAACAAACGTGCCTTGTGGTGTAAAGCCAAGTGGATGAGAATTGTCTTAAGTTGCCTCGTTAGCGTTTCGTGCTTCTAACTTGTTCATCAAGGTGGCAATCTAAAGATCTTTCTCTTCCACAGTTTTGGTGAGCTTGTCAATGGTACGAGCCATGGTCGCTAATTGTTTTTCCACTGAAGTGGTGCCAGTGGTCATGACTTGCATAGCCACCGAGCGAGACAAATATGAGTGATTTAATGAAATTGAATGTTGAGGATTACTAGGAGACGATCTTGACTGTGAGCCTGTACTTGAGTTTGCATCAGAGGTTACGGGTGTTGGGTGTGGAGAGAAACCTTATGGTAGAGAATCCTTTGAGACAGAAGTGGACTTCTTCCATTCTCTCACTTCCTTTTGCTTAGCCCCAGACGTGGATACCATGATAGATTTGTGAGACTTGCCTTGCGCTTGCTTTGTTGCATTGGCTGTGGGCACGACCTCGTGAGTGGCGAGAGAAATGGTTGCCTTGGTCTTGCTATGGGTGATCGGACCTATAGAAGTGCTGCTGTTGCTGGTCGTGACAGCGGCATTTTTCTTGGCGTTTTTATTGATCGGAGCAATTTGAACTTTCTTTGAAGCCATTATGCTTGATCAAACAAGACTTCGGGAAGATGCTTTAGGAGAAAGAGATGAGAGGCAGAGAGGTCCCACTGGGCCTGCCAAAATTTGTAAACACAAATTTTGTAGTTGCAATTAAGATGCGAAATAAATGCACAAATAATTAGCTTTATTTGATCATAACAAATGGGTACAATCCTCTGTAGTTTTCTTTATTACAAAAGAGTGGATCCTCTGATTCGATCTCCAGAATGAGTATAATTCAACGGCTGTAAAAGCTTCTTATTGAACTAGACAAGTTAATGAATTTCTTCAAGTCTTCGAATGGAGGAACTTGGAGAAAGAAGGCTTGATCAAGGGCTTGAACGGCTTGATCTCGAACGAGTTTTGAAATGATCTCTTTGAAAAGAGAGACCAAATTTGTATTTGTCACTTGAAAGGATTGGCACAAGTGTGGAGTGCTTGCTAATGCTTTCTCCTCAGTTTGAGGAATTTTAAAGAGAATTTTAAGAAGAGAATTTGGCAGTCTTGAGATTGCTTAGGAGCTTGCAAGACTATTAGCCAAGAAAATGTGTCTCTTCCTCTTAGTGAGAGCCTCTATTTATAGGCTTAGAAGAGAAGGATCAATTTTGGAAACTCCAAAATTGATTTGAATTTCAAAGGAAATGACAACTTATTTCTTAATTTATGGACATAATTTGCATTCAAATTTAAATTTAAATTTGAATTTGAATTATTCCAGTAAATTTTGATAAAATATTTTCATAGGCCCTACACATTTGGGTTGACCCAATTGTCAAAATAGGTTCACTTTTCTTTTTGTGTGACCCATAATTTAAAATGGGTTGAGATCTATAATTTTAGTAGGACCCACATCCATTTGAAAATTTTGACCACCTTAATTTTGACTAATCAAGAAAATTTATTTGCCTTGATTAATCAGACAGTGATCAAGACACGTGAAAATTTAAGTGTCTACAGTATGAATTAATTTTTTTAATATAATTGTATAAATTTAAAGGTGAAACACCAATAAATCCCAAATAGTGCTTTTGTGAACTATTTGGTCCTCTCTTTTTTCTTATAGACCCAAAAGTCCCATTCTAGTGTAAATTATATGAAGGGCCAAGTATAAACGCACATGTTAGATGTTGAGTGACAAATGTGGGTTTTCATATAATGCTAAAATTACTAAACATAACATTTAAAAAAAAAAAAAATTTAGTGTACTTTTTCCAAACATAACATTCCAATATAACACTTCAAAAACGTAATACTCTAATGTAACATACTAAAAAATTTCTCAGTGTACGTTTCTGAAACGTAACAATGTAACATTAAAAAAAAACTCCTTAGTGTATTTTTCTCAAACGTAACACTTCAATCAATGTAACACACAAAAACTCTTTAGTATACTTTTCCCAAACGTAACACTCCAATGTAACATACTAAAAAACTCCTTAGTGTACTTTTGTTAAACGTAACAATGTAATATTCCAAAAAATACTCTTTAGTTTATTTTTTATTTTTCCAAATGTAACACTCCAATCAATGTAACACACAAAAACTCCTTAGTGTACTTTTCCCAAACGTAACACTCCAATCAATGTAACACACGAAAACTCCTTAGTATACTTTTTCCTAACATGACACTCTAATATAACACATTAAAAAAACTTTTTAGTATATTTTTTTCAAACGTAACAAAGTAACATTTCAAACAAAAAAACTCGCTAGTGTATTTTTTTTCCCAATGTAACATTCTGTAACACACAAAAACTTCTTAGTTTACTTTTTTCAAACGTAATACTCTAAAACCACACTAACAGAAATATAGATTTCAACACTTAACTACCAATGCTTCAGCCACCAATTCCCTCAAAAAGAGTTTTTTATGCCTTACGTTTCCATTCTCATTCCAAAAATGAATCAGAAAATTAGAAAAATAAATCACAAAAGGACATTCACTTAAACTCAAATGGTACAAAATCAAATAAATACAACTTTTCAAAACAAAAATGACTAATTGGTTCATAGGAAAACTCTTAAGACTAAATGGATCAATATTCCCTTATATGGGATTTATGGGTAAATTTTTCTAAATTTTAATTATAACTAATTAATACAATAACTGTCACGCCCTAAAAAAAAAAAACAATAAATAAAACCCATCATTTTAGACATGCAACGATATAAGAGAAATGAACATCTTTCTATTCATCAGAGTAGTTCTTATAACAGTATTACATGTTAACAACAAAAGCAAATGCCCTAAGGGCTTACAGCTTTCCAAGTCAACACTTGGTTACAAAAGAAGAGTACTAACTCTATACAAAATAAGCCCTTGGCTTGATATACATGTAATACAAACAAAATAATAAAAAGAGTCTTCAACTCCCATGACCATCCAAGCTATGACCTTGGAGGTGGCATGCTACCTGTATCTGAAAATGATGTCCCACATAGGGTGAGTCGACGCCCAGTAGAGATATGCTAAACACAATATGAGCAATAACTAAGACGTTAGCAATTGATAAATGTTTGACTCACATAAATCAATTCATGCACCATTTTCATTACATGACCAATGTGTCCATGTTTCATTTAATTTTCCATTTCTTATCCAATTCACAATTCACAACTACGGCTCAGAACCTGGCCAACAATTTCAATGAGGTAGTAACTCATATTAAACATTTCCCATTTCACAATAGATAAGTATACTAGCTATATCAACACTTCGATAGAAAAGCATATAAGCTATATCAACATTTCAACAGATAAGTGTATGAACTGTATCCATACTTCAACAGATAAACATATGAGCTCTATCAACACATTAACTGATAAGCATATGAGTTGTATCAACGGAGTCCATCCCCTATCTCCTCCCAAACAATATCCGGTTTAGAGGTCCATTTCCATATCTTCCCCTAAACCGTGGAGTACATCCCATATCTCCTCCCACACAACACAATGCATATAAATAGTTATCATATACATCATCGGTCAATACATAAAGTTAATGTATTCTTTCAATCATCATATTCGATGACACATTCCATTGATTAGTTTTAGTTTACCTAATCATCATGCATTGTCTACAACAATCAAGACTACCATCCACCGGTAGCCCAAAGCAATTATTTCTAAACAGATAATAAAAGCACCAACAGATAAAATATCCGCATTTTCAAAAGTAAATGATTTATTAATCTGACTCCACTCTTCCATCTCATAATGAACCACTATCATTATATTCAACTCAATTTCACAATTCCATAACTTTCTCAAATTAATTATACCAATTAATTTATATACAAATTAGGGCTTTCTTCCCTGTCTCTTAATATTAACCCAATGGTTCAAGTATCAAGTATCAACAACAATAACATCATTTTGAAACCCAAAATACATATTTAAGAATCAAAATAACAAAACCATCTTTTACATCTTTTGAAACCCTAAGTCCCAAAATCAACCATTTAAACAACAAGCTCAAAATCTAGGTCAAAACCCATATGAGTGAGTAGGAATCCCTATCTCAAATTCGGAGTCCAAGGGAAGAAGATGAAGAAATTGAAGATGCTCCAAATCCCAAAATTTTAGGATCAAAAGATAGCTCTCGACGATCAACACAACTATTACAAAGGCCCAAGGTGAGGAAATCACTCCTACTAGATCAATACCTAGAGAGAAGTTGAGGTCCTAGTGAGAGAAGGTCTCCAATGGTGTTTTTGAAAAGTAAGAGAGAGAAATTGAGTTGAAAAAGTGATCCAAAAAGTCGGATCTCAGAGTGATATACTCGACTCCCCACTCGAGCGTCAAACTCCCCGCTCGAGCGTCACTCACAGACTCCGTCCAAACCGCCGCTCGAGCACCGGATACACACCCCCAGAACTTTTGCAGAACTAGGTCCCTGCTTGAGCGTCAAACTCCCCGCTCGAGCATCTCTCACAAACTCACGCTCGAGCGTCAAAACGCCCGCTCGAGCGTCTAACACTGCAGAGAAAATACTGGGAGATGGATTTTCTCGCTCGAGCGCCAAAACCCCTGCTCAAGCGTCGAAGCACAACAAAGGCCCGCTCGAGCGTGAAGACAAATTTTTGGGCAACTACTTTTGGTTTCTAAGCTCAACCAACCTGTTCAAACCTGCCCAACACAACTCGAGACTCAATACACGAGTAAAGGATGTAAACAAGATATACACAATAACTAGCTCCACGGAACCTAAGTCCGAATACAACAATCAAAGAAAGGGAAACTGGGATTGCTATAACACTAATGCATTATATTTTATCTTATGTCTTCAACTTAATATTACTATTGTACAGCCCATGGGGTCCATTTCGATGATCAGAAATGTATACTTTTTATGGTACATTAAATAGAACATATTTGTAAAAATCAAATTAATCAAACATTAATAATGTTTTTATCAAATTGCATTTGTATTCAGTTTTATACTTCAAATTACATTATTATTATTGTTATTATTATTATTATTATTATTATTATTATTATTATTATTATTAAATTTAGATGCAAATGCAATTCAATGATATTTGCTATGTGCACACATTAGGAAACTGACAAGTGTCCCAAAATCATTAACTTTAACCTCTAACTTGAACTGAAGGACCAAACTGAAACTAAATTTAAAGTGTAGGAACAAAACTGTTCAATTTGAAACTATAGGGACCAAAGTAAAATTTGAGTCAAATTATAAATGTAAAAACTGTAATTCACCTTCTTTTTTTTTTTTTTTGAAAAATAACAAATTAGTGGTACTTTTAAAAAATAATTACAATTTCATGATAAATTTTATAAATTTTAACAATTAAAATCATAATTTTTTTTAAGAATCTGTAGGTGTTTTGAAAAAGGCCCATCTCTCTCTCTCTCTCTCTCTTTTATATTTCTTATTCACTATTTTCTCTCAACTAGTAACACTATTTTATCAAACCATCGCACCAACCTCTTCTATTCTCGATCACCATCACCATCGTTATTATTTTCAAATATTTATTATGTTGCAAAGGAGGGCTGAAGAGTATTGTGGTGGTGTAGAGAGAAAGAGAGATTTGGTGATAGGTGGATAAAAATAAGAATAGTATAATGTATATGGGTAATTTTATTTTGGTTTTTGTTAAGTTAGTTGTGGTAAAAATTATGACAAAAAAAATAGGGTTTTTTTTTTTTTAAGGTCCCTGGTATTAAGATTTTATAGCATAAAGGACATCTAATATTTTCATAATGTCTAAGGTCCCTTAATTTGATCCAGAGAAATTTCATCTAGAGAAATTTTGGACTTCCAAAGAATTTCTCTGGGTTCAACCCAGAGAAAATTCAAATTTCTCTAGGTTCATTTTAACCAATTTTCTCTGGATCATAAAGACACAATATTATTTTATGAAATCATTTTGGCCAATTTTCTCTGGGTTCAAATTCAAATTCAAATTCAAATTTCTCTGTGTTCAAATTCAAATTCAAATTCAAATTTCTCTATGTTCAAATTCAAATTCAAATATTGTGGATCTATTTGATTATCAAAAATAGGAGAGGGACCATAGACCAATTTCTTTGAGTTCAAATTCAAATTCTTTCTCCAGAGAAATTCTTTGATAGCCTTCATCATCATCATCATCATTTTCTTTCTACATCAGCTGTAGCAGCACTATGAAAGCAATATAAGCAAGAACACTTTGATAGCATCAACACAACTGCACAACAAGATAAATGATTAACTGGAGGTAGCATGAGGCAATAACAAAGCTTCTAGAGAAATTTGAACAACCTATAGACCTACCAGAGAAATTTGAACAAACCAAAGATCTACCAGAGAAATTTCAACAACCTAGAGACCTACCAGAGAAATTTGAACAAACCAAAGATCTACCAGAGAAATTTCAACAACCAGAGAAATTTGAACAACCTAGAGACCTACCAGAGAAATTTGAACAACTAGATAAATTTGAAAAAACTCCCAAATTTCTAATCTGACTTATTGAATTTCGATGCATGTCAGTTCATAGGAAGACTATCATTGTAATCAATGCCATTAAAATTATCTAAAAGCGAAAAATAAAAGAAAAAAAAGAATTATTATCAATAACAACTACACATGCAAAGTTAGGACAAAAAATTAGGAATCTATGTTTGTATATAGAAAAACTCACTTGCATGAGATTGAAGATGTAGACAAATTGAGTGATAAAAGAATTTCTCTGGGTTCAAAACTAGAGAAATTTTAACCAAACCAGAGAAAAATTTCTCTATGTTTGTTCACAATGTTAAACCAGAGAAAATTGTTTTAACCAAACTAGAGAAATTTTCCTGATAAAAGAGAGAGGAATTCAATAGCTGAAAGAAAAATCTGTGAGTGTTGTGAACATGCAACATAGTGAAATGAATACAATCATTTCCAGTTGTTGTGCCACTATTTAAATGTAGGTCATGCAACACAACTTTCCATTCCCAGATGCTATGCTTATATCTAACAATTTTTTACTAGTATTGCTACTCTGTTTCTCTTTTACTAGTCAAAGCTTTCATAACTTCAAAAAATAAAAAAACTCTCTTTGCTGGAAAAAATGGAGACAAAGGCTCAAGTCGTCGTTGTTCCGTTTGTTGCATTTGGCTACATGATGCCATTTTATGAGCTCCCTTCGTCTTATCCAAAAAAATAGTAAGAGAGAGATGAAGCACGACCTCCATAACCCTTTTCCTCCTCCTCCTTTTCCTCCCTATAAGACACTTTCTGCGGCGGCTGTGGTTACTCAACGGAGGAGGCGGGTGGGAAAAGTAAGATGTGGGAGGAACAGGATGCTGGAATGGATGAGCTATTGGTTGTGTTGGGTTACAAAGTGAAAGCTTATGACATGAGTGAAGTTGCTCAGAAGCTTGAACAGCTCGAAGAAGTGATAGGTCATGCTTAGGAAGATGGCGTGTCTCACCTTGCTTCCGAGACTGTTCACTACAATCCTTCCAATCTCTTTTCTTGGCTCGAATCCATGATTTTCGAGCTCTACCTTCTTCCTAATTTCAACTCTTCCCTTCCTCCTCCGTCGACCTTCGACAGCCACCGCCATCCCCTAAATCACAGAATTTTCCAAGACTCTTCTTCCGATGATTATGATCTCAAAGCAATTGCAGGCAAAGTCGTGTACCCAGAAATTCAACAGCCAAACAAGTGCCTCAAACCCTCATCTACATCATCGTCCTCCACTGTCTCGTCGATCTCAAGAAAAATCCAAAGACTCCCTCAACTCCCTCATGAATTATCATCACTCATCAATGAGGTCGACGTCGATGACGAGGTTGCCAGCAGGGACGCGCTCGATAGAGACTTGCATCCAGTCACCGGGGGCGGCGTAGAGGTCGAGGATGGCATGGGAGGAGCGAAGGAAGCTGAACTTGAACTCGAGCTGGATGAGCTTCCATGCTGCGCAAGATCTGTAGCCGTGTTCTTTTGCTAGGTGGTAGTCTTGTCCAAACGATACTTGCCTTGACTTTGCCCATCTCTTCTGTCTAGGATTTCAGAGAGAGAGAGATAGAGATTGGAAGTACCGCTCTGCAGTAGAAAATAAGAAATAGAGTCAAATTTCTTTGATATGATATATGGTGTGGGTTTAGGGACCTTAGACATCAAAAAATAATATTGTGGATTTCTTCCATTACTAAAAATAAGAGAGGGACCCTAGACTAATTTTCCCAAAAAAATATTTGTGTAATTTCTATAATGAAATGATAGAATAGTTAATTTTTTTTTATAAAATATCAACAGGTGTATTTATAATTTACCAAAAAATGGGTCTACCACAGGTCCTAGGCTCCTTTAAAATCATAGGGGAATTACACATTAATGGAGATCAGATAAAATATTTATTAAAAAAAAAATTATAAATATTAATAATTATAATTATAATTTTTTTTGAATTTTTTGTAAATATTTTTTTTGATCTGACTAATATGTAATTATCCTTAAAATCAACATACAATGTTATTTATTTTTAGGAAAAATTAGTCTAAGGTCCCCCTCCCATTTTTAATAATGGAAGAGATTCACAATATTATTGTATGATGTCTAAAGTTCCTCAACCCCACACCCATATATTATAGAGAAATTTTGTTACCAGCAGAGTCTTGAAAGCGAAAATGATTTGCGTAGCTTCGCAGCAGTTGATGACGAAGGTTTCAAAGCATTCTTCTTGCTCAAGTTAGACGCCAATGGGAAGTCCATTGCCGTCAACTTGTTTTACTTTGATCAACGGAAAATTGTATCTTTTTCCTTTGCAGGTCCAAAGTTTTCAGACCCGAATTGATACAAACCAACACTAAGAACCTTCACAGTTGTAGAGAGAGAGAAAGACTGCTGACATCAAATTAGTGAAACGTAGAGAGTGCAGACATCAAATTAGTGAAACGTATGCACATTAAATTCTTTTGTTTTTTGTTGTCATTTTTTGTCTTTTATGTTTTTGAAAAAAATAATAATGAAGAAAAATTGAGAACAAAATAATGATCTGATTTGATTTTCTGAATTTTTTTAATCTCTTCTGCTCGCCTTGGTTCTTGCTCTTCTTCTGCAACCATACATCCAAAGACAAAAATATTAGAGAGAGAGAGAGAGAGAGAGAGAGAGAGAGAGAGAGAGAGAGAGTTTGGGCCAAGCTGAGACTTGAACTTACTTTGCCCAAAGAAATTTGGAAAGAGTTTCTCTGGAGAGTGGGAAGTCGAGAGAAATTTAGAGAGAATTTCTTTGGATCAATGTGTAAGGGATCGTAGATATTATGAAAATATTGAATGTCATTTATACTATAAAATTTTAATACCAGTGATCCTAAAAAAAAATCTCCTTATTTTTAACTATTCCACTGAAGTATGAGTTGGTCTCTCAAAGTTTTTTTTTATAAAAATTATATATATATTTTAAAAAGTTAAACTATTTGTGAAAATAATGAATTTTTTAATCTATTTATCAAATTAACTAACTTTTTAAAATTGTAGGTTCAAAATTCAAATTCATCGCATCTTGAAGGTACAATTTCATATTGATATAGTCTATGTCTACAATATCAGTGTTTATGTTAATATGAAATTGCATTTTCAACTTACGTTTTATAAAAAGTTGGTTAGTTTGATAAATAATTTGAAAAGTGGGTTACTTGGATAAATAATTTGATTACCTTTATTTCACAGCAATTATAATTTTAAAAATAAATCGTCAACCCAAATGTAAGTTGATCAAATGACTATCGATATCCGATTAACATAATTTTTTACAGGAATTATATAATCGATGAGTTCTACATATTGAACAGTTTGAATTATCGAGATGGATCCGGAGTCAATCCCACTGTGGCCTACTAGTACCATCCAATCTGTTTCCAGATTGAAAAACGAGCTAGACCCTTACACCAACACCAAAATTTCAACTGGCGTTAGAGAATTTGACCAAATTAAAAACAATTAGATATTTAAGAATTAAATTAGTCAAAAATAATTACAAGAATGTGGCTCCATTAATTAATAATATTATAAACTCATAAAATTTATTTAAAATATTTAATATATGATTGAGATTTTTCATATGCAAGGATCTCACAAAGTATCAATTGAATTACAAGTTTACAAATATATTTTTTTTATTCCGGTAAAATTCATGGCAAGAGATAATAATTTTAGGGTTGAGTTTTTCTCAAATTTAAATTTGTACTTTAAAAAATTGGAGGAGCCCATCATAGATCTTCTTTCAATAATGTAAATGGTTTATTTTGTAGGGCATGATATATCATTCTTAAAAGAAATTAGGCTAACATATAATCATAATTTTTTTCATTTTATTGTCTGTCTCTAAAAATATAAACAATAAGTATAATTTTTAAAATCAATTATTTTTGTCATGACCCCATTCCGCCATTAGTAGAATGGTGCCGTGATGGCCAGTAATCCGAGATTACCAAAGGACAACTTTCAAAATTCACACACAAACAGAGTACACATATGGGGCTTACAAATGCGGAAGCAATAAATTAAAAGCTAAGTAGTCCATAAGAGCAGTGCATAAGTCAAATGGAATGGCATACATCTTTACATAGCTTTAATACAACAAAACGAAGCACAAAAAAATACATCTTGACCAAAAGGCTTCTTAGCCATCAAATACAAAATACAGTGAAATACAACTAAGAAGCATGATCTTCATGATGCTGCAAAAGTGCAAAATCCAAAACAAGTGGCAAGTACATCTAGGCGTCACCGCCGTCCTACTCGTCACCTACATATATATAGAGAGGGGTGAACTTGGATACTCAGTGAATGGTATGACTAATAAAGGGGTTTGCATGACTGATATTCAAGATCTTTATCCAACGATACATAACATAATTAGTGCAAATCAAGGGATGAACCAAGTCCATCTAGCAAATCTTTCAAGCTTCAAGGGATGCTTACTAGTATCAATATAGTACAAGTGATGACATCTCGAACAAACAAACCCACACGGTAAACCGTCAGTGGCAAGACAAGGCAAGACAAGGGAGATATCTCAAATCAATGGTGCAGTTGCATTATAGTCCCCTGGCACTAAGGACTTGTGCTACAAATGCTTAGAGTCCCCTAGCACGTACGGACTTCCAAATTTTATGCTACAAATGCTTATAGTCCCCTAGCACGTACGGACTTCCAAATTTTGTGCTACAAATGCTTATAGTCCCCTAGCACGTACGGACTTCCAAATTTTGTGTTGCAAATGCTTAGAGTCCTCCAGCACGTAAGGACTTCCAAATTTTGTGCTGCAAATGCTCAGAGTCCTCCAGGACGTAAGGACTTTCCAAGAATGTCATCAAAACAAGATATAATACTTGATATACAAAATAGGAATAATCATTCATGCTTACAAATACTTTCCAAAACAAAGCAAAACAAGGCTTTTATCAAAACATTGTAACATAGCTTTATTAAAAATACCACTCACATAGTTCTTCAAACGTCAGGGTCAAGGCAAGTCCAAGTCCTACAAACACATGGCAAACTCTGTTGAATGCACTTTCAAACAAGTTTCACATGTATACAGATGATCTCGGCATTCTTCAAAAACTAAGTCAAATCAAAATGAAACACCGTTTCTCGTCTTGGGAAAACATACTGGGCACCAACCAGGTCTAGGCCGAGGTTCCACACCTCCTCGCCGAGGTGTGGTCCCGAGGGCCACATTCAAGGATATGAAGTCAGGAAAATCTGGGTTTCCCTCTGTTGAAGAACATGAAAAACATGAATGCTCAATTACAACTTGTTATTTCAAAATCTGGGATTTTCATGCTATGAGTTCGAAAACATGGGCCTGGGTACCCATACTTGAAGATCTTATGAAAACAAATACAAAAACATGGAACTTGTTACAAACTTTCGGATCAAACAAGACTTTTCTTTTAAGAACCCAAGAACACCATTTTCTTTTCTAAAACCAAACTTTAAATCAACGCATGGCTCATGAATCATGCTAGATCATGCAATGCAGCTAAATAAACATAAAGAACAACAAGAGTAAATCAAGAATCTAACCTCAATACACGAATCTAATGGTTTGATCTCTAGGAATCAAGCTCGAAGGCCTACTCTCTCACTCTAAAACTTCTTCTTCTTCCTAGAGCTTCTCTCTCTCTACAAGGCAAAGATATGATACAAAAATGTATATTTTCTAGGTCTGTCGGCTGACTTAACCCTCTGCAGGGGCACGTGGCAACGGCTGGTTGGTTCTACTCAAAAAGGTAACTGAGTGAAAAGACAAGACTATGACAAAGTGTGTTCAACAAGCTAGGCGGCAACGGCACTCCAGCAAGTAGTGACATCGGCTAATAACAAGGCTTCAGCAAGCAAAGGACAATGGCCTCGGCTAGAAAGGACAACACTTGGCCTAGCAGTGCCACACCTCGGTCTAGGTCGTACTAGTCCAAGAGCAAGATCACTTAGGTTCAAGGGTAACATCTCGGCCTAGATAATACCCATCTCGGCCTTGGTGGTGAACACCTCGGCCTAGATAGTGACATCTCGGCCAACATGTTAGGGCAGGGGTGGAGGCCAACCAGAAAAAGAGTTCCAAGGTAGTTCTAGGCTTAAGGTGACCTCGGCTTGGATTAGTCTAGGCTAACCACACACCCAACAAGGAACAAAGCATGCAAATAACACTTAAGCAAAACAAAGACAAGATCTGAAATGCAAGCTTAACATGACAAAATCATATAAATACATATGAGTATGGTTAGGACAGTGTGAGGGTTATTACAATTTTTGTAAAGAAAAATATTATAAAATAAAAATATTAAAATTATCGAATTAATTTAATTTTTTTTCCATAAATTATGTATGTGAATTTTTTTTTATAAAATGAATAGTTTAAATAATCAAGATAGAACTCATGATAAATTTTACAAATCTTTAAAATTTAAATTTAATTTTGAAAAACGTTAATATTATAACCCAAAGAGGAGAATCAACGGAAACGTTTATCACCTAAGAGTTCGTAAAATCGAATCACAAAAACTAAACATTTCAAATCTTAAAACCACTAGAAGTTTGTGAGGTAGGGGTGTTTGATAACATGATTCAACTCTTAAAACTGAATTCATTAAGTGATAATCAAATAAGTTCGTTTGATAATTATAATTAATATCAATTAAAAATTTAAATGTCTGTTAAAACGTAGACTAAAATTTAAGAAAATTTTAAATAATATAAAACTTACTTAATTCTGATTGAATTTATAAATATTAAATATAATATCAATAAATATTATTATAAATTCACCACCACCACCACAACCACCACCATCATGTCATTGCCACCACTACCACTACCACTACCACTACCACAGCTACTATGCCACCGTTACCGCTACCACTACCTCCATTACTATAACTACAACCACCATTATGTCGCCGCCACTATTACCACTATCATCACTACAGTTACTACCACAACCACCATTCTCATTATTATCATAAACAACACAATCATTTGTTGTCAATACTATCATTATTGCTACTACTATCACCATTATCACCACCACTATGTCACTGTCACCACTACCATCAAAATATAAATATTAAAATATGTAATTCAAAAATAATAAATTTTAAATTTGATTTTATACATATCAAATAATTTATTTTTAATTTAGTACTTAAATTTTTATCAAATAACTTTTCAATTTAAAGAATTTAACATTCAATTTTTAATTTTTAATTTTATCAAGCAGTAGATTCGTCCTATTGTTAATTTGAGGCGGCTGAAATTTAAAACAATATATTATTTTATTTTATTTTTTTAAAGGTGGAAATCTAAACCATACTCTCTCGAACAGTAAAATCAAGAACACTTGGCATGCCATTCTACTTTCTTTATTGACGAAATACTCTATCAAAAGGGCATACTAATCTTATCAACTATTATTTGTTATATATATATATATATTTGGGTATAAATATAATAGTTAGTCTTATCAAAAATATTAGAGATTACAAAAATTCTATTCAATATTTTACAAGGGTGTGGGACTTACATAGTCTGAGTATCACACCCATGTAAATATTTGATAAAAAATTTAATAAAATTTCTAATATTATTCTAGACTTATATGTCGCAATTGCTTTAACGTTGCCTTTGCACGTGTCATTTGCTTTGGTTATTTAAGCAATCCTAAAAGTCAAATCTAACGGAATCCATTTGTATGCACTTTGGGAAATTTTACACCATATACTCATTTGTTGTGATTTTTATTATCTTTAATTATGATATATTGTTATGTTAATTTGAACTTTTTGTGGTCTTTGATTATAAAGTACAGTAATGCTTTGTGACTTGAAAATTTATGACTCGAATGGTTCGAATATGTCAAAATGACATCATTTTGGGGATAAAACGACATCATTTCGATACATTCAGGCCACCCAAATTCAGGCCACCAAGCATTTTTTCTATAAAGTATTAGCTATGATTTATTAGTTATGATATTATATTATTTTAATTATATCTTATATAATGTTTGATTATAATTTTTTTGTTTTGTTTTGTTTTGTGAGTCCATAAGATTGAGTTATAATATTTATAACAATAACTAACAAATATTATAGCTTACATATGGTACACATCTTTTGAGATATTAGATTCAAGTCTCACCTTTTGAGGTCTAAAGCTTTTGTTATATAGATGGTGGGGAACTTACCAATAAGTCTCATATATAAAGTTCAAAATCTATCTAATCTCAAAACAAAACACTTCCACCAATTAGTCCTATATATTTTTAATTGTTACTAAAAAATCTTATTTTTTTTAATTTACAGATGCTGTTACATCCCATTACTGTTGGATTTTCATCAGACGGTCACTGGAGACTCGCTAGAATGTTCAACATCATTAGGAAGTCGTTGAAGTATCGTCGGGAAGTCGTCAGAGTATCGCCGAAGGTTCATCGGAGTGTTATGAATGTCAATGGAAGTTGCCGGAATGTCCAAAATGTTCGTTGGACGTTAAGAACATTGTTGCAGACTCACTAGAATGTACAGAATATTGCCAGGAAAAAAAAGAATAAAGGGAAAAATTAGAACGAAAAAACAAAACAAAATGTGCTAAATATTGATAAACTAAAAGAAAAAAATGTAATGACAAAAAATAGCAACAATGGGAAAAACATATGTTATTTTTCAATTTTTGTAGGGTTTAAGCAAAAATTTCCACATTCTTGTTTAGATCTAGCCGAATCTGTAACGCCCTCAAAATAACAATATAAAACCCAACAATAAAGACATGCATTGATATGTATAAAAGATCCACATTCTTCCATTGACAGAGTTTCACTACAAAAGTATTACATGTTAACAACAAAAGCAAATGCCCTAAGGGCTTACAGCTTTCCAAGTTAACACTTGGTTACAAAAATAGAGTGCTAACTCATTTACACATTAAGCACTTGGCTTGAATTTACATGTAATACATCAAAGAAAGACAACAAAAATCTGTCCGCCTCTAGCCTCCCAAGCTATGTCCTTGGAGGTGGCATGCTACCTGTACCTGAAAATGATGTTCCCATATAGGGTGAGCCACAACCCAGTAGAAATACACTAAACCAACTATGAACAATGACTAAAAGATTAGCAGTTGATAGATGGCTAACACCGAAACATCCACTTGTATCACATTTCGATTACATGACTTACAAGTCTATGTTATCTTTCATTTTCCATTTTCGACAGATAGGTACATTAGCTATGTCATCACATTAACCGATAAGCATATGAGCTGTATCAACGTCCCAGCAGATAAGTATAAGAACTATATCACACAACAAACGATAAGCATAGGAGCTATATCTACTCTTCTCTAGACAAGCATATGAGCTATATCTATACTTCTCAAAGATAAGCATATAAGCTGTATCTTCACTTCTTTAGACAAGCATATGAGCTGTATCTACGGAGTACATCCCCCGTCTCCTCCCAACACTATCCGGTTTAGAGGTACATCCCCCATCTTCCCCTAAACCGCGGAGTACATCCCCCATCTCCTCCTCTACACAAAGTGCATATAACACGTAGGTTCTATACACAATCAATCAATACATAAAATTAATGTATTCTAACAACCGTCATACTCTATGACACATTCCATCGATTAGTTTCAATTTGCCTAATCATCATGCATTGTCTACAACAATCAAGACTATCCTCCACCGATAGCCCAAAGCAGTTATTTCTATACAGAAAATAAATGCACAAAATGGATATTAAATCAACATTTCAATTCGGTGAGTGATAAGTAATTCAACTACACCCCTTTTTCCCATGTACTTCCAATCTCAACATTTTTAACCCAATTCCTCATTTCTCACAATTAATTATTTAAATTAATCAATCAATGTAATTAGGGCATTTTTCCATAATTAACATTTCAACCCTTATGGTTCCATTCTTCATCAATAATTCCACATTAATCTCATTTCTCAATACTAAACATGCATATAGGTTTATTTTAAATAAAACCCCAACTTTTATAAAATTACATAAAAGCCCCAAATTTTCTCAAAATTACAAGACAACTTCCAACACATCAAGATGCTAAAATTTAAAGACAAAATCCATAAGGAGGAGTAGGATATCCCTACCTCAAAGTTGGAGCTCGAATGGATAAGGGACCAAAATCAAAACGCTCCAAACACAAAACTTTTTGGATCAAAACGACGCCCCCGACGATCAACCCAACCTTTACAAAGGCTGAAGGGAAGAAGAACACTCTACCTAGATCAAACCCTAGAGAAAAGTTATGGTTTTAGAGTGAGAAGCTCTGAAAATGGCGTTTTGGAAAAGTAGGAGAGAGAAGGAAAAGTGAAAAGTGATTTAAAATGCCCAGCCACTCTCAGTTATACGACAGGTCCGCTCGAGCGCCAAGAAACAAAAATAAAGTTCGTCTGCTCGAGCGTGAAATCCAGCCCGCTTGAGCGTAAATCTCCCTCTCCCAGAACTCTCACCAAAAAGGTACTGTCCGCTCGAGCTCCAACAATCCCACTCGAGCGCAACCCGCTCGATCTCAGAAAACCCGATCGAGCGTAGGAATCACACTTGCAGAAGTTTTGTAGAAGCACAAGATACTGGATGGGTGTATTCTCCGCTCGAGCGCCCAAAAACCCACTCGAGCATACAAGCAACAACAAGGTCCCCGCTTGAGCGTAAACCTCTCCGCTCGAGCGGACCAGCCAAAACCTGGGCGACTAGACTTGGTTCCTAAGTTCAACCAACCTGTAACAAACCTGCCCAACACATCCCATAACTCAAATACAAGGTATAAAAGGATGTAAACAAGATAATAATCAATTACCAACATCAACGGACACATGTCCGGATCACTGTACAACAAGGGTAAACCCGGGATCGCTATAGAATCTGATGTAGATCTACTCAGGTTTGATGTAGATCTACATCAGATCTAAGCAGATCTATTCATCTTCTTTGTTGGAAACATATCTTCTTCACCGTCAGTAAGGGTGAAGTAAGGAGTCGGCAGTCAGTGGTTGCCAGTGAACCCCAATCGATGGTAGTCATCAAGTGACTATTATCATAAAGAGAAAGAGAAGGAGAAAGAGAAAAAGTAAGATGTGGTTGCACATCGACGATCGTCGGAAATCACAAAGAGCAAAAGAGGCAAAGAAGAAGAAGGGCATATAAGAAGAAAAACGTTATAGGACTTTTGAGTACAAACAAAAAGTTATGGAATTAAATAGACTACACGTTTTTCAAAGAAGACTTTTTGGGAATTTGCCCTATATAAGGTACTAGTTGTCTTAAGTTCAAGTCTCACTATATTTTTTTATTTAATTTTTTGTTTTAAACAAAAAAATGAAAATTCAACACTTTGATGATTTGTACTATTTATTTTGAAAGACTCGTCGAGAAGATATTTCATATTAAAAAAATAAGTTGATCGGATATCAATAACTATATGTTCAGATTATATTTATCTTATAAAATTGAAAAGTAAATGTACTATTGAAAATAGACTATTTATTTTTTTATAAAATAAATGTAATTTATTCATCTGACTATCGATATTTGATTAAATTAATTTTATACATAGATACTCTTTTAATAAATGCCGACCCCATTTGATGGGACTTAAGGCTTGGTTTGGTTTGGTTATACTCTTTTAATGAATCTTAAAAATAAAGTTTTTAAATTATTCAAAATAGATCTCAAAATAGGCCTACTAAACCCAACAACACCCCTGTAATTGAGTTGGATCACCAACTAAAGATTGAAGATGTAACGCCCTCAAAATAAAAACCCAACATACACAATAATAAGATGCATTATTGAAGTAAATAAACTACAATTCATTCATCAGAGTATTTCTAAATAAAGACATTACATGTAACATCAAAATAAATGCCCTAGCGGCTTACATCTTGCCAAGCCAACACTTGGACACAAAATTATGAGTTCTAACTCAAATACAAATAAAGCCCTAGGCTTGAGTGTTTACATGTAATTCAAATAAAACAAATAACTAAAATCAAAGCTTCAAAGTCCAATTCCTTCCAAGTTAATTCCTTGGAGGTAGCGAATCACCTGGACCTGAAAATGATGTTCCCATATAGGGTGAGCCACAGCCCAGTAGAAATATACTAAACCAAATATAAGCATTGAATAAAGCAATAACACTTAACAATGACAATCTTAAGACACTAATGTCTATGACACTTGTCATTATCCATTATTATCAATGTGGCTCAGAACCTGGCCAAACTTACAACGGTGAACTATATAGCATATTCACAATTCTTCCAATATCAACAACACAAATGAGACTCAGGCTCATAACAAAACACTTCATACTTCCAGATTGATACACATTTTAGTGATGTATCAATAAAACACTTCAATATAAATAAGCACACATAAAGTGATGCTAATGGAGTCCATCCCCTATCTCCTCCCAAACAAAATCCGGTTTAGAGGTCCATCCCCTATCTTCCCCTAAACCGTGGAGTACATCCCCTATCTCCTCCCATACAAAATAATGTATGTAAACACATAACATATACAACACACAATCAATACACATAATGTCTGTATTAATTCAACAGTCAAGATTAATGACTTAACCAATGATTAGTTTCAGTTATTCCTAATCCACATGCAATGTCTACAACAATCAAGACTATCCTCCGCCGATAGCCCAAAACAGTTATTTCTAGACTTGGAAATAAATAATTCAACAATTAAATAAGCGAGTGATTTAATTTAACCAAATACCCCATTTAATCAATAAATTCTTCAATCTCATGAATTTAACTAATTTCCTCAATGTTCCTCAAATTAAATATACAATTCAATTTTATTTAAACAACTAGGGTTTTTCCCGAAATTACCAAAATACCCCCAACATATTAAAATGCCAGAACTTAGAACAAAACGTATACATTGGAGTAGGAAATCCCTACCTCGAAGAAATAACCTAAAAAAAGAAGACGAAGATGATGATCCAAACTCAAAGTGCTCCAACTCCAAGATTGTTCAAATTAAACTGAAGCCCTCGACCCACACTACCTTTTTAATAAAGCAACTAGGGTAGAAATACACTCTAGATAGATCAAACCTAAGAGAAAAGGTGAATAGGGAAAGAGAGAACTCGGAACTAGGGTTTTAGGATCAAAAGATGTGAGAAAAACGTTTTAAAAACTGCTGCTGCGTATTTAAACTGAACAGGCTCGCTCGAGCGAAGACATGGTCGCTCGAGCGACCAGACACAAGAAATACTCGCTCGAGCGAAGAAAAGCTCGCTCGAGCCAAGAATGCAATGCTTCAGGTCTGCAACCCAGAAGCATGCTCGAGCGACAGAATGCTCGCTCGAGCGAAGAACTTGAAAACATACACCTCGCTCGCTCGAGCGAAGAAACACTGCTCTCAGGTCTATACTAGACGCAATTGCTCGCTCGAGCGAAGAAACCCTGGCTCGAGCCACCAGAGACAGAACTCGACCCTCGCTCGAGCGACCAAACCCTCGCTCGAGCGACCAACCCAAAAACTGAACAGCAACACTTGGTTTCCGGACCCAACCAACCTGTAACAAACCTGCCCAACACAACCCATAACTTAAGAATAGGGATTTAAAGGACAACAACAATTATATAATGACTGAATCTACGGAACCCAAGTCCGGATACAATAATCAAATGGGAAAAGACCGGGGTCGCTATAGAAGATAACACAACCCTTTTTTGTTTTGGGTTTTTTTGTGAACCCCCCCCTCCCTCCCTTTTTGGGAATTTTTTTTAGGATAGGACGACTTAACTAATTTAGTTTCAAAAAGTCCCTGAGAAAGAGGCATGTAACTTAGCAAGGACACACCATAATTTTTCCTTTTTTTTTTGTTAACAATATTGCCCTTATATATATATATATATATATCATATATTTGAAAATCTGATTGATATATACACTGATCTCATATATTTAAAAATCTAATCTATGAAGACGATCTCGAAATCTAAAGATTTCGTCGCCGACGATCTCGCCATCTGTCAACAATGGATGATTCGCTGCCGATGATCTCACCAAATTTGCTTCAATCACGTGTTCTTCTACAATCTCGAAATTTGTATCAACAAGAGCTTATATTTCAAATCAATATCAAATTTTGAGAGTTTCGTCAAGATTGAGAGTGTTGATCGAGTTTTAGAGGTTTTGCTTCGATTACATGTTTGATTGTTGTTCGAGTTTGATCAGGTATGTTGATCTGTTGATTAGCTTTTTTTATTTTTTTATTTTTATTGTGTATAATCTGATTTTGTTTGATAGAATGAGAGCAAAATTTTACTCAGGTACTATGTGCTCTGTTTTTTTTTTTTATAGAAAGAGAGTAAAATTTTATTCTAGTACTATATGCTCTGTTTTTGTTTAGGAGTAAAATTTTACTCTAGTTTTATGTACTCTGTTTTTGTTTGATAAAATGAGAGTAAAATTTTACTCTGGTATTATGTGTTCTGTTTTTGTTTGATAGGATAACAGTAAAATTTTACTCTGATATTGTGTGCTTCTGTGATTTTTTTTTGGACTCATAGTGACAGTAAATTTTTACTATCAACTGATTGCAGATTTGGAAAATGGTTCTACCTCTTATGTTGTTATGCAAGTATGGTGATCGTACCATTGTGTTGAAGGTTGTATCAAACTACACGTTGAAGGATTTAACCGATTTCTATTGTTTATGGATAGTGGTTTCCTAAATGGCAAATATAAAGGCATGTTGTTATTAACTACAACGAATGATGGGGATCAAGGTAGATAATACAGTCAGTGTCTCACAAAGTAAAATTTTACTTTAATTCAGAGTAACATTTTACTTATTTTCAGACTAAACTTTTATTTTTAATTATAGTAACATTTTATTGTTTTACTTTTTTGGCCTTTTGTGTATTATACTTACTAATTGTGAAATATTTTCTCTTTCAGATTTTTTTCCTCTTGCAATTGGTATTGTCGATACAGGGACTATAGATAGTTGTGGATGATCTTGTTGTCTTTCATCCAATTTGTAAGAAGCCACCCGATAGCCCAAGAAAGAATAGGATTCCATTTAGGGGTGAGAACATAAGACGAGTATAGTGTGGTAGATGAAAGAAGTACCCGTCATAATGGGAAGACTTGTAAGGAGACATTGTTATGAAAAACATTATTATTTTATAATAAAAGTATAAAAATAATGTAGTACTTTCGCAATAACAGTCCATTTTTATTGTTGTTGAATGGTTGTCTGTCCAATTCACTGAGTTGCTTTGTAATTCAATTTAATACTTTAACATATTTTTTTTTAATGTTCTTGATTAGTGTACGAGCATTGAATAATCTTCTCGTATAATCATGTTGATCAAGTTTGCACTCCTTCAAACGTTGTCGCTTTGCTACCTGAAAACATAAACGTGAGTTAGTCGACATGTGTGTGCCAGAAACCTCTCTGATCCCTAAGTTAGCAAGTAGACAATAGACAATAAGCTCTGTGTCTTTTAGAATAAGAATTGAAATACCTGGAAATAGGTGTAGTCATGAGCTTTTAAAGATTCTGTCTAGCACAATCTTAGTAAGACTCTTATTCTCCTTAGCGGAGTCCTCCTAGGAATCACACTTCCTAGGATAATGCCTACCCTGATAACACCCTACTCACTACCAACCAAATGAGATAGTTTAAACCCTTTACCTTGGCTGTTGATGCAGTCAACCGAGCTAACCTGGCTCGGCTCCGTTCTCAGCAGAATTGTGACAACCTTAATCAAGGTGGCGCTCTGCCGAGCTAAAATTACCTCTGCCCTCTTCACTAGTATTACCTTGGTCCACTACAGGACTACCTTTAGACAGCTAGGCCCCAGCCCCAGTGCCACATCTGACTGGCTTGGAGTCTGCCTAGCCCAAGACCAGGCTATTTAAGCTCTTACTTCGGCCTATAATCCAGCCTTTAGCTCGGCCCAATTTATTCAGATAAATTACCCTCTCAATTGCCCCTTAATTCTATCTGCGAAACATGATTGGGATTATTGTCTTCCAATCGTGCTAAGATATTCAAACCACCTGAACCAAAATGCTCAGGCCAACTGAGCTAAAACGCGCAAGCCAACCGATCTAAGATTCGCTTGGTTTCCAGAAGCTGTGTCGGTTGTACAACCCGTCTTCCCATGTTTCTGACATCGTGTCCTTACTGGGACATGTGGCACGCGTTGATTGCCTTCACTCACTATGACAGTTGTCACACACTATCCAAAAATTTGAAAAGTCCCGCCATTTTGCCTCCATTACATATAGAGCCCTTTAGCCCCAAAGCCCTCACAATCTCAGCTCCAAACTTTCACTTGTTTGCATTCAAGCCTTGATGCCATCGTCTTTATCATCAAATTGAACTCACAACTGTTACTGGAACACCATTTGCTGATCAGCGTCATATTCTCCACTCAAAACCTCGTAAGTTTTATGTTCTTTCAAACACTTCATATGATGTTCTACGTGTTCTTGGTTTTGTTAGCATTATAAACCTATCATAATGATACTGCAATAGCATTTTCAGTATTATCATGCACTAAAATGAGCTCAAAACTGCTTTAGTTTCCCAAACTCCACACCCTAGGAAAAATTCCCTTCCAACTGGAACTGAAATCAGACAAGAACACTGACTTTAGTCCAAAATTGTAAACAAACTAGACTAAAAAACTATTGATAGCCTTGCACATGAGTATAACCAAACTAGGGATTCCTCCTCAAACTGAGCTAAAAGCCCCTACCCCTGGTCCCTTCTTTAGCAGAACTAAAAGCAACACCCTTCTCCTGACCGGGCTAAAACCTTGCCCTAAGTCAAAGTCGGGCTAAACCATGGCCTCTTCTTTAACCGCGTTACACATCGCACACACTCTCTCGGCCGAGCAAACTATAAACTAATTTGCACTATTGTCTTAGCCTGGTTACCACCTGGCCATAACACATTCTATGTTTTTCACTATGCAGATTTGACTAGGTTATTCAGGCACACCATTCACTTGCCCTTTGGTGACGCCATCAGACCGAGCACCGTCTTGATCATACCAGCACCGGGCTAAGGAGCCAAACCAAATTTTATTTTTTAACTTTATTTAAGGCCATGGGAAAATATCGATTTATGCTGAGCTCACCAGGGGCCATGGCTGAATTCCGTAAGGATTACAACATTCCAGATGATGTCCACCTCTCCTTGGCCAAGGTAGAAACTAATCCCTGGGGCAAGCCAGGAATCGTTCCCTTCTCTATGCTGTTAATCGTAAAGGGTGGACTTCGGTTCCCAGTCCAACCCGTTATCTACGAGTTCCTTAGACAAACCAGATTATGCCCCACCCAATCATCCACCAACACTTATAGGATTATAAACAGAATAGCCGAGCTAAACTGCCACCTCGGCCTCGGCCTTAACCTCGAATTGGCCGAGCTCTTTCATCAATACTCGTTCAATCAAAATAATGACGGTTGGATTCATTACCTCAAAATCAGAAAAGGCAGAGAAAAAATCGTTAAGCGCACACCGGACAAAGACTTAAACAATGACGATTTACTCTGGGTCTCTAGCAACTTTGAAGACTAGGAAGCCCAAATACCAAGCTATAACATCAATTGGAATAAAGGGACACCTAGTGAGAATACCTCGATTCTTCTCCACAGGCTAAAAGCTTATTCCTTTACTTAGCCGTACTAACATTTGTATTTTTTGTAGATCTGAATCGATTGAAAGCAGACTACGCCTATGCTAACCAAGCCGCACTACGCGCTGTACTATGATACCACCACCGGGACTGGATCGAGCTACTGGGCGTTGAATTGTCCTATCGCTACAACGGCAAGAGGATGAGCAAAGTTACTGACTTCTTGTTTGAGTTCTCTCCTTCACCTGATCTCTCTCTAAATCAACCTCATCCCTCTAATTGAAGAGTAAGAGATGGCAAAAAGAAGAGCAATACGTGCCCTAATCACCGAGCAAGCCGACACTTCAAATGTTGAGGTTCAGACCAAGATACCACCGACCGGCTAGCCGCGCAATGTGGTTGTTGCCCTTCAATCCACTCGAGCTGTGTCATCTCAGCCAAGCAAAAGGCCCTACACCACTTTCGCCGCGCCGCTGATCCTGGTGGACGAAGAAGACACCGAGCTGACTGAGACCAACTAACCACAAAGTAGCAACTGCTCTAGCCACTCTAACCCTTCCTTTCTCCCATGTGGGCACTAGTCGTGACCTTTAAAGGTCGCGTTGTGACTACATTTGATTTTGTTAACGCAGAGAAGGACCACCTTTTGGCTTTCAATTCATCCAAAAGCGTCTACCTACTAGCTGACATGGAGCGGCACAAGAACCTAACTGAGCTGAAGGTGATTCGGTCCGCTACCAAGTCCCTTGTCTTAGTAAAGTTTGAAGTCCCATACATACATTAATTTTACCACTCTTTTTGTACGTTTGGCTAATCATTTGTATGCTTCATGTAGATCGCTCGAACTCGCTCCGCGCGCCCCCCCCCTTTCGGAAAGGGCGCGGATTGTAGTTCTAGCTACTATAGTTTAGACTCTTGTCACGGTTCTAAATCTAATCTCACAAAGTACAATGTAAGAATGATAAATCACCAAAGAGTCCAAATTCGGCAAATCGTTTTGGAAAATCGATTTTAATCAAGAAGTGCCAAACATGGACTGCTTTGCCAGATTTTAGAGTCGCCACCTAAATATTTTATTTTGGGAAATTTAGGAAACCCTGACTCGTGCCTAAGGCCACGTGTCCGTCATCACCAAAGTTGCCTCGGCTCGGGAACTTGGGTACGAGGGGGGAAGGTCATGAAATGAGCACCCCCACTCGCCCGATCAAAGATCAGCCTCTACTAAGCACAATATGTTGTTTTTGAAAACACATGTGTTCTTATTCTAATTTATTAGCTAGCTTACTATGTGATGCGCACAGCATACAAGTATAGACTAGATCGCTCGATTTGGAACAAAACATCTCATGTTTGTTTTTCGAAAATGGTTTGAAAGTGCTACTCGCAAGAAGGCTAAGACGCGGATTTGCCACCCTCAAGTGGGCTTAGAAAACAACATGATTTTGCCATTCCGCAAAGTGGGCTTAAAACGCACATTTTGATGAATTGTTCCAATTCAAGCAATGAAGCCTTCATCCACAAGCATTCATGCAGTTAATCAATTAAACAATTAGCCTCATGGCAAGCATGCTATCATGGCAGTCACTTACACACACACAAGGATGCTAAAGCATAAACACTTACAGTCTACTCCGAGCCAAAACAAAAGCTAGTTAGTAATCAATGCATGATCCTAGCTATGCAAGATGTCTAATGTAACGCATGCAAAAATGCAACTAAAATAGGCTCGGCTATCTAAGATGGCATATGAATGCAAAAATCGATAACATGCTTTGAAACACGTTTTCAAGTAAATGTATCGAAATTCAATGCAGTTTGAATAATGCGCCAAACCCGGTGCATGCAATACGAATGAATGATGCACGCATGCAAAGCATAAGGTATGCTAATTGAAAAAAATGCCCTAAACTAACCATCAAAAGCTGATAAGTAAAAAGGAGAAAGAAATGGGGGCTGGAAGGCATACACACACACACGCACCCTTATTACAACATTTGCCCTCTCGACGGAGGGTCCAAATGAATTTAGCTAACTAGCTATGCTAATTAAACTAATTATTACAAACCAACTAATTAAGTATGCTAAGCTAATTAATTATTACAAAACTTTAACTAATTAATCGAATTAATTAAGTTACAAAACAACTAAGTAAGAAAAAGAAGCTAAATTAGGCTGCCACAGCTCTACCTTGGAATAATGAATGATGCATACTCGGTTTCCGCCCCGAAAACTCTCCGGTTTGCTCTCAAGAGCCTCTGCTTGTAGGGTGTCTTACAGTGCTTGTTGCTGAAACTTACCAAAACAGTGCTGGAGAGTGCACCAGTGGCTTGCCGGCCATGAATAGTTGCTGCCGACCCCCTTGCCAGCCAAGGATGCACACTGCCGGCCACAGATGAAGAGGTGCCGGCCAACACTGAGAGGGTGCTGACCACTGGTGTGCTATGACACCAAGCTGCCATAGAGCACAAAACAGAGGAAATGGAGGGTCTTCCAAGGGTATGTACGTACTATGCCCCTCCATATCACCTCAAAACATCAAGGGAGAGGCACCGTTGGATCCAAAACCATCAATCAAGCATTACAATACATGATGGCCAAAGATCCAACTTGTACACATTGAATAAATGCAATGCAAACAAGACTCTAAATCTACTACCTCATCATGGATGATCAAAGGCAAACGAGACCAAGGAAGATTGGCTCACTTTCATCACTTTGAGTATGAAGTGGCCCAATCCACCTTGTGTTCAACATAACATCCGGTTGAACACGATGCAATGCAACACAACACATCACATGTTTATCTTAGCATGTTAAAGACACTAAACTATGCAAACTAAGCATGCAAGACATGTTATGGAGCCAAGAGCACTAAAGCAAGCAAAGAGCATCATACAAGAGGCATGCAATACAATGCTCAATGGACTTAAACCAACCCCAAATAGACCTCATGCATGCCCAAACAATGGCCAAAATGTGCTGAAACTTAAACACAAAAAGCAAGAAAAGCATGCTCAACTCATGGCTTGCAAGCAAGGCACAAAGCTCAACCCTCAAACGCATTGAAAGAGTGATAAACATGAGAGTATAACAAGGCTATATGCTCTAAAATTATGTGTTCAATGATGCCATATCACTCAAACAACACAAGTATAGCATGCAAGAGGCCCTAAAGCACAAGGCTAGTAAAGAGCAATACACAAGGAGTACGCAATACTAAGCTTAAACAACTAAACTAGCTCTGGACAGAGCTCAACCATGCCAAAACAAAGGCCAAAACATGCTAAAAAGGGAGCCCAAAAGCTTATACAAGCATGCATACACAGTGGCTTACAAACAATTCATGAAGACATAACTCTCAAGCACATTGAAGGAGTGGAAAATGTGAGAGTGTGGTAATGAAATATGCTCTAAAATCATGTGAGAAATGAGGCTATACCATGCAAACATCACATTCCAAGCATGCTAGGGACCTCAAACAGAAAGCTAGTGAAGTCAACTATGCCATAGCCATACAAAGCAAGCCATATATGACCAAGACCACTTAAAATAGACCTCAAGCATGTTAAATCAGTGGCAAAAATGTGTTGGAGCAAAGCTAACAATGCCATGCAAAGCTTGCTTGACAAGCTTGAAATGGCCTCCATCCCTCCATACACGTGTATGGAGGATGTCTCAGTGAAAAACAGCTAGCTCAAAAGATCTAACATAATATCTACTGAAACAAGGTGTCCTACCAGCCATCAGTGGTGGCTGGCAGTGCCTCATTGATGGCCGGCAGGCCTTATCAATGGCCGACAGGGCCAAATCCATGGTCAGCAACCCCTTCCCTATGGCTGGCAGGCCATCACAAAGATCAATATGGAGGGACCAAGGCATGGTTCAAAAATGAGACGGAATGGAAATGGGGTTTGAAAAGGGCAAACCTAGCATTTCGTTGTGAAAGTTAAGCGCTCAGCGAGCAATCAAACTTGTAATCAGATATACCTGCAAGCACATCCAAGTCTTGAGGATGGTCAAAAATGGGGTGTCTACACTTCGCAAGCCATACAAAAAAAACCACGTTGCTCACTAACGTGTCCTTGAGTTGCGAAAAATAGCCAGGGCGGTCATTGCGAACGCGGGCGCTAAAGAAGCCGAGCTAAAGGCCCTGAAGGCAAATCTAGTTGAGCTGACTGCTGAGAAAGAAAATCTGGTTGAGTTGGTCAGCACGGCCGAGGCGGACAAGCAAAAAGCCATGGCCGAGAACAAAGACTGCTACTTGCGCAAACTCGCCAAGATTGAGAAGAAAAAGAACGCCGAGATCAAGGAGCTGCAAAAAAAGATGGAGGACGCCGAGGATCAGGGTTTCAAAGAAGGGGAGGAAACCTATGTCCAGTAATGTGAGGCGGCCAAGGACATCTTTTTCAGGTGCGGCTGGAAGGCGGTAGTGGAAAATCTCGGCCAGGCGTATGACTCTGAAGTTTTCTTGAATCCTCATCCCCACTTCATTCCGAGTTGCATGGTGGAGTATGCTAATGTTGTCCAGCAAAATTCGTTCAAGAGAAGGGTGAGGAAATCCCAAATCTAGCTGATGCTCCTCCAACCAACACTCCGCTCAACTTCATTGCCAACTCTAATGGAGTTACCCAGCCAAATTGAGCCAAGTTTGACCCGCGAAGTAGATATTACCGATCTAATACAAGAAGGTGAAGTCGGGGCCATTCTGCCAAGCGGTGAGGTCCACGGTGACCTTGATGCCGAGCTTGATGATCTCTTTGCATGGCCGAGATAAAACTTGTATTTTCTAAATTTTCTGTTTTCTTTTTGGTTTCTTTTGCGATGTAACCGGGCTACATGCCCCACCTCTTGTAACCACTCCTTTTCTTAATGAAAAATTTCCAACCTTTTGCACGTCCATTATGTTTCTCCTGAATTATTTCATACCTCTTTGAATACATGCTTTGCCAAACTAACCAGCTCAGCCACCCTTGATCCTGCCAACCTTTTTTGGCCGAGATAACCATCTTGGCTAAAGAGTCCAAAAAAGTGTTGGTCAAACCTTTCAATCTCCTTGAAGCTAGATAATCATCTCGGCTAAAGAGTTGGAAAAAAAAATGTTGGTCAAACCTGCCAACCTTCATTGGTCGAGATAACCATCTCAGTTAAAGAGTTCAAAAAATTTGTTGGTCAAACCTATCAACCTTCTTTAGCTTCGATACTTATCTCAGCAAAAGAGTGCAAAAAGTTGTGTTAGTCAAACCTGCCAACTTTTTTTAGCCTAGATACTCATCTCAACTAAAGAGTGCAAAAAAATTTGTTGGTCAAACATACCAACCTTCTTTAGCCTAGATCAACATCTCGGCTAAAGAGTGCAAAAAGTTGTGTTGGTTAAACCTGCCAACCTTCTTTAGCTTAGATACTCATCTCGGCTAAAGAGTGCAAAAAATGTGTTGGTCAAACCTGCCAACTTTCTTTAGCCTAGATACTCATCTCAACTAAAGAGTGCAAAAAAGTGTTAGTCAAACCTGTCAACTTTCTTTAGCCTAGATACTCATCTCGGCTAAAGAGTATAAAAAATGTGTTAGTCAAACCTGCCAACCAACTTTGCCCCCAGTCGTGGAAAGATGTTTACAAACAGAATAAATACAAGTACTTAAAGAAATTGATGTTGTGTTTGGTTGGGGGATTTAGGATGGAATTTGGAAAGAGAAAAGAAAAAAGTGTGTAAAACTAGGTGAAATGTAAACATATTTTATTCACATTTCACCTACCTTTTTCTTTTCCCTTTCCATAGCCCTTTCCAAATTTCCCAACCAAACACAGGGTAAGGGATTTATTATTGGAGATTCCAAGGACAAAAAGTCATGTACTATCAATGATTTGACAAAATTTCTGAAGTTGCGAAAATTGAGCATATCTATGAGTATGAAAGAATTTCCAACAGATCTGCAACTTCGTCATTTGCAAAGATTACAATCCCTACAGAAGTTGAAAATATCTTGGTCAGGATACATTTTATGAGGTAAAACTGATAATTCACCTAAGCAAGCACACATAAGATCATTCACTGAGTAGCATGATCCAGAACTTCCTCTCTCGTTGGAACTTCCTTCATCGTTGCAAAAATTAGAGCTTGAGTGTTTCCCTGAGATAACTACAACCAGTTGGTTGTGCACTAACAATTTGAAGAACTTGAAGAAACTTTATATTAGAAGAGGACTATTGTGTAATCTCGACGAAATAGTAGCTACCACAGTTGAAATGTTACAATTGAAGTACTTGAGTAACTTAGAGATGCTTTGGAAAAACGTTATGATGTTATTTCCCAATTTGATTTACTTGGAGAAAGTAGAAATGTCCTAGCCTTAATTCCTTCCCATGTGATCAGAATGGTGTTTGGATGAGCAAACACCAAATCAAGAAATAACATCGATGAGAAATGTAGTGGAAAAAGCTATGGAGGGGGGAAGGGAGGCCTCTTTCTATTATCTTCCCTTTCTACTTCTAGGTTGGCAAATTAATGTCTTGAGAGATAGTATAGTAATTTCCCTGTCTCATGAAAAACTAGTTGTACTTATTTATTTATTGAATCAAATGTATATGCCTTCAAGGTCATTCATCAAGGCGTCTTTACATGCTTTCAATAAAGTTGGATTTACTGTTAATTTTGTAAAAAAAAACAAACTTTAATTTTTAATTTTATCAATTTAAATTAAATTTTTTTAATTTGTTTTCAATCTAAATCGTTCACCTACTTCGTTTTAAGTAAAACTGATATAAAAATAGTATTTTAATCATTAAACTCAATATAGTTTTGCAAAAAATATCTAAAATATCCGCTTTTATTGAGTTTAATGACTAAAATATACTTTGTTTTGAGAGTTTAAATTAACGAAAATAGACAAATGATTTAAGTTGAAAACAAACTAAAAGATCATAATTTAAATTGACAAAATTAAAAACTCATATATATTTTTTATAAGGCTCAAATTAGGGATGTAATCGGTTCGGTACGATTGGTATTTAGGTAAAAAAATTCACCAAACCGATAATGTCGGTTTTATTATTTTGAACATCGATACACCTCTTTCCATCAAACCGCACCAAACAGAACCGATTGAAATGGTTTGGTTCGATTTATTTTAATCGTCTAGGACTTTTCAAACTTGAGTCACTTTTAAATATAATCACTAATCTATATAAAAACATTAAATTAGTTATTTGTCTACCATTTCAAATATATCCAATACATTCATTTAATAAATACTTTTCAATTCCTAGATCAACAAAAATAAAAACAAAAAAAAGTTTAAAAATATTAAGGTTTCAAGAATAATGAGTTAGAATTAAAATTATATATAATAAGAGTTACAAACTTAGGTTATAAAGATGATAAGGTTAATTAATTAAGGTTAATAATTTATTATACTTATTAATATCATTATATTATTATATTATATATATATATATATTATAAATGCAATATATGTTGGAGCGGTTAGTTTCGGTTTAGTTCGGTGTATAAAGTTTTTGAACCGACACCTAATCAAAAACTGAAAAAAAAAAAAAATCAAATTTAAAAATCTCACAGACTGATTCTTATTTAAAAACAGACCAAATATGAGGTTTCATTGAGTTTTTTTTATTTTTCTTACATCCCTAACTCAAATCTTAGGATTTTTTTTCTATAATTTTTGTTTTTTTGTTTTTAAGTTTTCTTGTGTGTTACCTGATGGGGGTTATATTACATGAGTTCAAGTTCAAAATTTTCCATTTCTCTAATCAATACACTTTGGGAAACTTACATGAGTTCAAGTTCAAAAGTTTTCTTGTATGTTACCTGATGGGGATTATATTTTTATCTTTTTTGAATCAATTCATTTCTTTATTTTTTTTATACATTTTTTTATAAAACGTCAAAAAATATATTTATTTAAATCAACCCAAACAACCCTGAAATGTTAAAATGATTTTTCTTTCTTTCATTGAATGGTTTAAAACTACTGATAAGCTATCAAAAAATTTAAATATATAAAATGAAGAAATATCATCCCCCCCCCCCCCCAAAAAAAAAAAAAACTATACCCACTCACATGTGATCAATTTTCCCCTGGCATCACATTTAAGTGAAATAAGTCATAAAAAAAATTACATTTTGACACCTGATTTCAAATTATTGATCAAAACCCACAATTTCTTCTTCTCTTTCACCCAAACCGTGTGATCTAGGCCTATTAGCAACTATCACAGTTGAGATGTAGCAATTGAAGTACTTGAGTGACTTAGAGATACCTTGGATGGACCTTAGGATATTATTTCCTAATTTGATTTACTTGGAGAAAGCAGAATTCCCCTGACTCACTTGCTTTTCATGTCGTGAGAATGGTGATTTGTTGATTGGTGGGAGATCTTATGTCGGAGATGGAGTGATACAAAGAATGCAGATCGGTATTGTTGTGCTTTGGGTACTAATATCCTTTGGCGTGCACGGGAAAATCGCAACACTGGTCATTTTGAGGCGAAACTAATGGAAGCGGCTCAAATTTGGGGAAGTGGCTGCTAATAATACCTTTCTACCGTTCAGGGGGGAAAAAAGAGTACTGCTGGGGACCCCTAGTGAGGGGTGACCCCAGCACCCCCACCTCCACGTGGAGGGCTGTGAGGGCAGGACTTAAAAAAAAAAAAATTTCCACCAATCAGAAAACAGTAGGGGTGGTGGGGTCACCCCCACTAGGGTCTAGAGCATTTTCCCAAAAAAAAAAAAGAAGAGATTAATACTACTCACAAAAATATGGAGTTAGTATTAAATGACTAATTAGGTTCGGATAGAGAGAGTAGTTACCCCAAAGTGAAAAAAGAATTTTTCATTTTGAAAAAAAATGTTTTGCATGTTTTTTATCATAAAAGTTCTACATTCGTATGATAATTTTCTCAGAAAAGACAAAGATTAAGAGAAAATGCTAAAAAATTTATTCCCAATTGTGATATGTGCTCTAGATTCAATTCTTATATAATATAACACAATATGGATAAAATTTATGAGTTCTTAACGTTGCTCCTTTCTCATAAAAGATAGGCTAAAAAAAATGTCAAGAAATTTATCCCGATTTGTGATATATTGTCCAGATTCAAGGTGATATATTGTCTAGATTCAATTCTTTTACAGTAGGATCCACATTTGGAATGAATTTCGACAACACAATACTTATTCTAGGTATTTTCTCAATACAATTTTTGGATTTGTAGCATTACGGTGATAACTTTCTATGTTGATGTAAAATCATATCACAGGCATAAATTTATGTTTTTAGAACACAACTTCAGAAATTTTACAATATGTTAATTGAACAAACACAACTTCATTGGATGTGTTGAAAATATGATTTCAAAGTAAAAGTCATAAACAACATATCACAAAGTGATATTAAACCAAATCAAATCTTAAGTCTCATTAAATAGTATCAGTTACATCACAAAGTGATACGAGTTAAAAATTGTATGAGTTTGGGAAATTTATTTTAAAAGGACATGGGATTTGATTATTTTATTTTATTTTTGTTAGGTATGGTCTTGAATATTTTCAGCTAAGATCTTAGAAAAAGGACGGCTTACTGAACTCTTCTTTGTGGTCCAATTTGGCAGACTCAGAAATGTGCAAGTAGGTGCAAATTTAGTCTAGAATGGGTCAAAATTAAAAAATAAATAAATAAATCTATTTATTTTCGTGTCTCCCTCTCTCATGATCCATTTTTCTCTTTAAAACCCAGACCAGACCATCAAGAAAAAACGTTTTCACTCTCTCTTTCTCTCTCTCTCTCTATACACTCTAGCCTAGACTCCAACACGACCCTGTTCTGGTTGTAGTTCCTTTCAAAGCCATGGGCAATAGCATCTCCCAACCAAATCCACTTAACAACCACCACCTCAAAGCCAGGTGTCTCTCCGTAGCCTCCCCTTGAAACTAAAAGATTGTTTGAATTTTTCTTGATGTTCCCAGCAATGGTTACTATAAAGAAAAGACTTGTGATTCATTGGTGGATTGGAGCCAGAATTGCATCCCCAATTGTAATGGATCAAAAAACAAAAAATCAAATTGCATTAGGGAAGACGGCAAAGGATTTTGGCTACGAGTTCTTGGATGACCTTACTGAAAGGGGCTGCATCGAGCCTGTTAGAATAAATGTATAAAGAGAGAAAGAGAATAAATTATGTATGTATTGATGTATTGAATACAATGGTTCAGGGGCTCCTTATAGAGGAGAGGTTTACAAACAATGGACCCAAAAGCAACTGAAAGCAAAGACATCAAGATTACAGCTTGGACACTTTACAGCTAATAACACTAACAGCTAATAACATATAATACATTAACAGCCCCCTTCAAACTTGAGGAGGATAGGAACCAACCAACTTGAGTTTGGAGAGTGTAACAAAACGTGAAAATAAACTGACAAATAAAATAAAATAGGATAGGAGACACTGTATGGTCGTGTCAGACCGTTGGAGGAGACACTGTATGGTCGTGTCGGACCGTTGGTGAAGACACTGTATGGTCGTGTCAGACCGTTGTAAAGGACACTGTATGGTCGTGTCAGACCATTATATGAGCTAACGGAATCAATATCAAGACAGTTTATGGGGTTATGCCGAACCGTTGTAGCAGACACTATGTGGTCGTATCAGACCGTTGTAGGAGCTAACTGGAATCAATGTCGGGACAGTTTACGAGGTCATGTCGGACTGTTGTAGGAGCTAACGGAATCAATATCGAGACAGTTTACGGGATCATGCCGGACCATTGTAGCAGACACTGTGTGGTCGTGTCAGACCATTGTAAGAGCTAACCGGAATCAATGTTGGGACAGTTTACGGGGTCATATCGGACCGTTGTAGCAGACACTGTATGGTCGTGTCAGACAGTTGGTGAATACACTGTATGTTTGTGTATATAGGCAGCCTAAAGATATACATATATATATATATATCGCACCCTCAAAAAGCGTGCCCAATCCATCAAAAGACGTGCCCGATATTATGGCATCGAGCGGCACGCGATGCGCGTGACCGACAGAGTATCGTGTCGTTGTGTCGGCCTTAGCTTGCGCTCTCGGTTTGTTGCATGGTCTATTTAAACGGAGGCCTAGGCTGAGGCTGTGCAAAACAAAACAAGTTGAAAACCTCTTCGTTCTCTGAGAGCTGCAAACCCTGAAACACTCTGTAACCCCCTAACCCCCTGCTTGTGTTGCCTCTAATATGGCCTCTTCTTCCCATGGTCCTCTCACCATTTTTCCCAACCTGAATGATGCCACATTAGAAATAATTAGTTTTGTCGCCCTAAAAGCGCAGCCAAGTGCCCTTGGACTGAGTGCAGCTGTCTTTGCTTCGTTGAACTTTCCGATGCCGTTAGTGGAGCAAAAAATCGCAACACAATCGAACATTGAGGTGAACCATTTTACATTGAAGTCGTGCTTGGAGATAGTGATTGTGGTCTCTAAGTTGTCACACCGGCTGCAAAATAGAACGAGTGAGGTACAACAGTTAAATGCCCAACTCACTCTGCTCCAGTGTATGTATAGGGATGCACGAGCAGAGATATGTACGCTGAAGGCGGAAAACAAGGAACTGAATGGAAGGCCACGGTCATGTTCCGATTCGGAGGTCCGCCATATGCTGCGTTTAAGGAGCAGCAAGGTGGCAACGTGCTCAGTGGACTTGGAAGCACGGAGGCAATGTTGGTAAGGGACGCCCAAGACTGAGGTAAAAGGAAGAGACCAGCGGAAGAGGCGAAAAAGTGAGGTCGGCGGATGGCCGTCTGCAGAAAAGAAAACAAATCTTTTGTTGTTGTGGGTGTTTTTTTTTTTTTTTTTTTTTTTGTGTGGAATGAAATAAAATAAAAATTTGAAAAATCAGAAGTGGTTGGAATGTATATATATATATATATAGAAAATAAAAGAAAGTTGAAGAGAGGGATGTAACCCGAGTAATAATAATAATAAAAAAATGGGTATCATGGAGTGGGCGGTGGTGCAAAAATATTGTTTAGAAAAAGAGGGAGGTGGTGGAATACTAGGTCAAAAGGTAGAGTAAAAGAGAAAAAAGAGCACATGGGTTGGGTCATGGATGCTGATTGTGTTTATAATAATAATAATAATGAAATGAATGAGATTTCACAGAGCAGAGAGAATGGAGATGCAGTAGGCATGTGAGGTGTAAAGTGGAGGATAAAATAAAAGAAAGAGATAAAGAATGTGATGATTTCTATCCCTTGGCACAAAAAAGTACCACTCTTTCTCCCCAACCACGCTCTCCCCCTAGCTATGCCAAGCCAGGTAAGTCCTAAGTTCAGTCACTGATCGGAGGTTTAGTTCTCTCCTTAGAAATGGATTCGATCTTTGGTTCTCTGACTTCGGGCTTCGGTGCCAACTCAGTGTTCGCTCACGTTGTTCGCGCTCTTGAAGAACCAATTTTGGGGGTGACTGCTGCATATAATAAAGATCCCAACCCAATAAAGTTAAATTTGGGTGTTAGTGCTTATAGAACAGAGGAAGGTAAACCTCTTGTTTTGAATGTGGTGAGAAAAGCAGAGCAGATCCTTGTTAATGACAGCTCCCGTGTTAAGGAATATCTTCCTATTGTTGGACTAGTAGATTTCAATAAACTGAGTGCTAAGTTCATATTGGGTGATGACAGCACTGCTATTCAAGAGAATAGGGTTACCACTGTCTAGTGCTTGTCTAGTATTGGCTCATAGCGAGTTGGAGCTGAGAGCAAGTGTGTTGAGTTGCTTGCTGCTGGTGTGTGTATAGGATGTACATGGAGTGAGTGAAGTATAACTGTATGTATGTAGCTCAAATTAATGCCCACCTCCCATGCACACCGAGAGAGAGAGCTCTCTATATATAGCAGCATCTCTGGTTCATCTCAGAAAATAATTGAGAGAGAGAGACCAGGCCCAAGAGAGTGAGGGAAGTTTCATGTGTTGATATTTTTTAGAGAGAGAGCTGAGAGCTGAGAGAGAGGCCCTGCATGTGTTTGTGTATATTGTTTAGCAGATGATGACGATGATAAGGATGAGGAAGAGCGGAGCAGTGTTCGATAGCTTGCTCAGATCTGGCACATTGGCGGCCGTAAACGCCTTATCCAACGGCGTAAACATCGTCACCTTGCCTCTTTTCAAGTTGGTAATGTTAATAGAGTGAAGGAGTTCGTGGTGATGACACTGTTACAGTTGTGTGGCGAGAGTGTGAGGAATAGGTTTTACTTGTCAGGGAATGTGGGATTCCTTCATTGGTAGAGAAGAGAGCTCAGCAAGTTGATTGAGCCATTGTAAGGCAGAGAAGAGTTCAACTATGGAATTTGTGGCAGCGGAGTGAAGGTATGTGTAGAGGTCCGGCGGGCGGCCAAGACGAGGCTGTTGCCCGCCAGTGAAGCAAAATTATTAGGTTCTTAACCTCGCTCTGATACCATGTTAGAATAAATGTATAAAGAGAGAAAGAGATTAAATTATGTATGCATTGATGTATTGAATACAATGGTTCAGGGGCTCCTTATAGAGGAGAGGTTTACAAACAATGGACCCAAAAGCAACCGAAAGCAAAGACATCATGATTACAGCTTGGACACTTTGGAGCTAATAACACTAACAGCTAATAACATATAATACATTAGCAGAGCCTATCTACAAAAATTGTGGCTTGCTCATCGATAGTTATAGGATGCACTCCAACATACATTCTGCTGTAAACAAGTTTTGCTTTATATCAGTGTATACTCTGGATTCAGATACTCAAATTGATAATCCATATGATCACTATTATAGTCAATGCTTCCTCAACTTTGCTGAGGCTATTGTTGATAGCAGGTTTGAATGGTTTTCCAAGTTCAACCATTTCAATGTTGTTTACTTGGGAAGGTGGCAAAACATAGTCACACATCACATTGAAGTCACAGACATCAAAATTCTCAATGCACTCAAGAATGTAAAACAATTGAGGTTTCTTAACCTTTGAGGAATTTCTTTGATTACAGAGCTTCCGCAGTTTATTTCACAACTGACTAATCTTGAGATTCTTGATCTCAAAGCATGTCACAATCTTGAGGTGGTTCCAGATTGGATTGGCTTGCTTAAGAGTTTGACACACTTGGATATATCTGAGTGTTACCTTTTAGATCACATGCCCAAAGGGCTTGGTGCACTATTTAAACTCCAAGTCCTTAAGGGATTTATTATTGGAGATTCCCTAGGACAAAAAGTCATGTACTATCAATGATTTGACAAAACTGCCAAAGTTGCAAAAATTGAGCATATCTACGACTATGAAAGAATTTCCAACAGATTTGCAACTTTGTCATTTACAAAGATTAAAATCCCTACAGAAATTGAAAATATCTTGGTCGGGATGCATTTTGCAAAGTAAAATTCATGATTCACCTAAGCAAGCATAACTATTTGGCAAGTAGACAACACTAACAAGATCATTCATTGAGCAGCATGATCTAGAACTTCCTCACCAATTGGAACTTCCTTTATCGTTGCAAAAACCAAAGCTTGAGTGTTTCCCTACACCCAGTTGGTTGTGGACTGACAATTTGAAGAACTTGAAGAAACTTTATATCAAAGGAGGATTATTGTGTAATCTGGACAAAATAGTAGCTACCACAATTGAAGTACTTGAGTAACTTAGAGATGCCTTGGAAAGACGTTATGATGTTATTTCCCAATTTGATTTACTTGGAAAAAGTAGAATGTCCAGGCCTTAATTCCTTCTCGTGTGATCAGAATGGTGTTTGGATGAGCAAACACAACATCAAGAAATAACATCAATGAGAAATGCGGTGGAAAAAGCTACTAAGGAGGAAGGGAGACCTTTTTCTATTGTCTTGCCTTTATACTTCTAGGCTGGCAAATTAATGTCTTGAGAGATAGTATAGTCATAGTAATTCCCCTCTCATAAAAAACTAGTTGTATATATTTATTTATGAGTAATGTTAGAGGTCCCAAATGTTTTACCAAATGTCTCACATAGGTGTAAAACCTACACTATGTGGGTCTCATGTGGGTCGCACACTCATGTGAGACATTTGGTAGAAAATTTAGTAAAATATTTAGAGTCTCTAACATTTTTCTTTATTTATTAAATCAAATGTATATGTCTTTGTAACAACCCTGACCCATGATTAGCGCTAACCCATGATTAATTATGCTTAATAAGTAATTAAGACGAAATTCTGAACTAAATTGCTTGTGTGTGTTGCATTATTTGTGTCTATATCTGTTGTCGTAGGAAGATCTGTTCATGTTTATGTTTTGTTCTGTGAATTGAAGGCCTTATCGGCATTTGATTCAGAAATTGAGTTCACTTATGTGTTAATTGGGATTTTTAGAATTCTATGGTAGGTTTAATTGAAATTTGATTTGGAATGATTAAATTAAATTAAATTAATGCCACTTATTTTAACCTCAATTAATAACACCATTACCCAAGCCTAATTAAGGCACTAGTGGGTTTCTTTGTGCACTCATATACTCCCAAGTTACTCTTTGTTGATACAAAACGTGAGAGAAAGGGAGGGAGAGAAGAAATTGGAGCTCAACCACGGGGTTTGCTAGAATTGTTGAAATTGGGAAGAATTAGCTTGGAATCTTAGTGTGCTCATCATCTAGATCTTACTTGAGAAGTTGAGGTATGAATTCAACACTTAGATTATATAATTATGATGTTTAGAACATGAATCCACAAAGATTATGTTGAGTTAAGCAAGACTTGAGTTAATTAAGATGGTAGAAGGACCATACCATGCATGCATGTTTTTTCCTTTACAAATTGAACATGATTTCCAAGAATTCTCTCGTGCATGTTTGAAATTCATCTTAATTTAGGGAGAGCATCAAGTTTCAAGTTGTTTTGTGACATCTGATCATGTTTTGAGAAGCTCAAGATCAAGAAAATCCATGCATGTTATGTTCACAAAACATTCTTAAAGTTTAAGTTGAATTTTTGAACAATGGGCGTGCTTTTGGGCCTTGATTTCATAAAATGATCTTCAAACAATGATATTTTGTGAGTTTCTAAATGATTTCCAGAATTTTGGCCCAAGAGGATGAGTTTTGAAGTGTTGAATTTGAGTTTTGAGCTTGAAGATCAAATCTGGATATTCCAGAATTTGCATCCACGCTGGAGCGTAGGAGTTCACGCTCGAGCGAGCACTCTGAGTGCGTGCACTTTCGCTCGAGCAACTGGAAGCTCGCTCGAGCGTGAAATGCATGTATCCAGAAGTTCATATGTTTTGCAGCACGCTCGAGCGACAGAAGTCACGCTCGAGCGAGGGTCTGAGTCTCACGCTCGAGCATGGATCGAGTATCTGTCGAGCGTGAAAAGCAAACAATCAGTACTTTTCCAAAGTTTACAGTCCACTCGAGCGAGAAGAGTCACACTCGAGCGAACATTCACTTCTTGCATATCCGCTCGAGCAAGGAAAGCCACGCTCGAGCGTGGACCCTATTTTCAGCAAAGTTTGAAAAATGCTTTCAAGTGCATTGTTGCATTCTCATTCCATCCTAGGCATTCCTAGGCCATGTTTAAAACACTATAATAAGGGTAAAGGCTAGAAACACACGTAGGACAAGAACATGTGTTATGTGTAATTCGAGCGTGTGTTTCAATGTATGTCACTGTCATGTTATGTAGGTCATGCACCTCGGGATAAGTGTGTTGCCTACTCTACTTGTTTACTTGGAGCCATCTGTTAACTGTGAGTAATAACTCTGTAAAGTTATGTTTAATTATAAGTATTTGTTGACCGATATGATACGATCTGTTTCTGAAATACTATTTCGTGAATTATGAATGAACGTTCATTCTTCTGAAATGTACTTGTGGCACCCTTAGTTCACGTGGCCCTCGTCCTGGCCAATATACATGTGGCCCTCGCCCAAGGGTAACAATACTGTGGCTTATATTCACGTAGCCCTTGCCCGGGGGTAACAATACCGAGGCCTATATTCACATGGCCCTCACCTGGGGGTAACAAGACCATGGCTACTTGTGCGCAAGATATGGACCTTTATGGTTGTCGGTACCAACTATGCATGTGGGTCTCAGGACCAAGTTGATATGATAGCTAATAGGTGTACCATGTATGAACCTATGCTAAATCTGAATATGAATATGAGCATGTATCTGAATCCAATCCTGATTTGCAATCTGAGTATGCTTAGGACTCTGTTTCCGATAAGAATACGTTTTTAACATAAACTCTGAATTCTAACTCTGTGTTGGACATCATTCATTAAAACCCTTTACCTAGTTATTATTCACTAGGCTCTAACTCACTGTATTATTTGTATGTATATAGGTGAGCAAGCACGTGACCAGGTCTAAGATGCTGCTTGGCAAGTTTTGGTGTCAACCAGCCATCACGCCTCCCGTAGAGGTTCCCTTTTGAGATCTACCCAAGATTTTGTGTCCTTGGGACTTTTGTACTTTCTAAATGTTATGACTAGTCTGTACGCGTTTGAATCTTGTGTAAGTGGCTTGGGTGATGTAAGGCTACTGTATTTTCGATGCCGCATTTGTATGTATGTATATATGTATATGAAAAGTTTAAATTTCATGTCTCATGTATGCCTGCACAGCTCTATGGACTATGTAGGTTTGTATATTTGCTTTCGCAGCCCCTGTTATATATATTATTCTGTTCAGAGGCCTTCGGTAATCCAACGATTACTGGCCGGTTACAATGCTAAACCCATAAGGGCGGGTTTGGGTTGTGACAGTCTTCAAGGTCATTCATCAAGGATTCTTTACAAGTTTTCAACAAAGTTGCATTTGGGTACGATAGAGCATGTCTTTACTGGTAATTTTTTTGGGGGGAAATTACAAAAAGAAAAAAATAATAATAAAAAATCAGAGTTTGAATTTTGTGAAAAAAACACACTTTAGTTTTTAATTTTATCAATTTAAATACTACATTTTTTATTTGTTTTCGATTTAAACCATCCACCTATTTCCTTTTAAGTGAAATTTACAGAAAAATAATATTTTGCCATTAAACTTAATGTAGTTTTGCAAAAAATTATCTAAAATATCTGTTTTTATTGAGTTTAATGATTAAATTTTTTTCTTTTTTATTTTTTTTTTGAGAATTTAAATCAACAAAAATAGGCTAATAATTTAAGTTAAAAACAAACTAAAAGATCATAATTTAAATTGATAAAATTAAAAACACATTTTTTTTTATAAACCTCAAATCTTAGATTTTTTTTTCTATAATTTTTTATATTTTTTTAGTTTTCTTGCATGTTATCTGATGGGGGTTATATTACATGAGTTCAAGTTCAAAATTTACCATTTCTCTAATCCATACACTTGGGAAACTTACAGTGAATTACATGAGAAAAAAAATAAATTATTTACTTTATTTTGAGAAAGGTAAAAAAGGGGGCACAGAGCTGTTTTGGAATGAGTATATCTATATTTTCTTGAAAACTTTTGTATCAACTTTTCTTATCTTTAAGTTACCTTTATGTAAGTGTAATGGTAGATTTCAATTGCGTTTTTGGATTCTATAATTGCCGTTTTGAATGCACACTTTGAATGAATTTATCCTAGGTATTTTCTTGATAAATTTTTTGAATTTCTAGCATTACAGTAACTTTCTATGTTGATGTAAAATCATAACTTCATTGGATGTGTTGAAAATATGATTCAAAGTAAAAGTCATAAACAACCCATCACAAAGTGACACGAGTTTAAAATTGTAATAGTTTGAGAAATTTATTTTAAAAGGATATGGGATTTGATTATTTATTTTAGGGGCATTATACACAAGTCTTAATTTATAAAGTTATACTCCATTAAGCCCTAACTAAAAAAATTTTGACTTTTAAGTCCCATTAAATTTTTAGTAGTCTAAATTACTTTTCAAATAATGATTGTTCATCATTTATGATTATCTATAAAGGAATATTATGATTTTATATTTATTTTGATTTTCAAAACTTTATAATATTAACTTAAAAATTGAAAAAAACTAAATTATATTTTTGTGCAAAACTAAAAATTTTGTATCTATAAAAGAGCATGATGATGGAATATTGATGTGCAAAAATGGTGAAAAAAAACTTTAAAAATATAAAAATAAAAATAAAAAACTGATAATGTTCTTTGTTTTATTGGATAGTTGAATCAAGCCAATAAGTAGAAGGGCAAAATTGTTTAATCTCATACTCTCTCTTTTTTAATCAGTTAGTGAAACAATTATCTGGAACATTACTATACAAAATTGGTAATATTCTTAATTTTAAAAATTGAAAAAAAAATCCTATAATATTATCAATTTTACTAAATAGGACTTATTGATTCAAAAAATCTTAGATAGAACCTGAACTACCGTAACATTTGTAAATAGGACTTTTACGTAATTGACCCTTTATTATTTTCATTTTTGTTAGGTATGGTTTGATTATTTTAGTCTAAGATACTAAAAAAAATAAAAAGGATGGCTTACTGAACTTTTCTTTCTGGTCCAATTTGGCTGGCTCAAAAATGTGCAAATTTAGCCTGGAATGGGTCAAAATTAAAAAAATAAAAATAAATATATTCTATTTATTTTCAAATTCTAAATAGATATATGATGAGTTCGAGTGTTTGAAAAGATTTAGCTTAGCAGCTCTCTCATTCTCTGTACCCAATTGTGTCCATTAATCCTTCTGATTGATTTTCTTGCCAATATTATTTGTAATTTTCTTCTTAAATCATGTCAACAAATACAACCCCCACTGCATCATCATCTTCGGATTATTCCGAAGGCAAGAGTTCACCACGGTTAGCTACCACCATGATCGCCTCCACTTCCCCCACCGCCGCTGATGTCCCAACCACCACCACAAACAACAATGACTACCACAGTAGAGCTTCTGCGCTCGCTAACATGATTGATCGAGATCTTATTTCCATGAAAAAGGACATGGCCAAGATTCAGAAGTATGTAGATCATATGAATGTGCAAATCAACCAGGCTTGTGAGAAATTTGAGGAGCTCAAAACGAGAGGAGGGAGTGATACCAACCAACTTGGCCAACTGAAAATGTCTGTCAAGAAGTTGAAATCCCAGATTCCCTCCAAGCTTAAAATCCATTATGTTGATGATTCAAAACCACATCGGAATCCATGGTTTGATGGATCCATTAATAGTAGCAGCAGCAACTACCCAGTTGATAGAAACAAGGCTGGCAATTTGCACAAGTTTGATCACACAATTGCACTTGAAGATATCTAGGTATCTTTTCGTAGCCTCCCCGAAAAACTAAAACCTTGTTTGTATTTTTTCTTAATGTTCCCAGAAATGGTTACTATAAAGAAAAGGCTTATGCTTTACTGGTGGATTGGAGAGGGACTTCAATTCCCAATAAAGTCAGTGGACCAAAATACAGAAGAAGAAATTGTGTTAGGGAAGACAGCAGAGGATTTTGTCAACGAGATCTTGGATGAGCTTACTGCAAAGGGCTTCATCGAGCCTATCTACAAAAATTGTGGATTGGTTGTAGATGGCTATAGGATGCCCCCTTACATTGTTTTTGCTTTAACCATTGAACCAAAGTTATTGTATGATTTTGGTTATATTCGGTATCGATGCTACATCAACTTTTGGTATGGATGCTTCGTCAATGTTGGTGCGGCTATTATTGATGGAAGCTATGAAATTTTTTTCAAGCACACCGATTTCAAAGTTGTTTAGTTGGGAAGGTGGCAGAACTCGGTCATGCATCATATTGAAATCCCAGACACCAAAATTCTCAATGCACTAAAGAATATGAATCAGTTGAGGTTTCTTAGCCTTCGATCTCAAAGCTTGACACACTTGGACATATTTGAGTGTTACTTTTTAGATCACATGCCCAAGGGCCTTGGCTCACTATCAGAACTCCAAGTTCATAAGGGATTTATCATTGGAGATTCCAAGGATAAAAACTCATGTACTATCAATGATTTGACAAATTTGCCAAAGTTAAGAAAATTGAGCATATACACGAGTATGAAAGAATTCCCAACAAATAAGCAGCTTCGTCATTTACAAAAATTAAAAACCTTGCAGAAGTTAAAAATATCTTGGTCAGGTTGCATTTTGCGCAGTGAAATAGATGACATACCTAAGCAAGCATGCCCACAACCACGATTACATGCCAAGCTGACAAAAGCATTGACAAAATCAATCACCGAGCAACATGATTCAGAACTTCCTCTCCAATTGGAACTTCCTTCCTCGTTGCAGAAACAAGAGCTTAAGTGTTTTCTTGAGATGATTACACCCAGTTGGTCATGGTCTAGCAATATAAAGAACTTGAAGAAACTCTACATCAAAGGAGGGCTATTGTGTTATCTAGGCGCAATAGCAGCTACCACAGTTGAGATGTTGTAATTGAAATACTTGAATCAATTACAGATGCATTGGATGGAACTTAGGATATTATTTCCTAATTTGATTTATTTGGAGAAAGTAGAATGTCCTGGTCTCACTTCCTTCCCGTGTAATGAGAATGGTGTTTGGATGAATAGAGGAAACATGCAAAATCGAGAAATGGAATCGTGAATTTGCAATAAGTTCTATGATTTCAGTATATGAAAAATTGATGTCTTGAGAGATAGTGTAGTAATTTCATTCTCTAATGAAAAATTAGCTCTACATATTCGTTTGCTAAATCAAATGTATGCCATGTCTTCAAGGTCATTCATCAAGGCTTTTTTACAATTTTTCAAGAAACTTGCATTTGGTTTATAAATAAAAAAATAAAAATAAAAATTATAGTGTGTGATGGGGGGTTATACTGCATGAGTTCAAGTTAAAAATTTAGCATTTCTCTAATCAGTACACTTGGGAAACTTAGAGTGAATTATATGAGGAAAACAAAAGAAAAAAAAATTAAAAAAATCAAAAAAATTAAAAAATTAAAAAATTCTTTGTTTTGGGAAGGAAAAAAGGTGAGGGCACGGGGTGGTGGAATGACTAATTTCCTTGTCTCATGAAAAATTAGCTCTACATATTCATTTGTTGAATCAAATGTATGCCATGTCTTCAAGGTCATTCATTCTTTACAATTTTTCAAGAAAGTTGCATTTGGTTTATAGAAAAAAAAATTTTAAAAAAATGGTGTTTCTTGTATGTTACCTAATGGGTTATACTTAAGGAGGTAAGAAAAATCGAAAAAATCGATCAAACTAATTGAACCAAACCAAATCAGTTATATTTGGTCTTTTTGTTAACAAGAATCAATCTATGTGATTTCTAAATTTGATTTTTTTCGATTTTCGGTTCCATATCAGTTCAAGTATCTTGTGTACCGAACTAAATGGAAACCAACCGCTTTAACATATATATATATATATATATTGTATTAATAATATATATTATCTAATAATTTAATGACATTAATAAGTATAATAAATTATTAACCTTAATTAATTAACCTTATCATCTTTATAACCCAAGTTTGTAAACTCCTATTATATATAATCTTAACTCTAACTCATTATTTTTGAAACCTTGGTATTTTTTAACTTATTTTTTTTATTTTTTTATTTTTGTTAATCTAGGAATTGAAAGGTATTTATTAAATGGATGGATTGGATATGTTTGAAATGATGGGCAAATGACTAATTTAATATTCTTATATAGATTAGTGATTATATTTTAAAGTGGCTCAAGTTTGAAATATCCTAAGCCGATGAAACTGCACCAAACCAAACCGTTTCAATTGGTTCGGTTCAGTACGATTTGATGGAAGAAGCGATCTGTATTGATATTCAAAGTAATGAAACCAATATTATAGGTTCGGTGAAATTTTTTTACGTACATAACTGTACTGAACCGATTACATCCCTGGTTTATACTACATGAGTTCAAAGGTAAAACTTTAGCATTCCTCTAATTAGTACTGAAAATCCTAAGTAATTCGTGATTAGATCAATATTTAATTACTCCAATTCCCAATCATTCAAAACACACAATCTAAATCATCAAGCACTTACGAAAGTGATTTAGATTGTTGTTTTCGAAAAACAATAAATCGACACAAACGATTTTTACGTGAAAAAACCACAATTGAAGCACCTTCAATTGTGATAAAAAAACCACGGGCGAAACGCCACTAATCAATCCACTACTGAAGAAAGAAATATTACAAAGATAACAAACAAATTACCCAAACTCTTCCAATTTGTCTTCAAATCTTTTGTATATCTTTCACCGCAACCTTCGTCTCGGAATTAATTAGACTAAAGTTGAATCCACAACTTCTATTGTCGAATCAATGACTACGCACAGTATCAAACTCCTTTGAAACTCCACGCTTGAATCTCCGGATTCCATCGAAGAAAAACACTCTTGAATATAACCGATCAACCTCCTTGATATGTGCTTATCAAAACATGAGTTTAATACTCACTCAAATCATCAAGGAAAACTCACAAAAAACTCCAAAAGAAAACCTCAGAAGAAACCCTAAGACCCTTAAAGAAGATCTAGGAAAAGTAACCCTAGAGTTCGACTAACAAGCGAATTTATAGAAGCAGAGATCGCGCGGTTCGCTCGAGCGTAGGAATGAACGCTCGAGCGGGGACTCTATATCGCGTGTTCCAAATTAGGGTTCATGCTCGAGCGGAAGATCCCATGCTTGAGCATACAAACACATCACTTAGTATTTTTGCAGATGCGCAAAATACTGTGAGAGTGTAAACTCCACTCGAGCGTCACTTTTCCCGCTCGAGCAGGAAGACCAAAACTGGAAAATTACAACTCGATTACAAACTTAGTTTTTCCCTGGATTTTGAGAACAAGAGTCCTAACAATCTCCCCCTTTGTCAAATCCCGAACAAAACTGTTCTAAAACAATTTTCCTAACAAATTCCAAAACACAAAAAAAAAAAAAAAAAAAAAAAAACCACTGAAATCAAAGACCATGAATAATACAAGTCTTGAACAATCCACCTGAAGAGACAAACACACAAACCAAAACTGTAGAACTAGATAAATAGCAAAAGATATAGATATCTAAAAACAACCCAACAACTATCTTAATAAAGCATGCTTCAAGTATTCAAGTATGAACATCCAACATCCAATAACCCAAGTATCATATGAACATCAAAAAATATGTATCAAGTATGTAGCAGATGAACATTAAAAAATATGTATCAAGTATATATCATATGAACATCAAAAAATATATATCAAGTATAAACAAGAATCCACTCCTCCTTTTTGTTCGGGAGAGAACAAAAAACAAGATAAATAGTAGTCCAACAAAAGAGATCTGTGCAAGAATAGAACTAGCCAAAAGCATGTCTAGGTATCAATGATCACTGAGTGGGTGGCTGTGGCTGTAGCGAGGACTGCATCTGGAGAAAAGACAGGATCTGAGACAAATGAGTAGAAGACTGTGCAACGGACTCCTCAATGCGCCTGGATAAGGCCTCCAACATAGTGAGCCGAGCATCGGTAGTAGTCTCTAGATCTATGAGCCTGGCCTCGAAAATATCCATCCGGCCCTCAAGTCGATCAAAATGAGAAACAACAGACTGCTCGAAATGGTGGAGCTGGCCACGGATAGTACGGACTGGAGGTAGCTGCTCCCCCACATCAATAGCCTCACCAGCAGTAGTTGCATCAAACTCAGCCTCCTCTACCATAGCAGCATCACCTGTACCTGTACCTGTAACGGAACGACCCACCCCAGTAGAAGCCCCCTAAATATGAGACTGACTCTAAGAGACAGTCTTTTTGGTAAAAGGCCAGGAAAGTGAAGCAAACTCATCCTCATCAAACGAGGGAACCTCAAACTTGGCGAGATACCGGTTAATGAGGCACCCGTAAGGTAGACCAAGGTTGTTACGCTCATACGCAGCAACCATCTTTTGGATGATCAAAGTGGCAAGATCAATAGAGCGATGTTAAACAATACACTGACGGACAAACCCTTGTTCTTGATTGATTTCTGAGCTATGGGTGGTCACGATAATGTTGGCACACATAATGAGGTTAAGTAACCGAAACTAGGGTAGGAGCTCATTTTGCTTGATTAATGAGCCTGGGAGCCAAGCACGAGATGTACCACATAAAGCAGTGGCCACCTCATTAAAATCGCAAGTGGGTCTCATAGGAAAAGGATAGAAAATAGGAAAGACTTTACTAATCCCTAAAAGCTCTCTAATAAGATCAGTGGTAACTGTGATAGATTTGGACCGGACCCAAGTCTTGAATGACGGACCAATGTCATCAAGACTCTCCATATTACAGTAGAATTCTCTAACCCAACTGAGATTTTGAGGACTCAAGAAAGAGAGTACCAAATCCCCACCCAAGGTATCAAAAAGTGGATGGATATGGATAGACTCAAAAGTGTTAGGGAGAACATTCCGTTCAAGATAAACAGTGCGAGACGGATAGGACTCTCTATACAATTTGGCTTTTTCAGCCAAGGGAAACCGATCAGAGTTAAAGGAGGGTCGAGAGGCAGTGGACTTCTTCCGCTTAGAGGAAGACATGACTAAACCAAAAAGAAACCAAAAGAGAGAAAAAGAAAAAAAAAAAAAAAAAAAAACACCAAACCACCAACCCAAGACAAAAATTAAACCAAAAGAGAAAAAGAAAAAAAAAACAAAACAAAACAAAACAAAACATTAGTAGCACAGTCAAATCTATCATCATGAGTCAGGCAAATAATGGTACGAATCAATATGATCAATGCATAGTAATCACAAGAGAACAAAAAGCATCAGAGATGAGTCAAGGTGAATCATATAAGCCATACCGAAAAAAACAGATCCAATGGAAACCAGTAAGACATTTAGAGAATAAAAGTTCTTAACCCAACTCAATATACCACGACCTAATATCAAAAAAACCTAGAACCAAAAAAAAAAAAAAAAAACAAGGATGATCTAGAGCACAACCTAATATGACAACGTCCAATATTGCATAACAAAAACAAAAACCGAAAAAACCCAAATAATACGAACAAAAGTGAAGGATTAAATAAGAAAGGGGAAAAACTACAACCAAAAAGAATAAAAAAAAAATAGAAAAATAGAGACGAAATTGAAGATAGACATACCTTAGGTGTGCAAAAAGAACAGGAAGCAGCAAAGAAGAGACCAAGGACAAACAATGTATTGAGTCGCCAAGAAGCCTTAGGAGAAAAATGGATTTTTGGGGAAAAGATGAACTGAAGAGTCGAGGGAGGGAGTTTTAAACCAAACCAGTCCGCTCGAGCGTGAGTTTGAACGCTCGAGCGGGATCCAAAGCACGCGTAGATACGCTCGAGCTCGAAAAAGGACGCTCGAGCACCAAAACCACCCTCGCAGAACTGCAAAACACTGCACAAAAATGCTAAAAGAATGAAATCCATGCTCGAGCATGAGAGTTGCTGCTCGAGTAAGGACAAAACACCACCAAACTTCAAAACAAAGCCCCCCCCCCCTTTTTCTTTTCTTTTTTAAATAAATAAAAAAAACAACTCAACCAAAGAAGGGTGACTTGTAAAACAGAGGGGAGTACAAACAGAAGACTATAACACTGAGATGAGATTAACCATACACCATGAAGCCTGTTAACTAGTACATTTAAAAATCATGAACCATAAGATCATGAACAAGTCAGATAATATTTAATCAATGATCATAAGCAACATGAGAATGCATAACTCAAAAACAAACATGAGAGCTCACAAAAAAAAATGTGTGTGTATGCAATGCTTGAGAGGCCACAGAGCTAGAGTTAATCCTCGTAGTGATCGGATGGCTGGACCTCCGACAAGAGTAACTAAACATCACAAAGAAAAGTCAAACCACTAGGAATCACGGGGTATTTATTGAATAAACGTGGAGGCTCCCCCTCAATCAATGAGTCTTTTTTATTATTATTATATATTTTATTTTAACTTTTCTTCCCTGTGGGCACTCACTGGTGGCATGCACACTCAAGAGTATGGAGACCAAACCAGAGAAGTATGAAATCAAAAAGGATGGCCTGGTTGGTGCCTCTGAGGTAACCTTTTCCTAATGCCCGGACTTCAATGAGCTAAGGGAGGAACCGTGAAAGTGAAAAAATAATGGTAGATGGTTAAGAGACTCAACATCACCCATCATATACCAGTATAGGTCAATTTCTCCAATAATGAAATAGATACACTGTTAGTGGTCCATAGAGAACTTTGATCACTTGTGTAGAAACCGCTGCAACAGTTTATCTCAAGAATGTGTACAGAATGAGATCATGAAGTCAATGAGTATGAGCATTCAAAATGAGCTATGAACAATGAACAATGAAGTCTAGCATACAGCATAAAGGTGTTCATATTTTTCTAAATGCAGAGATGATAGGAATTAAGGAGAATGAGATTATAACATCCAAGTATACAGAAAAAACAATCATACACACCCCCTCCAGTAACAGATAACACCCTAGTAACTGAGCACTACACCCAAGGTCTTTCTAAGGAACTCAAACCTAAGAAGATCAAGGGGTTTTGTAAAAATATCAGCTTTTTGGTGCTCAGTGGGAACATGTTCAAGTACAACAAGGCCTTCTTCTACTAACTCTTGAATAGAATGATGACAAATGTCAATATGTTTGGTGCAAGAGTGTTGGACAAGATTTTTTGAAATGATTATGACACTTGTGTTATCACAGAAAAGAGTAAGAGTGTTCTGATCTATCCCATAATCATGAAGCATTTGCTTCATCCACAGCATTTGTGCAGAACAACTCCTTACAGCAATGTACTCAACCTCAGCAGTCGAAAGAGAGATGGCATTTTGCTTTTTACTATGCCAGGAAACCAAATTATTCCCAAGGTAAAAACACCCTCCGGATGTACTCTTCCTATCATCAGCACACCCTGCCCAGTGGCATTAGAAAAACCAGTAATTTCAGCTGTAGTATCGGTAGAAAACCAAACCCCATACCCCAATGTCCCATTAACATATTTAATGATGCGTTTGACCGCAAAAACATGAGACTCTTTAGAACTGGCTTGGTAACGGACATAAACACCTACACTGAAAGCAATATCAGGACGATTGGTAGTGAGGTAAAGAAGACTCCCTATCATACTCCTATAAAGGGTAGGATCAACATCAGTACTAGAGGAATCTTTGGAAAGGTGAAGACTGGTGCTCATGGGAGTGCGTACATGTTTGGCAGACTCAAGACCAAACTTTGACACAAGATTTTTGGCATACTTAGTCTGAGAAACAAACATACCCGAAGGAGACTATTTAATTTGAAGACCCAAGAAATAAGACAACTCTCTCATCATGCTCATCTCAAACACATATGTCATGCAATTTGAAAAATATTTCACAAGATGATCAGCAGTGGATCCAAACACAATATCATCAACATAAATTTAAGCAACAAGAATATGAGACTTAGTATGTTTCACAAATAAAGTCTTATCCACACTACCCCTTTGAATGTCATTATCAAGAAGAAAGGTAGTAAGTCTATCATACCAAGCCCGAGGGGCTTGTTTCAACCCATACAAAGCCTTGTCTAACTTGTAGACATGGTTTGGACATTTAGGGTCCTCAAACCCTTTTGGTTGCTCAACATAAGCCTCTTCTTTCAAGTACCCATTCAGAAAGGCATTTTTCACATCCATTTGATACAATTTCAAACCAAGAAAACATGTAACACCAAGTAAAATACTAATAGATTTGATACGTGCAACTAGGGCAAACGTCTCATCATAGTCAACACCCTCTACTTGTGTGTAGCCTTGAACAACCAACCTGGCTTTATTTCTAACCATAGTACCATTCTCATCAGATTTATTTTTAAAGATCCACTTGGTACCTATCACATTCATGTCTCTAGGTCTAGGAACTAAAGTCCAAACATTGTTACATTCAAATTAACCTAATTCTTCATGCATAGCATTGACCCAACTATCATCTAGTAAGGCCTCTTTAATACTTAGGTTCAATTAATGAAACATAACAATATGAGATACCTCATCCCGAATTTGTCTTCGGGTTTTCATTCGATCCGAACACTTCCAATCACCTGTTGAGTTGGATGATTCAATTTCACCCTTGCTGATGGTTTGAACTCAGGACTTGTGGTGACAGCAGCGTCAAAAGTGGTGTCTCTCTGTGCACTCTTTGGACTCTGACTTACCTAAGAAGATGGTGTTGTCTCAACTTCTTGTGCTTGGACCTCCGCTTCTCTTTGACTTTGTGGTTCAGTAGCCAGGATTGGAGACTCACCATTTTCATCCTCATTTGTTGCTGAAGTAGGGAAACCTGTGTCATCTATAACCACATTGATCGATTCCAGTAAAGAAGAAGTTCGCAGGTTATAGACTCGAAAAGCCCTACTAGTGGTTGAATACCCTAGAAAAATACCTTCATTACTTCGGGAGTCAAATTTGCCCAAAGGCTCTCTATCTTTGAAAATGTAACACTTACTCCCAAAAGTTTTGAAGTATTTTATATTAGGTTTCAATCCCTTCCACAATTCATATGGAGTTTGTAAAATGTCGGGCCTTAAATACACGCGATTTATGACATAAACAACAGTATTCAGGGCTTCAGCCCAAAACTTTGGAAGAAGTTTCTTACTAAGGAGCATGACCCTAGCCATCTTTTGAACAACCCTATTCTTCCTCTCAACCACTCCATTTTGTTGTGGAGTAATAGGTGCAGAAAATTCATGCTTAATTCCATGCATATCACAAAAATCCGAAAACGAACTGTTTTCAAACTCACGACCATGATCAGTTCAAATTCTTATGATACGCCTAATGGAAACACCTTGTTCATTTTGGATTTTAAGGACTAAGGCCTGGAAAGCATCAAACGTATCAAATTTTTCCCTTAAAAAATTTACCCACGAAAATCGAGTAAAATCATCAACAATTAAAAAAATGTATCTTTTACCTCTAATGCTTTCAGTGCGAGTGGGTAGGGGTGTGCGTGGTGCGGGTCGGTGCGGTTTGAGAGAAAAATAGAAACCGTATGGCGGGTAGCGGATTGATAAAAGTGTCACTAGAATTTGCCATTTTCCTTATCAAAAACCGGCGGTTCGGTTGGCAAATAATGGCATATTTGCCTTGGCGGTTCGGGCGGATTGGCGGTTTATAAAAAATATAATTCAAATTACAAAACTTAAATAAAAAAATAAAAAAAAAGACGAGAGATACAGTGATATTAAGTATCTTGCGAAGCTTTCTTCTGATGCAGCAAGTATAGCAACAACATGATAATATCAACGACTATGCCATCAGTTCATTACAAGCATTTGTAGAAGCTACAATGATGAAATACAATACATAAAATTAATATCATTCAGGGTTTACAATATATTGAAAATGTTTACTGCTGAAAAGTATTTAGATTGAAAAGTGAGCTGATGCAAGTTTGCAACATAGCCAAAAAAAAGAAAAAAAGATTGAAAAGTGAATTAGAATCTAACTTTATTTTGGATTACTGACATCTTGAATTCCCTTCGAGCAGTAATGTAATACTATATTCTAAGGTATAGAACAACAAGCAAACTTAAGTAAAAAAGAATTTTTAGAATCTTATAAAACATGATTTAATAGCGGTGCGGGTCGGTGCGGTTTGGAAAAAAAATAGAAACCGGCGGATTGATAAAAATGTCACTAGAATTTGCCATTTTTTTTTACCAAAAACCAGCGGTTTGATTGGCAAATAATAACGAATTTGCCTTGGCGGTGCGGCTCGGTGCGGTTTTGGCGGTTTCGGCGGTTTTGGCGGTATTATGCACACCCCTACGAGTGGGTCCCATAAGATCCATATGAACCAATTCAAGAGGACGTTTGGTTGTAAAGCTGTTCACCTTTTTATGAGGGGCACAGGTTTGCTTCCCAAGTTGATAAGGTCCACACACATAATTCAGATTCTTACCCAGTTTAGGTACACCTCTCACAAGCTCTTTGTTGGCTATCTTAGTTAGGTCTTTGAAATTCATGTGACCTAATCTTTGATGCCACAAATCAATGTTACCTATGATGGCTGGGTGACAAGTGAGATCATTAGTGGCAACAATCACATAGCAGTTATTAGACGTGCGAACCCCATGCAAGACAGTATTTCCCTTTTTATCCAAATTTTTACATTTATTTTTTGAAAACAATACTTCATAGTGGGAATCGCACATTTGACTAATGCTCAAAAGATTTGCTTTAAGACCATCAATAAGTAATGCATTTTCAAGCTTGGGAAGACCAACTACACTTACAGACCCCTTACCAATGACTCTAGAAGTGCCACCATCTCCAAAGGTAACAATTCCAGCTTCATATTTTTCAAGGGATGTGAAGTAGGATTTGTCACCTGACATGTGACGAGAGCACCCACTATGAAGATACCACATGTGTGAGTCACGTACTTTTAGAGCAGTGTGAACAACTAAATAAGACAAGTCATCTTTTCTCACCCATATCTTTTTGGTCTTAACAAAATCAGGTCTGGTGGTCTTGGTAAATGACTTGGTGTTGTGAACACCCTCATGTATCTTGATGTTTTGCCTAGACATGTAAGGTTGTCTCATAACCCAAAAAGTATTCAAATTTCTACCATTTTGAGACACCTTACCAAACAATTCAAAGCAATAAGGACAAATGTGGCCATACCTACCACAATGATGTCAAATAAAAACAGGTTTTACCTCCCTTTTGTTGATCTTACCCCTATTAGGTAGATGAAGAGGGGGATCACCCTGGTGTACCTTCAGCTTTCCCTTTGCTTGAGTCTTCAAATCATGTGATGTAGAGGCCTATCCTTTGTAAGCTGTTGCATTACCATAGCCTAGCCCACTTTTGTCACAACCTATTTGTTGAGACCCGAGGATGTCTTCTAATGATTCAGAACCTTTGTTCCACATGGCAATTGTGGCTCTAGCAATTCGGAGTTCTTCATCTTTATGACAAACCATCTCTTCCAATGTAGCTTGTGACATTTCAAGGCTTTCCATCTTCTCTTCATATGTGAAATACACTTTCAGGAATTCATTCCTTTTAGTTTCACAAGATAGAAGTTTCTCTCATAGGTCTTGCCTGCCACTAGATATCTTGATGACATTCTGCTTTGCTGTTACAAGTTCTCCTTTTAGTTTGACAATCTCGCTTTCACATGCTTTGAGCTTAAGAGTGAGTTTGTCATTGATCTTGGACAAATTCAGAGATTCATTGCAAAGCTTTTCGTAAGCATGTTGTAGATCATCACCATTAATCTCATCATTGTCTTCTAATGTTTCATTATCTTCTTTTTGCTCCTCATTCTCCTTAACCTCATCCAGTCGAGCAACTAAGGCAGGAAAGGTGATAGATGGTGGTGAAGATGACTCTCCTCTTTCATGAAATTGGCTCAAAATGTCCCATGCATCTTTAGCCTTTGTGGAGTGAACAACCCGTTGTTGTTCTTCATCAAAAATTGCTCCACGAATAGTAATCAGAACTCTCAGATTGCTCGGATTGTCAGCACTTTCAACATCCTCTTCAATGGCTTACCAACCTTCTGGGTCGAAAGCTCTCAGAAACGCCCTCATTCTGATCTTCCAATACAAGTAATTACTCCCATTAAAGGTAGGGGCACGGTGCAGATTCTAACCACGAGCAAATTCTACTGGCTTCAGAAGAGGTTGAGTGAAAGTGGACCAAAATGCTATGAAAGCACTATCTCCATCTTCACCGGATTTAGTTTCTTCGGGTTCTTGCTCCGACCCGCTTTCATCATCCCAAGTCACTGGGTAGACTTTCTTCCGATTTTTTTTTCGAAAGACATTCAAGGGCAATATGTCCAAAACCTTGACGTTCATAACACTTGACCCCTTGCCCCTTTACAATCTTCTTTTCAATTTTTGGAGCAAGTTTTGGGTTTATCATTACTCTTGTCTTTTGAAATAGGGTCTCTAAAATTAGGCTTCTTTTTTTTTATTTTTTTTTTGAACTGTTTAGTAAACATAGCCGTCATCTTAGACTCTAAATCAAACTCAGTCTCAGGAGTTTTTGCAGTCTCATGAGCACTAGTGAAAGCCACACTATCTTTTTGTTTTTTTCTTAGAAATCTGGTAGGCTTCATAAGTTTGCAAGTTTCCATCCAACTAATCAAGCTTGAGGGTATCAACATTTTGAGCCTCCTCAATGGCTATCACTTTTGATTGGAACCTCTCGAGTAAAGACCTCAAAATTTTTCCAACAACTTTACCTTCAGGGATTTTTTCACCGAGTGTGAAACAGGAATTCACGATGTCACTAAGTTTAGCATAGAAATCATCAAACGTCTCATCATCACGCATAAAAAGGGTTTCAAAAGCAGAGGTGAGACGTTGAAGTTTTGACCTTTTAATAGAAGTAGTACCCTCGTGAATCGTTTCAAGAATGTCCCAAGCCTCTTTTGCTACCTCACACGTGCAAATATGACGAAACTCTTCGGGTGTGACAGAGCAAAAAAGGGAATTGAGAGCTTTACTATTCCAACTCAAGTTTTGATAATCGGTTGTGTCCCATTTATCAAGGGGTTTGGGAATATTAATACCATCAATGGTGACAATAGGTTCACTCCACCCATAGATCGCACAGTGCCAAACTTTCTCATCGATGGATTTTAAAAACGCTCTCATACAAGCTTTCCAATAAGAATAGTTTGTACCATTAAGTAACAAAGGTCTATGGGTCGAGTTACCTTCACGAATTAAATCCATATCACCAACCACACAAAATCACACTCCTATAGTTTTGATAAAAACAAAGAGTAACCCACTCTGATACCAATTGAAAATCCTAAGTGATTCGTGATTAGATCAATATTTAATTACTCCAATTCCCAATCATTCAAAACACACAATCTAAATCATCAAGCACTTACGAAAGTGATTTAGATTGTTGTTTTCGAAAAACAATAAATCGACACAAACGATTTTTACGTGGAAAAACCACAATTGAAGCATCTTCAATTGTGATAAAAAAACCACGGGCGAAACGCCACTAATCAATCCACTACCGAAGAAAGAAATATTACAAAAATAACAAACAAATTACCCAAACTCTTCCAATTTGTCTTCAAATCTTCTGTATATCTTTCACTGCAACTTTCTTCTCGGAATTGATTAGACTGAAGTTGAATCCACAACTTCTATTGTCGAGTCAACGACTACGCACAGTATCAAACTCCTTTGAAACTCCACGCTTGAATCTCCGGATTCCATCGAAGAAAAACACTCTTGAATATAACCAATCAACCTCCTTGATATGTGCTTATCAAAACATGAGTTTAATACTCACTCAAATCATCAAGGAAAACTCACAAAAAACTCCAAAAGAAAACCTTAGAAGAAACCCTAAGACCCTTAAAGAAGATCTAGGAAAAGTAACCCTAGAGTTCGACTAACAAGCGAATTTATAGAAGCAGAGATCGCGCGGTTCGCTCGAGCGTAGGAATGGACGCTCGAGCGGGGACTCTATATCGCGTGTTCCAAATTAGGGTTCATGCTCGAGCGGAAGATCCCACGCTCGAGCGTACAAACACATCACTTAGTAAACTCCGCTCGAGCGTCACTTTTTCCGCTCGAGCAGGAAGACCAAAATTGGAAAATTACAACTCGATTACAAACTTAGTTTTTCCCTGGATTTTGACAACAAGGGTTCTAACAAGTACACTAGGGAAACTTATAGTGAATTAATTATATGAAGAAAAAAAAAATTCTTTGCTTTGAGAAAGGAAAAGAGGTGGGACAATGGGGTGTTGAATTGAATATATCTATCCGTACTATTTTTAAAATTTTTGTGATAATTTTTCTTATTCCCAAGCATGCAACAATAAATTTCAATCTTGTCCATAGATTTTATAATTGCCGATTTGAAGCACACCTGCACACTTTCTAATATATCTGTTCTATTATATAAAATACAACTTTACTATTTTCAAAATATCTTTATGTGTTATCCGGTTGGTATCAAGGCTGAATTCATTCTTAAATTTGGGTTTTTCTCGAGTTTTGAGTTTTGTATTTGATAATCTGTTTAAATTGACCTAAAAGGTTTAGGCATTCCAAAATTCTTAGTAGAACAAACCCCATTTTCTACCATAATTCTAATACAGCATGCACCATGTTAACATATTTACTCACTCACAATATGCGTAAAAAAATTATAATGTTATATAACAAATATTCCGACAAATTGTAATTTTTTTTTACTAAAATTATACGTAACATTTACACTATATTATTCGTAACATAACTATAATGTTAATAACATAATTACAATGGTTTGTAAATTTTACTTTAGATAAGCAGATCATAGATTTCTCATTTGCAATTTTTAATACAAACTAACAAAACATACCACAAACAATATTTATAACTTTCACTAAAAAAAATTATGTATTAATTATTTTTTTTATAACACATCTTTTTTATGTTTAATTTTGAGAATTCATGTGTTTTGGATTTGTGGTGTGCCTTGTGTCACTCTGTTATAAAAATTATGAATGATAAACTGATAATATTCATAAAGTAAGATTTATGAATCATTACGATTACCTTACAAATATTGTGTCATGTTATGAATAATGTATAAATATTACGAACAATTTATGAATCTGTCAGAAAATGTTTTGTTCCTCTAAGGTTAACATCTTGTTTGGCTTGAATGATTCGGATAGGAGAAAAAAATGAAATGGAGAGAAATGAATTTCAATCACTTGCTTGGATTCAGGCTCTCCAAAAGTAGAAAGATTATGAGAGAAATGAAACTAATCAAATACTATTTTGTTATAATACCAAAACTACCATTTTAGATATAGAACAAATAAAAAGATTAACGCATATGACAAGTTAATTTAGTAATAAAACATTATATTGTTTCTGTTTTTTTTTTTTTTTTTCCTTTCATATAGCTTAACCAAACAACATATGACAGAAATTTAGCATTTTTTTTTTCCTCTCTTATCTATCCATACATAAAGTAAAAAAAAAATTACAATTTTTTCTTTTTTCTCATAGCTTAGCTAACCATTTCTTTTCTTTTCTCACCTAAGTTACCAAACATAGTTGTAAATAGAGGTGTGTGCAGTGCATTCTGAGCGGTTTAAGAGTAAAATTATAAAACAAATAGCGAATTGGTGGATAACCAAATCACAGTTTGGGAATTTGGGACGAATTAGCGTATTGAAAAATATTCTTAACCAATTATCAAGTATTTGCATAATATAAATGTCACGCCCCAATTTTTAATCACTCGGAAACATTACCAAAAGCCTGTAATTTAGGTCCTTTTTTTATTTATTTACAAATATCTATTACCCTTGAGTAATAGAAACATAATAGTACATGTTCTCTCTCATGATGAATACAACAGTAATAATAATACATGTCAAACTCCCGCTACGGAGTTACAAATAAATAATTACAAACATCAATGTACAAAATTCGTTCTTACATATCCACTATGAAATTGCACAAAACAGACACGTGAACTTCTTAATCCTCCAACCAATCAATTCGAATTCTCTCCTTGTAAGAAAAATGAAACAACAAGGGGTGAGCACAATTGCCCAGTAAGAATCTCATAGTTCAAAATCAATAACCATCCTATAGATAGAAATGATCATGCATACAGGGTGATACCATATAGTAAAGTGACATTTTTATAATTTCAAATATCATATGTAGAGTACCTTTTTCTCAAAAGTTATTTGAACATTTAAGGAAAACCTCCAGCCATAAAAATTATCCCTTATTATTAGAAAGCCATAAATCCTTTTTTGAATCAAACATGCTTAAGGAACAACATCATTTTAAATTTATTAACCAATTCCAAAATATTCCTCATTTAATTTCCATCTTAACATTTCTCATTTTTTTTTCCATTTTTCCTTTTTACTAATTGCATTAATTATAACACCATAACCTCAAGTTCAAGTTCCCTTAATACTCAAAACAGCCCTCACACACCCCATTCCCGCTAGTCTATTCATATTTGTTGTAACTCCTTAATGTAGAAATCCAAATTGCCTTTATATTCAATAACAATTACATCACATCTACATTTGCATTATCAATTAAAATCCAACATATCACAACTACATCACATCCACATTTGCATCATCAATTAGAGTTCAAACATAACACAAGAATAACAAACCCTTTTTAACACAATGTCTCAATTATTTACAAAAAAAAAAAAAAAAAACTCATAATTTTCCCTTATAGTCGCAAGCAATCTAGTGAGTCCATCATCACCAAACACTAATCCAATTACCATTTCATTTTCCATTCTTTCAAATAATGTCATATCAATCATCGGATCCATTAACAAGTCATCTCCATGAGTCACACGCTTTACCGGTCACAAGCCAGAAGGAAGGAGGAACCTCACGCTTTACCGATCACAAGTTGAAAGGAACGCGGAACCTCACGCTTTACCGGTCACAAGCCAAAACGAATACGGAACCTCATATTTTACCGGTCACAAGCCGGAAGGAATGCAAAACCTCACGCTTTACCGGTCACAAGCCGAAAGGAACGTGGAACCTCTACATATCCCAACATACCACACGCTTTACTGGGCGCTACTCCGGAAGGAAGGCGAAACCTATTTCAAGGGCCACGCTTTGCCACCTCAAAATACAGCAGGAAACAAACCTGTAAACCGCCCGGGAACCCCGCTCTGCGCGCGAGGGCACGAATTGTTGTTCTTAGCTACTACAAGTCGGACTCCTGTCACGGTTCTGAATCTAATCTCACAAAGTGCAATATACGACTGATAAATCACCAAAGAGTCCAAATCCGGCAATTGGTTTTGAAAAATCAATTTTGAATCAAAAAGTGCCAAACATGGACTGCTTTGCCAGATTTCAGAGTCGCCACCTAAATATTTTGTTTTGGAGAAATTTAGGAAACCCTGACTCGTGCCTAAGGCCACATGTCCGTCATCACCAAAGTTGCCTCGGCTCGGGAACTTGGGTACGAGGGGGGAAGGTCATGAAATGAGCACCCCCGCTAGCCCGATCAAAGGATTGGCCTTTACTAACATGATATGTTGTTTTTGAAAACATATGTGTTCTTATTCCGATTTATTAATCTATCATTACTACGTGATGCGCACAGCATACAAGTATAGACTAGATCGCCTAAATTGGAACAAAACATTTCATGTTTCTGTTTCAAAAATGGTTTGAAGGTGCTAATCGTAAGTAGGCTAAGACACGAATTTTGCCACCCTCAAGTGGGCTTAGAAAACATGGTGATTTGCCACTTCAAGTGGGCTTAAAACTCACATTTGATGAATTGTTCCAATTCAAGCAATCCAACCTTCATCCACAGGCATTCATGCAGCTATATCAGTTAAGCAAATAGCCTCATGGCAAGCATGCTAAACATGGCAACATTTATACGCATGGAAGGATGCTAAAGCATAAACACTCACAGTGTACTCCGAGCCAAAAAATAAACTAGTTAGTAATCAATGCATGATCCTAGCTATGTTAACAATGCCTAATGCAACACATGCAAAAATGCAGCTAAAATAGACTCGGCTATTTCTAAGATAGCATATGAATGCGACACTCGATAACATGCTGTTAAACACATATTCAAGTAAATGTATTTAAAGTACAATGCAGTTTGTATGATGCGCCGAGCCCAGTGCATGCAAAATAGATGAATGATACACGCATGCAAGTATAAGTATGCTAATTGAAACATGCCCTAATCTAACCACTGAAAGCGGGTAAGTAAAAGGGAGAAAGAAATGGGGATTGGAAGACATGCATCACACACACGCACACTTATTTACAACATCGCCCTCTCGGAGGAGGGTCCGAATGAATTTAGCTAACTAGCTACGCCAATTAAACTAATTATTACAAATCAACTAATTAACTAACTCAGCTAATTAATTATTACAAAACTTTAACTAATTAATTTACAAAACCAACTAAGTAAGCAATTGAAATGGGCTGCCACAGCTCTGCCTCGGAATGATGAATGATGCATGCTCGGTCGCGTCCTCCCAGAAATCCACTACCGTGCCTCGTGATGCCTCTGTTTGCACTGTTTTAGACTTCTGAAAGTTGTGCCAACCTCCAAGATACTTCTGACCCACCTTATGGACATGCTGAGAAGTGATCGGCCAAGAGGAGTGGCCATCGGCCAGAGTTAATGGCCATCGGCCAAATTTGATAGCCGATCGGCAGACTAAGTGGTCGATCGGCCACTGCTTCCTGCAGATTCTCCCTTTTGCTGCAACAGAGTACTAACAGAGGCATAGCAGTGTATTTGCAAAAAAATATGTGTACAACCACACTCCTTATCATGTCTAAGTCTCAAAGGAGTGTAGTGCTCGGCTCTCGAGCCATCAATCACGTATCTCAATGCATGATGGCCAAAGAGGCCGAGTTGCACAAATCAATGACAATGAATGCATACAAATATCACATAGGACTCAATGAACCTCCACCTTATCATGCATGATCAAAGGTGTCAGTGACCTAAGGAATGAGGCACATTTCATCACTTCAAGTATGAAACGTCCCTCGTTCCTCGTGTTTGGATTGACACCCTATCCAAACACAATGCAATGCAAAGGCATGCACACACAATGCAATGCAACAAGCATGCAACAACATGCTATCTAACAAGCATGCAACAACAATGCAATGGTAAGGGCCATGTAATGCAACACTTAATGGACCAAATCAACCTCAAACAAGCCTCATGCATGCCAATACAATGGCCAAAAGCATGCTGAAAATGTAGTCCAAAAGTATATACAAGCTTGCATGCCAATTGGTTCACAAACAAAGCATGAAGGCACCAACTCTCAAGCACATTGAATGAGTGGAAAATGTGAGAGTGTGGCAGTGAAATAGGCTCTGAAATCACATCCCAAAGGATGCTAAATCATGCACATATGACAAATAAAACATGCTAGTGGGCTCAAAGCTTAAAACTAGCCAAGGGACTTACACCATGGCCATATCAAGCACGCCCCAAAGGGCTAAGGTGACTCAAAATAGTCCCAAGGCAGGTCAAAATAAGGCCAAAACATGCAAGGAATAAAGCCAAAACAAGCTAGCATGGTGAGCACAAAACATGAATACAAGGCCAATGAGGAGGATTACACTACACCTACCAAAACCAAGCATGAGATGACTTCACCAACTAAAATCAGAGTTATGGCATGTCAAAATAACACCAAAAATGGATTGATATGCCAGCCTAAAAGCTTAGGCAAAAGGGAATGCATATAGGCTCATATTTAAGGCATAAAGCACAACCCCTCCAAAGCCTTGAAATAGTGAAGCATGAATGAGAATGGCTACACTACATGCACTGAAATCGCATAACAAATGACATCAAATCGTGCAAATAGCCCAAGCAATGCATGCTAGTGGACTCAATACACAAAGCTAGTAAGCAAGAATGCATTATGGCTATACAAAGCAATGCATGCATGACCAAGACAACATGAAATAGAGCTAAATCATGGTAAAACATGAACAAAATCTTGTTAGAGTTAAGCCAAAATCATGCTAGAATGATGGTCAAAAGCATGATGCATGTTAGGTCAATGAATGGATTTGCACTACAAGTGCAAGGAGCATGCATGATATGATCAAACCAAGCCAAAACAGTGTTATATCATGGCAAAACAAGGCCTAAGACATGCTGAAATAGAGCCACAAAGAGGTAGAAAAACATGCCAACTTGATGAGCCATCAACACAAGCATACAAGAGAAGAGGAGGGGGGACAACCCCCTCGTATTTAAGGCCTCAAAACACACTTTCCACCACTGAAATTTCTCTAGAATTCAATGGTAAAGAGGCCAAATAAAGGCTAAAACCAAGGCTCAAAGAGATGGTTCAAAACAAGGCCAAACAAGGCTCTAAAGGGGGTAGACCACCCCCAACACCAAAAAGGCCTTAAACAAACATGTTAAGCACTTCAAAAAAAGACTTTTTTTAGTTGAAAGCTAAGCCAAAAGAAGCATGCAAAGTTGGATAAATAAGCTATGAAAACAAAGCCTTAAAAAGGTAAGGGACTCACCCTTGAAGAACCTCTTTAGAACAGCAACTTCTGAGCCAAATAAACAAAATTTCAGAGCTCAAATAATACTCCCAAGAACCTCAGCTCAAAGATGGTGGTGTATTGCTAGGTGTTGTAGTGCAAAAATGAAGTGAAATTACACTTTAAGACACAAACTAACACAATATATATATATAGAGAGAGAGAGAAAGAGAGAGAGAAATATAGAGAGAGAAATATAAAGAGAGAGATATATATCTTGTATATCAAATTTCAGAACCCCTGGAAAGGGAGAGGGGCCTCCCTTCTTCTAGAAAATGAAGTCCCAAGCTTGTTTAGCAAGCTAGAGCTTGGTTCAAATCCATCCATACACGTGTATGGAGGATACACCAAGTGACCAACAGTTGGCACCAGCTGGAAGAAAAATATCTGCAAAAGCAGAAAAAGGGGTCTCAGCCAAAAAAATGGCCGATCGACCAAAAAAGGTGCCGACCGACCAAAAAGAGTGCTGACCGGCCAACACTGATGGCCGATGAAGAGAAAACATGGCCGATAAGCACAAGGCTTGGCCGATGGGTTATAGGGAGGCCAACAAGCCATCCCCCCTTTCTTCAGAAACAAAACCACAAGCTCTTGGTCCACAACCAAGCACAAAACAGGCAAGTTGAGAGGTTCTAAGGCAAGGCGCGCAGCCGAGACTTTCAAAAACTCGAAACGAACACGAGCATGGATGATCATTGAGTGTTCAAACGATGACGTCCAAGTCTTGAGGACGGTCAAAAATGGGGTGTCTACAAAACCCCGGAACAACATTACATTCCATAAATTTTATCAAGTCATCTGTCATTATGATTAGTGGGCAAAGCCAACACATCATCCATTATTCCCATAACACATTAGTTTAAAATGCATCCACCATAAGTTAAAATTCCACTTCATCATTTTATCACAATTCTCACATCATCCTTACCATTAGTAATTTCTTTTTCCCAAGTTTGGTTTCATATTATAACATAATTTAAAATATCAACATTGAGGGGCTTAATCGCAACTTTTACATAAGTTTTCAAACTCTTTAAAATTTCAATTAAACTTGTACATGTGTAATTTAACACCTCAATTTGATGTATCTACTATCAATTGAAGCAAAACCATCATCTATCTTCATAAGCCAAACTAGGGTTTTTAAGAGAAATTAAAGCTTTTCACAAAAACACATTTTATTTCAACCCTTCTATTACTTTTTCACCCAAACTCATAACCCAAGAACACAACCCAACAAGTAAACCCAACTCTCTTCAAACCCTAATCCCCAATCTCATGATTCATCACAATATGCATAAAAATATAAATTTTTGTATTTATATAAAGAAAATACCACAAATCTATCTATAAATGAGGGTATTGAAAGAGAACTAGAAACCCCTACCTCTTGAAGCAAGGAGGTGACAATCCAAAATTCATTGGTGACGAAACCACGAACTATTCGGATCAAGATGAAGCCCTTGAAGAGATCTACACTCTTTCTCAAAGGACCAAGGTGAAAAGATCACTCTAGGTGAGTAGATCTAGAGATTTAAGTAAAAAAGTTTGAGTTTTAGAGAGAGAGAGAGAAGAGAACTCACGCTTTGAGAGGAAGGAAAGAGGAGAAAAAGTGAAATTAAAATATGTTTGGAGCCTATTTATAGTAGCAAGGTAATAATAAAATAATAGCCCCAAAGTCAAATGAAAAGAACAAGTCAAAAATCCCCAAAAGTAGGGCCCAAACCAGCCCAAAAAGCTAAAAATTACACGCAGGTGTCGACCCTTCAGGCACAAGTGTCGACCTTTCAGAAAGAAAAGAATCTGTGCAACAAACAAGGTGTCGACCCTTAGACAGGAAGGGTCGACTCTAAATTTCAGCAAGCAATTTCCAGATTCAGCAACATGCAAGGGTCGACCCTTCCCAGACTAGTGTCGACCCTTGTAGACAGCAACAAGAAGCAGAAGTCGACACCACCAAGGCTGGTGTCGATCTTAAATTCCAGTAACACTTCTAGAAACTTTACTAACAGGTAAGGGTCGACGCTTAGGAAAGCTGGTGTCGACCCCAAAATTGAATTTCTAAGTTTCCAAGGAACTTTTTGACAAGAACAAATGTGAACAAACAAACCCAATAAGTTTAAATCAGATTATACTCCTCCAAAACCAACATTCAACAACTCCAAAGACTCCCAAAAAGAAAATAAGGGAATTAAATACACACTCCAATGGATTAAAGGATGCGGGTGTTACAATATATATAACACAAACTAATTTTATATAATATTTTTCATATATATAATTACTGATTTGTAATCAATTTCACATTTTAAATCTTTATCGCACTTATTTTTACTTTGATATTTTATTAAAGGTTAAAAAAATATATGTATTAACTATAGCGAAGCGGAGCGGTTTCAAAAGTGAATTATAAATTTTAAAGTTCAATTTGCGATTAGCAAATAAAACAATGCAGATTGGTTTAGTTTTAGCGAATTTGGCAGTATGAGTGTCTTTTGCACAAAAACCTAGTTGGCTTCAATTTTTAGATTAACAATAAGACTACAAACTCAGACTTATGAATTCAGAATTTATTCAAAAAAAAAAATAATCAATGATTAAAATTAATTTTACTCATAAACTATACATTTTATCAATTTAATTTTCACTAGACAAATACATTCTTAACAAATAATGGATTGATAAGTGTTAATTCATAGTATTTTTCTTACACCAATCTCAATAATTAGAAAATGTCAAAATGACATAGTTTCGGTATAACCACGGAAAACACGCGACTTTGACAACCTGGGTCCCAACTTGTCGGTCTTATCTGTTTTATGATTATTGTATTCGTAGATTAGAATTCGTGTAGGCCTTCCTTATCTCTTCTACACCTTTTCTCAGTCCATACTTCGTCACTTTCCTCTCTCTTTCACTACAAATTATTCAATGGAATGGGGGTCACTGCTGTGCCTTTGGCACAGCAGTCACTGTTGTGGCTCATTTTGTTGTACATTATGAATTTATTTTTATAATCTGAACCGTTCATGTTGTAGGGTTTGTTGAGTACTTCATGTCTACCAAAAATCATATTAATCGGATATCAATAACTATATGATCGAATTGCATATTTTTATACTATTTTTCAAAAGAAAAACTTCTTGTTTATTTATTTGGTTATCAATCATGTAGTTATTGATATCCGATTAATATGATTTTTGGTAGACATGAAGTACTCAACAAACCCTACAACATTAACGGTTCAGATTATAAAAATAAATTCATAATGTACAACAAAATGAGCCACAACAATGACTGCTGTGCCTTTGGCACAGCAGTGACCCCAGTTCTTATTCGTCTCAATATGTTGGATCTATATCCATTAAAAATGTTAGTGATGCTAAGGGGTGTTTTAGGAATTATATTTTTGGTTTATTTTTGTTTTTTCGTGAATTTTTTTTAATATTTTTTAAAAAACTTAAAATTTTGAATTTAGCTCGACAAGACGAATTGAAAGATTATAATTTTTTTAATTTTTTTTAAATTCAAAAAAGATAAAAATATGCCAAAATAAGTAATATTTTTTGACTTATTTTTGTCTTTTTTGAATTTCTTTTTTTTTTTAAATATACTTTTTAGATTTGTCTCGACAAAACGAATAGGAAAAGTCAAAAAAATTAACATAATTTTTTTTTAAAAAAAATCACTAAAAAGAATCAAAAAAAGAGCAGGTTTTTTTTTTTTTTGCCCCAAAATGAGCCAAAATATTTTACTAAAAATTCAACTAAATACTCATTGATTTGATGTGAATTCCATACTCATACGAGTGTTTCATAGATTTTTTTAGTAGAATATTTTATATCCCTAACATTGTTGATATTATGGGACCTTTTGGTAGTAGTTCCTTTCAAAGCTATGCGCAATAGTATCTCCCAATCAAATCCACTTAACAACCACCACCACCACAAAGTTACCACCGCCACCACCACTGCCACAAACAACAATGACGACTACCAAGTTGGAGATCTTGCGCTTGCTAACATGATTGGCCGAGATTCTATTTTCATGAAAGAGGCCATGGCAGAAATTTAGAAGTATTGGAGAGGCCAAAAAATCATGTACTATGGATGATTTGACAAAATTGTCGAAGTTGAGAAAATTGAGCATGTAGAGGCATATGAAAGAATTTCCAACGAATAAGCAACTTCGTCATTTACGAAGATTAAAAACCTTGTAAAAGTTAAAAATATCCTTGTCATGATGCATTTTACGAGGTGAAACAGATGACACACCTAAGCAAGCACGATCACAACCATGGCTATGTACCAGGCTAACAGGAGCACTAACAAGATCATTCATCAAGAAGCACGATTCAGAACTTCCTCTCCAACTGGAACTTCCTTCCTCATTGCAGAAACTAGAGCTCGAGTGTTTCCCTAAGATGGTTACACCCAGTTGGTTATTGGCTGGCAATTTGAAGAACTTAAAGAAACTCTACATCAGAGGAGGACTATTGTGTGGTCTGGACACATAATAGCAGCTACTACAGTTGAGATGTTGCAATTGAAGTACATGAGTAACTTAGAGATGCATTGGATGAACCTTAGGAGATTATTTCCCAATTTGATTTACTTGGAGAAAGTATAATGTCCCAGTCTCATTTCCTTCTCGTGTGATGAGAATGGTGTCTGGATGAACAGATGAAACATGCAAAATCAAGAAATGGCATCATGAATTTGCAGTAAATTCTATGAGTTCACTATACGACAAATTGATGTCTTCAAAGATTGTATATTAATTTCCTTCTCTCATAAAAAAAATTAGCTCTACATATTCATTTGTTGAATCAAATGTATGTCGTGTCTTCAAGGTCATTCATCAAGGTTTCTTTACAATTTTTCAAGAAAGTTGCATTTGATAAAAAAAAAAATTTAAAAAAAATTATAGCGTTTTCTTTGTATGTTATAAATGAGTTCAAGTTCAAAGTTTAGCATTTCTGAAATCAATACATTTGGGAAACTTACAGTAAATTACAAAAGAAAAACATTAAATATCTTTTTTTTATTTATTTTCGTTAAACTAGTTTTTATTTTTCCAAAAAAGAAAAATCTGAAAATAGTTTCAAAAAATTAGACCAAACATGACCCTAGTGTTTGAGCCTGGTAACAAAATAAATATTGAGTTTTTCATTTTATCAATTTAAATCCCAATTTTTTTATTTATTTTTAATTGCAATCATCCACCTATTTCACTTAAGTAAAATTGACAGAAAAATAATATTTTAGCTATTAAACTCCATGCAAACATGTATTTTAGACATTTCCTAAAAATCTAAATTGATTTTAATGAGTACAATACTATTTTTTTTTTAATAGTTTTATTTAACGAAAATAGGTGTATGATTTAGACTGAAAGAAATCAAAAAAAAAAAAAATATACGATTTAAATTTATAAAAATTCAAAACTTCATTTTGTTATAAGGCTCAAATCTTAATTTTTTATTTATTATTTACTTTTATTTTTTTTGTAATTTTGTTTTAGTGTTCCTCGTATATGTTACCTGATGGCGATTATATTACATGAGTTCAAGTTCAAAATTTATCATTTCTCTAATCAATACACTTGTGAAACTTACAGTGAAGTACATGAGAAAAAATTGAATTTTTTACTCTTTTTTGGGAAAGGAAAGAAAAATCCTAAATTTTGTTGGTGTAAATTTAATTGTAGATATCAAGCACATTCAGAAGTCTATAATTGTTGATTTCAAGTACATTCATATGGGTGTGTATACTTTCTAAGTGTACATCTGAATTGGTGTGAACACTATCATATATTTTTTTAATTTTTCAAGAAAACCCTTCTCACTCAATAATTGTCACCACTTCCCACCCAATAGCTATTATATCTAATAATTGTTAAAATAGTTTGTTCCCCTTTATTAAATGGTTCAAAACTATAATGTTATATGTACCAATTAGTGTACTAACTAATATACCAATTGATGATGTGGCATAATTTAAGAGGTTTTGGTATTTGTAATGTGATTAATGAGTGGGGTCAATAATAATATTATAACTAGTGTTGGTACTGTTGGCTATATATTTTGTACGGGCCAATCACAGTTCGACGCGTGGCAAAATAAGGGCAATACGGGAAGACAATTCAAACCTTCGATCGTGATCGTACACGTGGCAATTAGTATTGGTTCTTACAAGATCTGCGTAGCACTGGATCAGCAAAGAGATGTAAAGTGACGTGGCCTTAACGATTACTCATATATTTAAATTCAAAATTAGGAGGGAAGCCTAACTGCATATGACATAGTGGAGCTAACTACAAGGAAGCATGATCAGTGATCATAGAGGGATGGTTCGACGGTTAGAATGCCATTTCGACGGTTGTCATTAAGAAGTATAAAGAGCAGAAAAGGCCTCAGGGAGACGCCCAGACTCAGATCCATAAAACTAGTTTTATTCTACTTTATTTCTTTTCCAGTTTTTACATTTCTTGTTCTTTACATTTCCGTACTTCAAATTCCTGCACTGCATTTCGTTCATAGGAGTAGTTTTCAAGTAGCTTGTTGCTGTAAACCTCTACGGGGCTGATTCAGATCTTTGTAAGTCTTTCATTTTGCTTAATGAAATACTACAACTGTTCTTCATTTAATCATTGTTTGCTTAATTCTCCTAAACAAAGCCACCAGTAAAAGTCCTCTTCATTGAGGCTGAAAGAACGAAAACGCAATCGTCTGATAATTGGTTGGCAATTAACATTCTGTAAGGACTGATTAATCCTTGCTGGCACGCTCACAATTACAAAAATAACCTTCGAAAGCCAAAAAAGCCAACATATATTTTTGGCACATCCGGTAAGACTAATTGAAATGGCTAGATGTAGGAGATAAGGAGAAAATGAACGATTGGAAGAAGGCACGGAAGGAGAGGTAGAAATGCCTAATATAAAGGATAATGTGATAACACATTCTGTGGAAACACCCATTTTATCAGAACCTATGGTCGAACAGACCAGCACTTCGGAACAAGTACCACATGTTCATAATATTGGACGAGGCCAAGGAATTGGACCATCCACTGTTCCATCTACTCAACCAATGAATCCATGGGGTGACCTAGTAGATACCATGGGACAACAGTTAATGAACACAATAGAAAGGTGGGCAACATCCTTTTTGGATCGAATGAATACCCACCAACTAACAAACACAAGACACATGGAGGAAATTTCAAATGTCCCTCAGCAAAGATTGGCTAGAGATAAACAACCTATGCAAATTAATGGACATTCTAATGGTCAAACTAGTAATCAAAACTATGAAAGACCATCACCTCAGTCTTGGTATGAACCTATTTCGAGGCCTATAGCAAGTCAAAATGCCTCATTACTTAACAGTGAAGCCACGCAAATTAGTGGATCTGGCCCAGTACAAGAAAATGGCATAAGGATGGTTCCAAATCCCATGTTTGACGCCATACCTGGCACGAGGGGGTTCACTAATCCTTTATTCGAATTCATACCCAGAAGGTTGGAAGGTTTTCCTACAATCGGAAAAGACACAACACCTATTCCAGCACCTTTTGTAGGTCCTTTCACAGGAAAGGCTCAAAGGGGTCACTCATACCCTCAACAGCAACGAGCACCACAGGGACAACCAGTCCCAAATATACCACCCTATGGACTAAGAGGACCCCAGGCACAAGGTTGTCCACCAAATCCTGTGTTTGTTCCTCCAATAGTGGTTCAATAGGCACAAAATATGGTCCCTAGGAACCAAATTGCTGACATTGTTAGAGAGATGTGTGGACTAATGGCTCGGGGGTTCAGACTCCTGTGTACAGGAAATCATACCCAGAATGGGTAGATAGGGTACATGAATGGAAAATGCCTTGGACCCCCAGCTGGGGGTGCTGGGGGTCAGCTGCTATTGGACCAAAAAAACTGTTTTTTTTTTTTTTTTTTTTTTTTTATTTTTGGCCAACCCCAGTGCGCCACGTCACTGGGGGTCTGAAGCATAACCCGTACATGAATACCCAAGAGGTTTTAGGATACCATATTTTGCCCTTTTTTTATGGGAATGGAAACCAGTCAACGGTTGAGCATATTGCTAGGTTCGCGGCTCAGTGCAGTGAATTTACCAATAATGATTATATGAAGTTAAGATTATTCCAAAATTCTCTAACTGGGGGAGCATTTGTATGGTATATTAACCTTACACCTGACTCTATCCAAACTTGGCAACAAATGGAAGAGACATTTCATGCACAATTCTTCCAAACAGAGCCAGAGGTTTCCATGGCAGACTTGGCAAAATTGAGTCAAAGGCCTGATGAGAAGGCTACTCAGTTTATTGCCAGATTTAAAAGAGCACAAAATAAATGTAGGATCATCTTACTAGAGCCTGAATTTGTGAGATTGGCTTAAAATGGTTTAGAGTTTAGGCTTCGAAAGAAGTTTAACTCAACTAAGTTTAGAGACTTAGTGGAATTAACCTATAAGGTGTCTAGGTATGAAGCATTACTAGAAGAAGAACAAGATCAAAATAATGCATCGTACAAGACGTATTATAAAGATCCTAATTATGAGATTGATGCAGCAGAGATTGTAGGGAAATAACCTGTGATCTGTGAGGCATTAATTCATAAAGATACAATAATTAATCAGCAGTTTAAAAAGAAAGACCTTCATATGAAATACTCTTTCAACTTAACAAAGGCAGATGACATTTTTGATCGTTTGCTTGTTGCAAATTTCCTGAAGTTACCAAAAGGAGACAAAATTTCGTCTCCAGAGGAACTTAAAGGAAAAGTATATTGTAAATGGCATAATTCTTGGTCTCACTCAACTAAAAACTTCATTGTTTTTTTAGACAGGATCCAAGAGCAAATTCGAAAGGAGAGTTTAAAATTTCCAGCTAAAGCAGAAAAGGCCATGGGGATTGATACTAATCCATTCCCGAAAATTGGAGAGATGGCAGACAATGTTATTATGCCAGACTTCTAGAACTTGTCCTTGAAAGAATTGGAAGAAGTCAATGTGCAGATGCATGTTGCCAGCCAAACAACTGTCAAGAAAGACACTGGAAATCTACCAGCTATTGGACAAGGTTTCTCAGACCAGGGGGAAGACTCTGATGAAGAAGCACTGGATGACGATTCTTTAGAAGCATCTGTCATGCAAAGAATGTGTCCCAGATGCAGGCTGAGCTACAAATGGTTGAAAGGGCTTCCAATTGATGGGAAACAATATTACAAGGATGTGCAAAGGCGTCCTAAACTAACCAGTGCTTATAACAAAAGGCCATATCCAACTAGTATTAGGCAGCAGCCATTAATGGCTCAGCCAATAGCCGCTAGAATGCATTCTAAAGGCAAGAGGCCTTTATATGAGTCCAGACCACTTAATTATTACAGAATAGGGAGCGGTCATCCTGAAAGAAGACTGGAGAAGGGTTCAGTTTATAGGATCAAAGCCAGAGATTGGCCTCCTAGACCAGTCTCACATAGGATGGAAAGTGGCCACCTTCATCAAAGGCCTAAGTTAGGCTCGAAACAGGGAGTCAGCGCCAAGTAGTGGCCTTCACAGCCAGCTTCGAAGATGGCTTCGAATGAAAAAAGAAACAGTTCAACAGCTGGGTTAGTAGGTTCGTAGGTATCTAGAGTTCTAGATTGGTTTGTCATGTAGAACAAACCTAGAGAGATGTCTACCCAAAGAAATGTTGTTCGAAAGCAAGGTAGGATGGTCAAACCTCCTTTGGTGGCTCCAAACAATTGGGTATTGCTTAAGTACCCGAAAACAAAAGAACCAAATATGGTCCCAGTGATTTCTAGGTCCCAAAGAAGGAAGATCCAACGAAGGTACACTCAGTACTAGAAGGATCTGAAAGAATGTGGAGAAAGTTCTTCATTGGTTCAGCTAAAGAGCCAAGCAGAAGAAGAAGAAGATTCAAAGTTAGACCATAATCTAAAATCGACTTTTCTAGACAAAAGGAGTTGTAGCAGGAGGCAGTTGGCCAAAGTTCATTCTGAACTAAAGGCCAAGGAAAGATCCAGCTTGGTAGGATTAGAGAAAGCTTTGATGGAAAGTGATAGTGAGATAGAGGATGAAGTCGTCCCAGGCCAAAGGAAGAGGATGGTTGAGGAAGAAATGTTTGAAGCCTTCATGGCTGAACATATATTTTTGGTCGGAAAACCAACAGAAACAGACCATTCGAAGGAAGTTACTAATACAGAAGTGCCAGAATGCAGCATGGAGAATGCTTCTGAAGTAATTGAACAAATTGACCAAGAGGGAAAGCAGGTACAGCCAGTCATCCAATTTGGCTCGTTTCCTCCAGTGTCAGTGAATATGGTGCTTATATTACCACAGGAGTTTCAAGCTAAAGATGAAAACCAAGGTTAGGAGATTGACCCAATTCCAATCTCCAGTGAAGACTCACAAGTAAGTATGGTGCAAGACGAATCCGAAATAGCCACACCAATGGAAACTGAAGATGAGAGTGAGGAAGAGGTAAGTATTAACCTCTCATACCCTTTTGAGTATCCCATGACGTCCATGACACAGCATGTCAAACCCTTGTATATCAAGGCCTTCTTCGATAGAATACAAATGAATCGGGTGCTGGTGGATAACAGGGCAGCAGTAAAACTGCTTCCAAAATCTTTGTTGAAGAAACTAGGAAAGAAGAACCCCAGACTAATTCCAACCAATACAGCCATTGCTAGTTTCGCTGGAGACAAACAGATGGCCCAAGGTATTTTGCCGATCAACCTAAGTGTGGGAACCAGGGACTACATTACAGCATTCTTCGTTATCGACAACAATGCTAAGTATAATGCTTTACTTGGAAGAGATTGGATTCACACCAACAAATGTATGCCTTTCTCTTTACATTAGAAAATCATGATGGCCTTGTGCAATGGAGAGACGGAGGAGATCAATACAGATCCTCAACCCTTCATAGCTTATGCAAATTTCGTAGAGGCCAAATTATATACTGAAGGAGTGGCACCACTCAGTATACTGAGAAAACCTAATCGATCAGCCGAAGTGACGGCTGATGAAGAATTTGCACATCTAAAACACTTGGTCCAGGAGAGTGCTGATGAAGAGTTTGTCATTAAGGATGGCAATGATGCCTGGTTGTAGGTAAAGAGATTAAACCCAAGAAGCCAGGCCTTTGGCTCTAATTAAGTTCTCAGTATTGGATGTAAAATCAATAGTCCAGAAAATGCAAGAACAAGAGAAAGAAGCCATGATGATTGATTGTAAGAAAGAATAGCAACAGGTCAAATTTTTTGCCTTAGATAAATATTGTGCTTTGGACATTGAAACAAAAGTCCAGGAGATACAGGAGGAAGAAGCCTTGTGGACAGACTTTGTCTATGAGGAAGAGGGTAAAGATGTTGAATCAAAGAAACTGGTAGTAGAACAAAGCAAGAAGATTGCTTCGAGGTCAGAAGGAATCAAAGAAGGAGCATCAGTAAGTTCTCAAATACAAGACCCCTTGGAAGAAGTAAATTTAGGAGAAGGTTCTATACAACAACCCACCTATATAAGTGCTTGGTTGAATGCTCTTCACAGGGACCAATTGTTGGTTGTTTTGAAGAAATATAAAGAATGTTTTGCATGGTCTTATAATGAACTACCAGGATTGGATAGGTCATTAGTAGAACATGGGCTCCCTATGAGGCCTAATTTCAAGCCATACAAGCAAAAATCAAGAAGAATGAGTCCAGAAGTGATTCAGAAAGTTAAGGAGGAAATTCTTAGACTCGTCAAGGCAGGCTTTATTAGGACAGCCAGGTACGTTGAATGGCTATCCAATATTATGCCTGTAGTTAAGAAGAATGGTAAAATGAGAGTATGCATCGATTTCAAAAACTTGAATCTAGAAACTCCAAAAGATGAGTATCCTATGCCTATAGTAGATTTGTTGGTAGACAATTCAGCAGTGCATCAAATTTTGTCAATGATGGATGGGCACTCCGGTTATAACCAAATCTGCATTGTAGAGGAGAATGTCCACAAGACAACATTTAGATGTCCTGGGAATATTGGCACCTTCGAATAGGTTAAAATGCCATTTGGCCTGAAGAATACTAGAGCTACATATCAGAAGGCTATGAATACTATCTTTCATGACCTCATTAGAGGGTATTTAGAGTGTTATATTGATAACATTGTAGTGAAATCCCAATCCATGAAGGAACATTTGTTTCACTTAGAAGCAGTTTTTGAAAGAATGAGAAAGTTTAAATTGAAACTCAATCCTCTTAAATATGCTTTTGGCGTATCATCTGGAAACTTCTTGGGCTATTTAGTGCACAAGAAAGGAATACAGATTGACCAGAATAAAGCCAAAGCCATCATTGAAACCAAACGTCCATCAAGTAAGAAAAAATTATAAAAGTTCCTTGGACATGTTAATTTTCTTCGGAGATTCATTTCTAATACTACAAGGAAAACTAAAGTATTTTCTTCCTTGTTAAGGCTAAAAGATGAAGAGGAGTTTGTGTGGACAGCAGAGCATCAAACTACTTTCGAAGGAATCAAAGCCTACTTGGCCAACCCTCCAGTGCTGATGCCACCAAAGGGTGATAAGCCCTTAAAGTTGTACATAACTACAGCAAAGGATTCATTGGGAGTTTTCTTAGCCCAAGACAATGAAGAAGGCAAGGAGCAAGCTGTTTATTACCTTAGTAGTTTTCTAAATTCCTGTGAATGTAAATACTCAGCTATAGAAAAGCTGTACCTTGCATTGTATTTTGCTACAATGAAATTAGGATACTATCTTTTGCCTACAACTGTCTTGGTAATTGCAGCCACAAATTTGGTTAAATATATGTTATCTAGACCCATGTTGAGGGGAAGAATTGGTAAATAGATACTAGTTTTATGAGAATTTCATTTAGAATACATCCCCCAGAAGGTAGTAAAAGGACAAGTTTTAGTTAATTTTTTGGCAAACCATCCATGTCAAACAAAAAGCCAAAAGATGATAGAACTTGTAATGGCTAGTGTTGAACCATGGCAAATGTGATTCGATGGATCAAAAGCCAATGGTTTAACTGGAATTTGTGTAGTAATTAAGTCACCACAAGGAGTAGAAACCACACATAATTTCAGAGTATATGAAATTACTTGTTCCAACAATCAAGCTGAATATGAAGCCTTAATAATGGGACTGGAAATACTTTTTGGATTACAAGCTCATGCAGTTGACATAATTGGAGATTCTCAATTGGTAGTTAACCAGGTGAAAGGGATTTTCAAATGTCAAAGTGTAAGCATGTTGCCATACTATGTTGTTGTATTTCATCTGCTTTCTCAATTTCATATAGCAAATGTAACTTATATCCCAAGATTCTTGAATAATAAAGCTAATGATATGGCTCAGGAAGCTTCGAATTTCAAGGGAAGGAATGATACTCAAAGGGACATAAGCCAAACAACAAATCAGAAAGTAATACCACCCTTAAATAAAAAGAGTGTAGTCTTGGAAGTCAATTATAATGATTTACAAGAACAAGATTGGAGGCATCCAATAATGCAGTATCTGGCTGGCCTATCTTCGAAAGCCAGCAGAAAAATTAAATTGCAAGCTATGCAACACATAATGTATGGTAATGCTCTCTACAAAAGAGGGGCAGATGGTTTATTATTAGAATGTTGAGGTCCAAGGAAAGCATTGACATCAATGGCTGAAGTTCATGAAAGCATCTGTGGTGCTCATCAGCCTGGTGTGAAAATGAGATGGCTACTTCAAAGACATTCCTACTATTGGCCAACCATCCTTAAGGACTGCATAGAGTATGCTAGAGATTGCCAGGCATGCCAAAGGCACGGCACAATAAGGCATGTACCCATAACTGATCTGCATGCGGTTGTGAAGCCTTGGCCATTTAGAGGATGGGCTATGGATATGATAGGAAAAATACACCCACCCTCTTCGAAGCATCATTGTTTCATCTTAGTGGACACAGATTACTTCACTAAGTGGGTCGAGGCTAAGCCATATAAGACTGTAGACCAGACTGAAGTCATTGGATTCATTAAAGATTTGATCCACATATTTGGTATCCCACAGACTATAACTGTTGATAATGGGACTGTATTTGATATGAAAATGGTAAAGTCTTTTGTGGCAGAGTTTAGAATTAGCCTTGTTAATTCTACTCCCTATTATGCACAAGCCAATGGTCAAGCTGAATCATCCAATAAGTCTTTGAAAAAAGGAATACAGAAAGTTGTGGAAGACAATCCTAGGGATTGGCATAACTTATTGTTAGATATATTGTGGGCTTATAGGACTTCTCTGAGGTCAAGCACAAGAATCACTCTTTATACCTTAGTATATGGGCATGATGCAGTGCTACCTGTGGAAATTAATGTTAAGTCCTTTAGGGTGAGATGCCAAAAGCAGTTAGATCTTGAGCAATACCATCAGAGTATGTGCTTGGAATTAGAAAGTATAGATGAAGCTGGGATTCTAGCATTCAATAGCATTCTTTTCCAAAAGAAGAAAGCAGCCAAAAACTATAATAAGAAAGTCAAGCACATTAGTTTTGATGAAGGTGATTTGGTATGGAAGATAATACTCCCAATAGGGATTAAAAGTCACAAGTTTGGCAAATGGTCACCTAACTGGAAAGGACCGTATTGAGTTCATAGAGTCTTGCCTATGGAAGCACATCATTTGAAAATTTTGAATGGATATGTACATCCCAAGAAATTTAATGGCAGATATTTGAAGCCTTATTATCCAACCGCATGGGAAACACAAGGAATAGAATAAGTGCTAAATAAAAGAATATGGCAACACTCAAATGATAAATAAGAATTTTTATTTCATAAAGAGTTGAGTGCATGTAGCCATAGATTGGCCCAGAAGTCAGTATAATGTCTCAGTTGTTCTTTTATAATAGATGCTCTATTCTAAAGTGATGAGAACAATTGAATAGCTGTAGCTATCTCCTACTTTCGATCAACCAGTCCTTGATTGGTAATCTACAATTTGGTGGTAGTTCGATCTAAGGCTTGGTTAACTGTTGATAACTCGTCTTCAAGTTGAGTTTTCTTCTCCAATAGTTGAGCTCGAAATTGGGAGACAGAGGAATGTTGTTTCTTCAATTCTGACACCTCAGTATGTACTTTGGAAACAAAGCTCCAATCCCTCACCAATTTCTCCTTTGCAGCCTTGGTAGCATGGCAAATGTTGATGTAAAAATCGATGGTGGTTGTCACCTGAGACAAATGACCTGAGACAGTCATGCCGGATTGCTTAACAATCTTGCAACACTGGAGGAAGCCATTTCTTATTATAGGTCTTTGTAAGGCTTCGAAAGGAATCCTCGAAAAGGATGTCAGCAGCTCCAGACAGCTGTCCAAGTCTATCAGAGGCAAGAAAGTCTTACTACTGGTGGAAGAACTCTCAAAAATTTCTAGCAGAGAATCAGTCAGAACTAATGGCTCAGTCTCATTGTTAGCCATTGGAGAGGTGGAAGGTATGTCGAAGAGACTAGCTAGTCTAGCTTCGAAGATGTCCACCTCATTCGTGGACATGGAAGGAGCAGAAAGAGCTCTAGTAGAAGGAAGAAAAGACTGCATAGGAATAGGAGAAGATGGTGGAGCATCTTTAGCAGTCTCTATAGTTCTGGCCACCAATAGATCGAGGGAAGAGGGGCTGGAACTAGGCAGAGATAATGGACCATGAGTTAGAGAGTTACCAGTACCCTCTCTATAGGAATTAGTTATCAGTAAAGATGATGTTACCGCTGGAATTTCCTTAGGTAGAGAAGGAGAAGCAAGGTTTGAAGGGAAATCAAATTGAGTAGGATTGAAAGATAAATAAGGGAAGTACGGGGGTAAGCCAAAAGAAAGAGATATAGGAATACTTGGCTGCAAGAAGAGTATGGAAAATACAGGGCCAAAAAGTGGAAGTATTATCTGAATAGGCCCCACATTTTGAGGTTGTTCAACTTCAACCGAAACTAAAGGAGTCCTTATTGGGAGGATAGGTACAGTAGTTGTCACTGTAAAAGAAGAAGTACAAAACAATGTTAAGTCTCAATATTAACAATTTGGGAAAAGAAAGTGGAGACATAAAAGGAAATTACTGGTTTCGGAGGTGGTGGCAATAACGGGAGAATTACGGAGGGAATAATGCTTAACAGTGTGTTGTCTTCTCACTGTCTCCCTTTGGGTTGCATCAGTGGCAGCTGCTTCATCCCTTAGTAATTGTTGCTATCGCATTTACTCAGCTCTTTGAAAAACAATTATTTATTTGGAGTGTTCCTCCTCTACTACTTTGCCAGCTGCCTCATAAGTGGGGTCTTCGACCAAATCAGAAGGAAAGACAATCATCTTCTTTCTCTTTTTTTCTCTACAGTGGTATTTCCTGCTCTTTCTCAATCTCTCTCTCTCTGTCTCTTCAATCTGAGACTCAGACTCTTCAAGAGTGAGTATTAGCTTCCATTTCTTTTTCTGCTAATGTTTGTCTTTGAGAATAGCTAGAGCTTCAGCTCTTTTAGGAGATTCTTCTTTTGGAGACACTATACCAAGAAGTATGAATGTAAAGGAAACAGACAGAAAAGTCTAACAAAAAAGAAGCCTGAAAATACATACCTTTTTTCGAAGCAGCTCTGGTAACTCTAGTAGGAGGGGGTGAGGCTGCAAGAACAGTCTTGGTAGCTGTGGAAAGAGAGGGAATGTTCCCGGCTGCTTTTGGTTTAGCCTTAGAAGGCACACCTAGTCCTATTAGTAAATCATAAGGATGTATTGCTAGATGCACTTCCATAGTGGCTGTCCACCAATTTTGAAATCTCTTTAAAGCCAAGCCAGAGGGAAGGAAGGGACAAATTTGAACTCACTCAAATCCTTCAACAGTTTAAATGTTGCCTCCTTTAGTTTAGATTTGGGTACTTTTAGGTCTCTAGCTGTGAAATGGACATTCGAGAGACTGCAAAGTGGAATGGGAATCCCTTGAGTAAGCCCAAATTGCTTGGTAAACTAGGAAGGGCAGTATACCTCAGATATGCACTTATAAGCTCGAGGGTTTAAAGTGCCAATAAAAAGTTCCCTTGGCAACAAAATAGAAGCCCACATGTCATGGTGCGACAGAATGGAACACTGTTTATCAGCCAAGAATGTCTTCAGCCAAATTGGCTCCTTATTGGCATCAAAGAGAGAGAAGAAGGTGGCAGTTGGGGAAACATGGAGCTGATGGAAAAAAGTAAGATAGTAAGCAAAAGAAGTGGGATAGAGGGCAATCCTGGCATATTTTTCTCCATAAGTGTTTGGATCTTGAACTAAGAATTTTAAGCACTTGGGGTGCAAATCAGTAAACTAAGTAAAAAGCCAGAGTTGAAGCACCCAGAGGGGACCTCCTTAGTTGATATCAAGAGGCTTCTCATAGAATTGAGAGCAAGCTCTATAAACATGGCCTAAGAGATAAGGGGCTAAGGCTATGCATTTCTTCAAAACAAGGGCCTTTGCAAGTAGAGCAAATTCAGGCATAATTCGTTGGGATGATGTACAAAAAAGAAATTTACACAACTAATATAAAATAAAGGAGAAGAGTTCTCGATCGCCTACAGGACCCACCTTCTTGTTTTTAACCTTTATGAAATCACTAAAAGAAGAATTCAAAGGCGGAAGAGAAAATTTAACCGAAAGGTCTGGGTAACTGGGTGTGAAAGGGGTTCCAAGGGGCGAAAGCCCTAAGAGATGGCAGATATCAAGAACGGTGGAAGCCATCATACCACAATGAAACTAGAAAAAGTTAAAAGCCATGTTCCAGAAACAAAGTGCGTCAAGAATTAAAAAAAGATCTTCAGGGATAATAAACCTGGAAAGACGAAGGGTATCGAGGATGCAGAGTTCTTGTAAGTCTCATTCTCTTATAGGCACAACCCTGTCGTACCACTCCTTCCATTCAGCCCTCAATGTTGGCCAGCAACGGTGAGGTCGGTTCATTCTCCAATTTCCCCAGTCGAGCCCCCTTTCATAGAGAAGAAAGTGGTCCTCCAAACGAGGGTATAAAGCTGGAAGTTGAGCGGGAGCTTCTCGAAAGATGGGACCTAGGACATATTCTTGTTTGTCGCTATGGCGAGGAACAAAGAGGCGTCTGTCTATGGCACTTGACCCATCAGCTGTAAATTTGGCGATCTGTTCCTCAATACATCTTTTCAAAGCCATGGTTAGGCTCATACGTTCGCCAGACGGTACTTTCAGTGAAGAAGAATCCATTGGTGACGAGCAGCAAGGAACAAAGGATTAGTATAAAGGAAGGGTTTGTGTATTCAATAAACGAGTGAATTCAGAGCACGAAATAAAAAGGGTTTTAAAACCTTTGTGTTCGAAAAATATATCGTGGAATTCGTAAAGAAGTACTAAAAGTACAGATACAAAGAGTTTTCCTCAATATTGATACTTTGGAGGGAAACACATCTCAAATACTGATGTCAGCTTTGAAATAACACATTTGGCTTCAAAACCAGATTTTGGCGCAAGAGTCAAATAACAAACGGATTCGAAACTAGGAAGCCGGCTTCGAAGCACATTCCACGCCTAAGGATGCAAGAATGCTCAAGTATTTGTTTACTTCAAAAGGATTGAGAACCTGTTTTAGGGTTTCCTAGTGAGAATAAATCCTTCGAAGCAGAACTTGGAATCCCTCAAGGTTAGGAATGGTTTATTCTAAGTTCCAAACCAATATTTGATTTGATAATATCCAGGATAGATTTCTCTTTTAGAATAAAACAATGCAGTCACTAAAGGAGGCCTCCATGTTTTTGAAAGTATAAACTGATGTTCGAAGCAAAAATGATCAATTTAAAAATGATTGATCGTACTAACCATATGGTAAATATAGAGATGGCAATTTAAAACCGGCCCGATGGGGACCCAACCCCCCGATCCTTAATTGAGTGGGTTTTCCCTGAAAAATACCCTCGACGAGACGGGGATGGTGATTAAAAATCAATCCCCGAACAGATTCAGGGTGGGGACGGGGATCAATGTTCCAGTCCCATACCCGGCCCGGCCCCGTCCCCGATCCCCGGCCCAGTTTTATCCTCGATGTTAAATTACAATTTTACCCTTACATATATATATAAACCAGGTCAATCAGTCTCTCTCAGCTCTCATTTCTCTCTACCCTTTTTTTTTTGTTACAGACATTTCTCTCTACCCGTCTCCGTCTCTCACTGACTTCTTTCTCTCTCTCAGATCCACCACTACCGCCGAGCCTCGCACCACCACATCGCAACTCTCATCCACTCCCTCTCTCTCGACGAGCCTCGACACCACAGATGAGATCTTTTTTTCTTTTTCTTTTTTCAGATCTGTCTCAGATCTAATTCACATTTTATTTTTGTTTTAGATCTGTCTCAGATGAGTTGTATTTTGTGATGATGTTGTTGATGTTGTATTTTCTGATTGTTGATGTTGTATTTTCGGATGATGTTGTTTATGTTGTTGTATTTTCGGATGTTGTTTCAAATCTGTTTCAGACCATTAATAATTTTGTTTTAGATCTGTTTTTAGATGATGTTGTAGTTGTTGTTGTTGATGAGTTATTTTCTAAATTTTTTTTTTTTTTTTAGCCGGGGAATGCTTGGGGTCGAGGAAACTCGATCCCTGTTGGGGGTGGGGGTGGGGGCAGTGATAGGTTCCCCGTCGGGGATCGGGGCCGGGGCCGGGGGAAATTCTACCATCGGGGATCGGGGACGGGGAGTGCAATCCCCGGCCCCGCCCCGTTGCCATTCCTAGGTAAATATGGTTAAAACGAGCTTTAAGAAGCAAGGTTGTTGAATTCGAGGCTCTAATTCTGAAAGGGGACCTCCATATATTAGAAGAAGTCAAATTGGTTTCCAAATATTTCTTTGATTGTCAAGTTTCGAAGAGAAAATGGGTGAATTCGAAGCCATAATTCTGATTGGTCCTAGATAAGTGGAGTAAAATTAGACCATACCAAGTAAAAGAAATCTTTCCGCTTTATTAAGATAAGTATGATTGCATCAAAAGCCTTGCCTAGGCACATATTCAAGTTCATAAAAGTAATGAATAGAATAAATAATAAGTTCATGGAACTTGTTCCAGCTATGGTCAATTAGCTTATGTTCTTTCTTTATTCTGTCTTCTATCTTCTCCAGGCTAGGATGCTGAAGTTGATATGCTCTTACTCAGTAAAAAAGTTTTTCAGCTTTTATTTCAAACTATGTCTCTTTTAGCCCTTGTTCTGTGTCATCCATATCTAGGTCATCCCAGTATGCAGAATCTTTATTTTTGAAATCATCGTATTCATCAACGAGGTTCTCCGCTTCATACTGGATATGAACTTGATTGGCTGAGATTTGGTCCAAGGACTGAGTAGTGGCGACAGAATTGTGATGCCAATGAAGGAGTAGGGAGAGTTGGTCCAAGAACATTTGAAGTTCTGCTTGGGCGATGGGGTTGAGAATATGACTCCGGGTCATAATGTCACAAGCCCATCGAAAGTTCTTGAGAGGAACATTGTCCTCAAGAACATTGAAGGGCAAATGGGAAAAGGCCACAAGCAAAAGTTGGGCTTGCTTTCGCTGATCTTTAATAGAAAGAGATGGAGGGTGACAGAAAGGGAGAAACTGGTCCTCAGAGAGAGTATACCTCAATTCCTCCATCCAGTGAGGGTCTTGTGGAAGAGGAGGTGCAGGAGTTTCCATCTCGAAAGTAGGAGGAAATCGGGGGCTATTGACGATGTCAAGCCAATCAGAAGAGCAAAGTTTAGCCTTCTGAGCCAAGAATGAAGGGTTATACCCTTGTGCCTCTTCCGGGCGAGGAGTGGCATGTACTATTTTCGTAGGCGTGGAAGATGTGTACCATGCTACGAGTAGGTTGTCTTCCAAACAACGTCGGGGGTCGATGGGCACGTGGGGATAAACCACCTAACTCCGAGCATCGGAAGGGAATTCTAGAGGGTCAATGAACTCGACAAAATGATGGTTGACTCGCTCTCTTAATTCCGACCAGCTCCCCCAATCAGAAGCCCCAGAAGCGTTAAAGCTTCATCCCACCCAAAAGGCTTTGGGTCAGAGAAGGAACTTCCCATGTCCATATTTGCAAATTTCTAAATCAAAGGATTATGGACAGTCTGTTCGTAATCCTAAGGTTGATAATTTGCAAAAGCTTCCATGACTTGAATATAGGAAGGTACGTAAAGGTGGCTAATCAATGCATAAAGAATCTTTCGAGGACGAACGATATTGTCAAACAACTCTTCATATGCTTGATCAAGACAAGAAAATCTCTGTTTATCCATGAGAACTGAATTGGACTTTTCGAATACTGAGATAGTGAGCTTGTTTTAAGGGATCGAAGAGGAGTTAATGCAAATGTTCATCAATGAATGATAGTTGTGTTTCTAAAAATGCAAAGCCCATGCACATTCTAAGACATGGGAAAATACCTTGATCCACTAATATCACCAAGTATTGGTTATATTGGTGCAGGGGGTAATGTTGGCTATATATTTTGTACGGGCCAATCACAGTTCGACGCGTGGCAAAATAAGGGCAATACGGGAAGACAATTCAAACCTTCGATCGTGATAGTACACGTGGCAGTTAGTATTGGTTCTTACAAGGTCTATATAGCACTAGATCAGCAAAGAGATGTAAAGTGACGTGGCCTTAACGGTTACTCATATATTTAAATTCAAAATTATAAGGGAAACCTAACTGCATATGACATAGTGGAGCTAACTGCAAGGAAGCATGATCAGTGATCATGGAGGGATGGTTCGACGGTTAGAAGTCCATTTCGACGGTTGTCATTAAGAAGTATAAAGAGTAGAGAAGGCCTCAGGGAGACGCCCAGACTCAGATCCATAAAACCAGTTTTATTCTACTTTATTTCTTTTCCAGTTTTTACATTTCTTGTTCTTTACATTTCCGTACTTCAAATTCCTGCACTGCATTTCATTCATAGGAGTAGTTTTCAAGTAGCTTATTACTGTAAACCTATATAAGGCTGATTTGGATCTTTATAAATCTTTCATTTTGCTTAATGAAATACTACAATGTTCTTCATTTAATCATTGTTCGCTTAATTCTCCTAAACTAAGCCACCAGTAAAAGTCCTCTTCATTGAGGCTAAAAGAACTAAAACACAATTGTCTAATAATTGGTTTGCAATTAACATTCTGTAAGGACTGATTGATTCTTGCTGGCATGCTAACAATTATAAAAATAACCTTCGAAAGCCAAAAAAGCCAACAGGTACACTAACTAGTACACTAATTGGTACATGTAGCACCACCGTTCTTCAACCATCAAGCCATCCAAAAATTTACCATGGTGCTATATGCACTAATTGATATACCAACTAATGTACCAACATACCTTATGTTATTATTACTGACCTCACCCATTATACAAATTACAAATATCCAAAACCTCTAAAATTATACCACATCATCTGTTAGTGCACTAATTGGTATACCAATTGATACATATAACATTATTCAAAAATTTAAATACAAAATTGTAAATTTAGACTGAGAGAAATAATTATAAAAAAAATATGATTTAATTTATATATATATATATAACCACTGTAGTATCGATCATCTCTCTAAACGTGACATTTCTTCAGCACCAGTTCAAGATCATCCATTTTCTTTCCTGAATCCGTCAAGGTGCCAAATTCATATAGAAAATCAATTTAAGTTTGAAATCAAATATTCTTAGGAGTAATTTCATTCAATAGAGATTTAGTTTCATTAAATTTAATTTGTAGAGATTTTTTTTTTAATTGTTTCATACACTTAAATTTTTAGTTAATGGTCAAATTTTTTGACATGACATATTAATATGACATGAACCGGATACGAATTAAAAATGATACAACATGATAACACAAAATAATAAACAGATTAAGTTAGTGTTGAAATAATTCTGACACGACACAAATACGACTCAACACGATATGATGCCTACATGGATTTAAAGCTAGTATATATATAGGATCCATCCAAGGTTTTAAATAACGGTGACGGTTACCATAATGGTAGCGATAACGCTGACGTAGTTGATGGGTGTAATGGTCGTAGCATAACGGTATCAGCAACCAGGAGGCGTGAATTTTTTTAATCCTTCGCACAACTTTAGAAAAACATACCGATATGCATGTTTTTATTTCAAAATCACATTTAGTGAGATTCAAAATGATTTTTAGTATTTTTTTTTAATAAATATGATCCAATATATACACTAATTTTTATATTAGTTTTAACTTGCTATGGATTTTTCTATTGTTGAATTTATTTAATTTTCTTTACTTTACTAATTATAATTATGAATAACTTTTTCGATTTGTTAAGAAAAGGAAATGAAGTACGTTTAATATTAAAAATAATAGTCTTATAAATAGAAGTTCAAAATACAAAATGTCTAATAATGTAAAAGTACATAACATGAAATATAAATTTTGTTGAATAAATTTAACATAAAAGATATAGATATAAGTTCATATTCAAATATAATTAAGTAAAAAAGTAATGAAAACATAACATATACAAAATTCACTAAAAGAAGAAGAAGAAGTATAACGGTTGTAACAGTGTTGTAGTAGCAATGTAACGGCCGCTACGACCTTTACATAATAGCGGCAGCCATTACGGTAATGAATTCCTGTCACACTATAATAGTGGTTGTAACGGATAGCACTAAGCACCACAACCTTTACATAATGACGTTACGTAATATTTACGGTCGCTTTTCAAAACCTTGAACCCACCATTTTAATAATAGTCGAATTTACTATGCTATGTAAGAATCCACATAGAGGTGAATTTTGTTGAACTATTTGGGTAAATATATAATGGCACTCTTTTAACTTTTACCTTTGGTAAAGTTTTATGATAAAATAACTTGAGTTTATTTTAACTTATAAATAAGTTGATTTCAAAAGCTGATTAGATGGGATTCTTAATTTTCATTTAGAGAAGCTATTTTTGTTGAAAAAATATTTTAAAATCGTTTGTTTTCCCTGAAAAGTTACCATCGTGCTCGTATGTAAACAACCCACCCCCCTTATTAAAAGCTATAATATAGAGGCAAATGTTAAAAGAGTGTTCTTGAGTATTGCTTAATATTAAAATTGATGTAAAAAAGTGTATTGAAAACATGGTTAAATATTAATTTATAATCACAAATGTTAGACACCTCAAAATAAAATTACCAACGGCTCCAGAATTATTATACTCTTATAGTCCAAATTTACCGGCATAACAGTTGAGCATTCATTGCACGGGTCTCTTTTCCTAGTACTAGGATACTACAAAAATAAATAAATAAATAAAATAAAATTAAGGTTTTAATGACCAAAATTTAGAGACAAAATTATTTTTTAGGAACCAAATATTTTTGTTGCAAAAAATATGTTATTATATTTTTAGTAACGAAAATTGTACATTAGTGATGAATTATTATCCTTTTGGGACCAAATTTTTCGTCTCAAAAAATAAACAATTTTGAGACTAAAATATTTTGTCCCTAAAAGTCTATTTATTAGTGACATTTTCAAAATTTTGTTGCTAAAAGGCTTATTTTTTTTCTTTTTGAAACGACTTTTTAGCGACTATGCTCACTGCGGTAGCAATTGATTCATAAAAGTCTTTTGCAATAAAATTTTTACTTTTAGAGATAAAAAAATTTAGTCTCTAAAACTCTTATCTATACTATATATTAAGCAAAATGGGGTTTTTAACCCCAAGCCTTGTAGGAGCTCTAATCTCCCAATCTCAATTTCCTTATTTTTTGATTTAAAAAAAAAAAAAACTAAGCATTTATTAATTTCTCCCAACTCCCAAGTCTTACCCTCATAATAACACTTTAATGCATTAAGAACAAGCATAAAATAAATTCTTTGAAATCCAACACATATAAATTCCTTAAAAAGTCCCAACACATATGATTATTATCCCTCAAATGCATTAAGAACAAGCATAAAATAAATTCTTTGAAATCCAACACATATGAATTCCTTAAAAAGTCCCAACACATATGATTATTATCCCTCATAATAACACTTTAATACATTAAGAACAAGCATAAAAAAAATTTCTTGAAAAGTCCAATACATATGATTATTATCAAAATATTAAACTTTAATATAATATAATAAAAAAAAGATATTTAATTCCTTAAAAAGTCCAACATATATGATTATTATCAAAATATTAAACTTTAATATAATATAAAAAAGGGAAAAAAAAAGATATTAAAAAAATATTTAAAAATCACAATTCACATATATAGGTAATTGTACATACAATCTGTGCATAGCACGAGTGATATGCTAGTATATTGTAATGGGATTGTACAAACAATTGATTCACTAGTAGAAACCAACCCAACCCGACCAATTTGACCCACATCTAGAGCCAGATTCATTATTAAACAGCAATGCTAGGTATCATGAAAAGTCTTTCATGAAAATCATCATGAAAGATTTGTGACCTTTAGATTACATGTAAAATAAAACACCACACACTAATCAATGTAATCTAAGAGTCACAAATCTTTCATGATCATTTTCATGAAATTTTTTTCATGATTCCTAACATTTCTCATTATCAAATCTGGATGTCGACCGAGTTTTGGGTTTTGTAGGTGATAATCTGTTTAAATTGACCCAATACTACCTCGTCTTGTAATTCTTCAAATCAATTCTTAACATCGAAACTAGGTTTTTCTGCAAACACTCCAAAATTCATAGGTTTTAATAGGGGTGCAACTTGGGTGGACTCAACCCAAGCAATCCAAATCCCAACTCGATTTTTTTTAGGGCCTGAACAAGATATTCTCAAATTCGGTACGAGCTTGGACAAATATTCAAAAGCCCGAATTAAATTTGAACGGGCTTGGGCAAAGATATCAAACAACCCGAGCAGCCCGAAACTCGAATTATACATATATAGATATATAAAAATATTAAATATATCTATATAATAAAGCAGAACGGATTTTGAAAATGTGTTAGACACAATTGTCCTACTAGGACATTTCAAGGGTCATGATTTATTTGTATATTCACATGGATGGTTCAGATAACCCCTCAATTTTATATCAACATATATCTACACTTATTCCCGCCCAAATCGTCAGCCTCCTACTTCCCCACGTCTCCCCTCTATTCTATCTTTATCTCTCTCTTCTCACCTTCCCTCTTGCCCACGTCTCTTATGCCTTCTATCTTTATCCCTCTCCCTTCTCTGTTCTCATCAGTTTGTTCTTGCGACGTTCCTCTTCATCACCACTCGCAATCTGATCATTTATTATTGTAACCGACGCTCCTCTTCATCACAAGGTATTCCTGTCCTCCTCCCTCTCTCTATTGTATTTTTTGAATGATCAAGAACAACCTCCCTCTCTCTGTTGTATTTTTTGAATGATCAAGAACAGATTGTAGAATAGATTAAATGGGATCAATTCCACTTTAATCAGTTTGTTCTTGCGATCAGATTGCGCCGCTACTCATCATCACCACTCGCAAGGTTCCCTCTCTCCCATCTTGGTTGTTCCCTTCGCAAGGTAATTTTGGTCTCTCTCTGCTTTAGGTTTTTTCTCTTCTTCGAGTTTTGACAATTTTTTCTGACAGATCGAAATCACCAGATTAAATGGAAACAGATTAATTCCACTTTAATCAGTTTGAATTCCAATCAGTTTGAATTCTGTTTTCCCTTTTTGTACCAGTTTACAAATGTTCACTTTTTAAATGAGTTTCTGCAATTTAATGTGATGATCATCAGTTTCTGCAGATTGATTGATTAATCCCATTTAAGTTGATTAATCCCATTTAAGTGAATCAATTTGCAGAAACTGATTCGATTTTACTTTAATCCCATTCAAGAACAGATTGTATCTTTAATCAGTTTCTGAATGAGTATGAACAGATTGTATCTTTAATGAGTATGAACAGATTGTATCTTTAATCAGTTTCTAAAGCATTCATGTTAATCTACGAATCATGTATATATATAAAGAAGAAGGCAGAATGGGAGTGAGCATTCATGCATATATATATAAATAGCTAAATTTGTTTTTTATTGATTCGTAAATGGGTTAATCAAATACAATAGGAGTGAGCATTTAGTTTCTAAAATGGGTTTCACTTGATATATATATACATGAATGCTCACTTCAGAAATTGATTCGTAGATTAACATGAATGCTCTAGAAACTGATTCACTCCTATTCAGAAATAGCATTCATGAACAGATTGTATTTGATTTTTTATTTTTTATTTTTTTGACTTTTGTTAAAAAAATATAATAATTATAATTTGAACATGACATTTTGTCTTATTATATAGATATAGCCAATTTTATCTTTTATGTTTTTTTAGTCAAAAAGCTAAAACCAAACATAGCTTCATTTTTCTGTCTTTCTTTATTTCTTTCATGAACAGAAAGAATAATGATTATAAAAATAAAAATAAAAGTAAAAGAAAGAATTACATTTTTAAGAGTCAGAATTTTTTTTTTACACAAATATAAAAAGATACCCCACAACATTTTACTTACACCTCATCACATAATCACTTACACTTTATATATTTTTGTAATTTTTTTTCTTATTTCCACTGCACTGTAATTCTCCCAAAAAATTACGTGCATGCTTAGTTGGGTCTTTTCCTTTTCCTTTCTCCATGAAAAATCCTTTGCTTTTTATTGTCTCCCTTTTGGTTGGTTTGCTTCACAGAAGAAATTATGCAACAAGACTTATAAAAAAGATATTTTTTAAAAGAAGGTATAACAAATAACTAGACAAGGGTAAGATTAGCATTACATTAGAGACGCACGAGTGGGGAACTCATGAAACAAATGTAATATTGACACGTAAAATGATAAGCATATAGCATTATAGTTTTATACTTAAGCATCACATTTGACAATGAACAAATTTCCTAGGATGTCTGGCAAATAACAAACTCCTCCCCATTGTTTTTTTTTTTTGGAATTAACTTTTAACCATAAATAATAATATTAATGTACAATGAATGAATATACAGAGTTACAAACACAAAATACAAAAGGAATTCAAGTTTAATACAAACATTTGCGGAATTGACATCATGGCCAATTCCAACAGGGCTACAAGCTAGAAATTTGATCAGAACTCACATCTGACCCAATGGTAGAGCTCTTGAGATGGACTGCAAATGACTCTGCCAACTCAGCAGCATCTTGAACCCTAAGCCGAGTCCCCTGTTGTCTAACGACTACCTGCTGCAACCTTAGCTGCTACCGTACACATACCTTTCAAATCTGACACACCCCGTAATATACCATATAGAATTCCTGATGCATAGGCATCACCAGCTCCACAATGTCCACTGACACACATGGTGAAGGAGGGATATACACAGCTTCCCCTTTTACTCCAATGTAAGACCCTTTCGGCCCATCTGTAACTGAAACCAAGGGAACAAAATGGCTCAGCTACCTTGTGGCAGAAGCGGGGCTTTCCTTTGAGGAGAAATGACAGAATGCTCTTGCTTCATCACTGTTTGCAAACACAACATCTGCATAGTTCCCCATAATTTCCCTTAATGTAAATGTTCAAATGGTTAATGACGTAAAAACAAGGGACCCCACTTCCTATTCATTTAACGGAGACCCTGGTATAAATTGATATCAAACCAAAATTAGATACGTACTATATGACCATGTCAAAAAATTTGAAAATAACCTTTTTAACAGCCAAATTTGTTGATAAAGGAAACAGTCTGGAGCATTTAAAGTTGTAGGACTGACTGACCAATACTCTCTTCTGTGTCTAGGTCTCAGTTTGACTTACAGTAAAGAAAATTGCCTGAAAATGCAGTTCAAACAATGATTCGTAGAGTTCTTGCTTCACTTCTGCTCTCCAGGTAAATAGCTAAATTTCTGCAGTTGCTTCACTTCTGCTCTCCAAGTAAGATCCAACATAATTGTTCTTGCGAACTTCAATTGTTCTCTGTCAATTTTCTTCGAGTTTTGACAATTTTCCTTCAAATTGAATTCTGACAGATCGAAATCACACTCTGCTACTCCTTGGCATCAGCGGTATTCTTAAAGATATACTATCAGGTTCAGGCCTTGCTTCTAGCATTTCTGTATCACCTGCCTTAAACAAACCACCAGAGCAGGTAGTCACTGCATTCTGCCTTCTTCTTTTTCTTTCTGAATCTGGGATTATCTGCATCACTTTAATTTTACCAATAGATGCACCTTTTTGTAATTTTATTGGTGGTGCATATATTTGTTTTAAATGGTTGGCAGTCATTATAGCACTAAGAACACAAAGAAAATACCACAAAAGGAAGCACAACTTCTGTATTCATGTTAATCTTTTGTGAAGAAAAAAAAAAACCCAATGTAAATAGCTTTATTTCTGCAGTTGCTTCACTTCTGCTCTCCAGGTAAGATTCAACATAATTGTTCTTGCGATCTTCAATTGTTCTCTGTCAATTTTCTTCGAGTTTTGACAATTTTCCTTCAAATTGAATTCTGACAGATCGAAATCACACTCTGCTACTCCTTGGCATCAGCGGTATTCTTAAAGATATACTATCAGGTTCAGGCCTTGCTTCTAGCATTTCTGTATCACCCGCCTTAAACAAATCACCAGAGCAGGTAGTCACTGCATTCTGCCTCCTTCTTTTTCTTTCTGAATCTGGGATTATCTGCATCACTTTAATTTTACCCAATAGATGCACCTTTTTGTAATTTTATCGGTGGTGCATATATTTGTTTTAAATGGTTGGCAGTCATTATAGCACTAAGAACACAAAGAAAATACCACAAAAGGAAGCACAACTTCTGTATTCATGTTAATCTTTTGTGAAGAAAAAAAAAACCCAATGTAAATAGCTAAATTTCTGCAGTTGCTCTTCTCTGCTCCCAAAGAATTTTCATATTTTGATTGGAAAAAATATGAATGATATTTGGTGATTGGTGAAGTAGGCTCAGAAATTTTATCTTCCGAAATTGACACATATAGAGATGGGCTGAATTTTAAAAAATAATTCAATTACTTTTAGCTAATTGCAGTGAAGTATTTTATTTATTTATTTAAAAAGAAAGATAATAAGGTCAATTTATCCATTACACATATATAATTGCAATGAAGTATCTATATAATAAGGGATATTAGTGATTTTTCAAGATTTAGTGATGTCAATTGACCGATACTAATGTATGTGGCATAGTGGCATGATCTATGGTTCAATGCAACTGATAAAGTAATGAGTAAAAATAGACAAAATATTTTTTATTTTTTAAAGCAACTTGATGCTTTAGACAAAAAAGTATCAAATTGCTTCTTAATATAAAAATGTCTGATATCACATTATTTTGCACATATCTATCCTATCAATTTATACTATAATTCATGAATTTTCTTCTCTCTTTTTACCAAGTAGCCTTCTCTTCTTATGTCAAGTGTTAATTTCTACTAAGACTATTTACTTGACTTACTAAAAAATACTTTCATCACCTTTTCTATTGCATACGGGTAATTAATGATACGACAGTCATTGATGGTTAGCTTTAGGGGGATGACAGGAATGTTGAATTTTATGTGTTTGGAATTTCAGGAAATAAGGATTCATTTCAAAATGAAAAGTTTATGCGTGGCCGTCGATTCCTGGAAGCAGAGCTACAGGACATGGATCGGGTTCTTTCTAGCCAGTACGTTTGTCTTCCTCTTTTGTTCTTTGTAGTTTGAACTGGTCTTGAAGTTATTGCTATAGAATTTGAAACCTTAACCGAAGATACTTGTAGTGGAACAGACTTTTCTGTATTTCTGAAATATGGATAACCATATCTAAATTTTGAAAAATGCCTAAAAAATTTATGTTCCAACGGACAATTATGAAAACACATTGTGGTTGAGTCTTAACTTTCTGATATGAATGGCATTGATGTCTTCTATAATTTCTTTCTTGAATTTGATCATGTTGGTTTGAATTATTGTACTTGCTTCGGTTGTCATGACAACATTGTCAAGGCAGTTCAGTAGATAACAGTTGTTTGTGGGGCATAAAAAGGATATGGTCCTGTTCCCGTCAGTTTTTGAAACTGAGTGTATGTTGTATGCACATATTGTCAAATTGCCATGTGGTCTTCAATTAGCTATGTTCAATGTCAGTTGATAATATAGTCAAATTGATAACATGTTGATTGATAAATTTGAATTGCTTTTCCAGTATCTTATGTTTGAAATGGGTCATATTATTACTATGTCATCTCATTGATTAAGGCCACATGTTGAAGCATTCCATATGGATAGTTTGATCTGTGTTATCTAGGGTTCAATTGAGTCTGCACTCATGCAAGGTTATTACTTATTTGGATGAGCAATATGTACTAAATTTCATTTTAAACATGTTCTCTATCAGGAAACCAAAAATAAATAAATAAATAATTAGAATAAAAACAATTGTCTAAAACAGAAAAACAAGCGTAAAGTTATGAGTTATTGAGATTTTAACATCATAAGCGAATTTTTTTTGAATCTTCATATACATATTTGTTCAAATTATTTGAATATGACCATCTAAATTATTTTAACTTTGTCCCATATTTGAACTTTGTCCCATTACAATTATATTATAATCCTAACATTATTTACACTGTGCCTTCAGGCACGGGCATACGCTAGTATATATATAAATTATTAGCCATTACAAGATATTAAAGTAATTTAGATTGTTAAATTATATTGAATATATATTATATATACAAATAGCATAAAATCTTACTTTTTTTTTATTTTCACTCATAAATTGTAACAACTATTATAGCGGCATCTTTCTTACATTATATAAATTATTTGTTTTGATGGTATTAATGATTTTCTATAATAAAAAAAATGTAAATAGAGTCAAAGTTTAATAATTTAATAATGTAGCTAGAAAAACAAAAAACAAAAAAAAAATGAAATTGATTTACAATTCAGCAATTCAGGTTTAATTCGGATCGGGCTTGAGCAGGCAATCTCGGGTTACAATTCGGGCTTGGGTGGGCCTAGGCAGATCTCAGCACAACTTGGACTGGACTCGAACAACCTCCCAACCCGACCAAACCTGCCCGAGTTGCACCCCTAGGTTTTAATGGATCAAATCATTTTTTGCCATCATTTTGATTAGTTTGTAATATTTACACCGCATCATTCGTAACACAATTTTAATTTTAATAGTACTAGTAAATAGGTACGTGCGGTGCACGTGAATGTTGTGTTCTAGCCATTTGAATTTAAATTAAAATTTAATAGTAATACATGTTCTTCATTAAAGTTAAAGGTAATTACATTTCAGTAATTTTAAATTTCTTTCTTATTTGAATTTGAATTAAAATTAAATAATAGTACATGTTCTTTATTGACATTAGAAATTTTAAATTTTTTCATATGTTTTTTTACCATTTGAATTTGAATTAAAATTAGATAGTACATGTTTTTCATTGAAATTAGAGGTAATTACATTTTAATGATTTAAAATTTGTTTCCATCTTTTTTTTTTTTTTTTTTGGACGCAAAATAATAGTTAGTATATTAGATTATAATGCAGGTTAACGTTATTACATAGCCCTGAACTTAAAACCTTACTCACTTTGACACTTAAATTACTTGAGCAATTGTCTAAGGTCTTCTTACATTTTGTCTTACAATATAAATGAGAAGGTTGGAGAGATAACCATAATAGTTGCTACATTCTTCATCATATTTTCTTTTTATGTATATACTTATTGATATTGTAGTTTGAATTTCTAAATGTAGTTTGTAAAAGCTGTGCACATAATTTCTATAATTCTATCTGAAATTTGCCCTACTCACTTGAAGGGGGTGCTTTCCATTGGTCTCAAAATTAGTTAAGGTACATATAAACTGATCCGGACACCTGGTCATCAAAAAAAATTTGTTAACCTTTTTCTCACTTAGTTTTTGTACTCTTCTCATATGTCTGACATTTTTTATTATTTATTCATAAGGTTACGGTGTTTTCATGTGCTTCCAGTAATATATAGTTAGTAGTAACTATTATACAAATAGATAGTAGGCAAACAAATAAATCATATATATAGGATAAAAGGTAATTTTAGTCCTTAAAGTATGTACTCTTTGATATTTTAGTCCCTTAAGTTTTAATTTTGTCATTTTGGTTCTCAAAGTTGTCAATTTGGTCTTAGGTTTAATGTTTGTTAACAGAAATATGAATAAAAGATAATTTTGATTCCTAAAGTATACATTTCTTGTCATTTTAGTCCTTCAAGTTTTAAATTTTGTCATTTTGATCCTCAAAGTTGTCAATTTGAGTTAGTTTGGTCGTAGCTCAATTTGACAATTTTGATGACCAAAATGACAAAATTTAAAATTTAAGGGACTAAAATGACAAGAAATTCATACTTTATGTTAATGGACGTTAAATTTATGACCAAATTAACTCAAATTAACAACTTTGAGAACCAAAATGGCAAAATTAAAACTTAAGGGACTAAAATGAAAGAAAACACATACTTTAGGGACTAAATCTATATTTTATCCTATATATATTACCAAAAGAATCATGAATTCAAATTAAAAATTGCATAAACATCTTGTACTTGAGACACAATTAAAAATATAAATTATGAATAAAAACAAAATTGCATTGAATTGTTAAATTTAAATTGGCATACACAAAATTTCAAACACCTTAGATATACTAATATATTCTTAACTCATGTTCAAAATAATTTGTTATACAGTGCATGGTTAAAATTAAACCATAGACTAAGATCCATGCAAACTTATAATAAGAGTTGTCTACTTTCAGTGTCCATAGAATGGGTAGGTTGACAATTTATTATATTATAGCTTTTATTTTATTTTATTTCTTTTTTTGGTGGATTTGTCGGATATCGAGTTATCAAAAATAAATAAATAAATAAATAAAAGATTCTTTTGTCAATCTATACTATAGTGTTCTTCGAAAAGAAATCTAACACAGGCTTATAAAATCCAAGTCTAAATGCACAGATAAATTTTAGGAGAAATGTTGAAGAGAGAGAACAACCAATTAGAGCCAAGCAGTGTTGTTGTTACATTGGTCACCCAAGACGGAGAAAATGTCTGACTGATTTGCTCTTTGTTGTTCGACTGATTTTGGTGTATTTGTTGCTGTGTTAGACTGTCTTGGTTGTATTCTTTGTTGTTAGGTGGCCATGTTGGGTCTTATCTATTGTCTTTTGTTTGGTTTCTCACCAAACTGGACTTAGTGCTAGCATATGATTGGCCATTCAATTCATGCCAACATAGTTGGGATGAGTATGTTTCACTATGATGCTTTTTGCATTTAGACTCTCCTTTATTGTTGTATATTGTTGTTGTAATTGTCTCGATGATTATCGCATGCCCGGGGGTGCCCGAGCGCGTTAAATAGTTCAGACCCTCAATTTCTTTGATCTAATTTTATGAGTGCAATGTAAAACATAGATGAGAATCCAAATCCAGCAAATTTTATAGAAAATCCATTTTAGTGCAAACCATTGCTAGATATGGACTGCATCACCAGATCTCAAAGTCGTCCCCTAATATTTTGGAAAAATTAGGAAACCCGTGACTCATGCCAAGGCCACTGTTCGTCGTAACCAGAGATGTCTCAGTTTGGAACCTTAAGTATGAGGAAGGAAAGTGTAACATGCCCAGGAGGTACCCGCGCACGTTAAACAGTTCGGATCCTCGATTTCTTTGATCTAGTCTCATGAATGCAATGTGAAACATAGATAAGAGTCCAGATTTGACAGCTTTATAGAAAATCCATTTTATTATAAAATTATTGCCACAAATGAACTACATCACCAGATCTTAGAGTCACCACATAATCTTTTAGGAAAATTAGGAAATCCATGACTCGTGTCAAGGCCATTGTTCATCATAACCAAAGTTGTCTTAATTCAAAACCTTAGGTATAAGAGAGGAGGTCATTAATTAAGCACCCCTACTCAACCAATCAAAAGATTGACCTTTACTAACCATGATATGAATTTTATTTACTTTATATGTTCATGTTCCAATGATTAATAATCCTATTTACTATGTGAAGCATACAAGTATAGACTATGCCATTCACTTTGGAACAATTTGATTTCTTGTGTTTTGAAAGAGTTTTGAAAATGTACAACTCAATGAAAAGGAGTTTACAAACATGAAAATCAATATTATTCCAAATTAAGCGATACAACCTCTATCTACCGACATTCATACAGTTATATCAAGTAAGCAACTAGCCACATGGTAAAATGCTAAACATATTAAGGAAACACACACAAGTGGGATGCTAAAGCATAAAAACTTACATTTACTGACGTCCCATGAACAGCTACAAAACATAGTTAGCGAAATATGCATAATCTTATATACAAAATCCTAATGCAGTTCATACATGAAATGCAACTCAAGATTCGACTTCTAAGATATGACATGTGAATCATCTCAAGAACATGAGGTAGCGCACATAATCACATAGAAATTTATTAAATTTACAAATGCAAACTTAACCGAATCAAGATGCATAAAACATGGATGCAAAGCATGGATATAATAAAAATATATATATGATGCTTATGCACAAATAAGGAAAACAAGTAAGAGAATGGGATAGAAAGAAGCGAGGTGAGAAATTATTATAGCACTGTTAAATATTACAAACCCAAATAAAATGAGAAAAGAAAACAAATATTAAAAATATATATATATATATATAAATCCTCACAACTCTCAAATTAAAATAAATAAATAAATAGAAAGAAAACAAAGTCTTCATATGCCTTGGACATCACCGGAAACATGTTCGGTTCGCCGCTGGAAAGACTGCTCGGTTTTGTCTCAAGGTCGCGAGCACAGTGGGCTAAGGAAAAGGGGCTGGCCAGCCAAAGAGGCGAGATGGACAGCCAAGAAAATTAGCTGACTGGCCGAAATGTTGGCCGGCCGGCCAACTAGGCTATGCCAAGACTCTGTTTTGTTTAAAAGACCAAAGATAGAACAAACAAGGATATGAAAGCGATTCAGCTCATCACTTCCAGTTAGATTATAACAGATTATAAGATGAAATTAAGACAAGAAATAAGATGGAAATTAAGTTAAGAGACTTGAAACAAGATGGAAATCAACACAAGAAACTTAAAACAAGATGGAAAATACAAGGAAATGAAAGTGTGCGCAATTCACCTTCCAAGAAGAGATGAATTTCTTGATTTACAAACTTCCTTTTTGATCACCCTCAAGCTTAGGAAGTGTGTTCTCAATCCTCAATTCGAAACTAGAATGGAGCTCTGTGAATGTTTGATGGTATGTATGGTGAAAAAGTGACTAACTCTCTTATTTTTCCTCACTTTCGACAACACTCACTCTTTCCTTTGATCAATCACTATCGAAATTCAGCTATTTCAGAATTTTTGGAGTTGTTTTGGATGTATAAAAGGTGGAATTTCAGTGTGTATAAGCTATGAAAGGTGTATATGGAAGATAGAAATATTTTTTGCTCAAAACTTGAACTTTCTCTCTTTTTCTCACTCTTTTCTCTTCAATTTCGTGGTTCTTCTTTTCTTTACACAATCTGATGATGTATATAGGCAATGAGGAAGAGCAAAGGTCAAAGAGAAGGTGGGAGACAAGGTGGGGGATAAAAATGTGATAGGAGGGCAAAGTTTTCAAAGTAGTTAGATTAGATCCCTCTTTTATGGATGCAAACAAATTTCTTTTTGACAATAGGGGTGACTAGTTATGTATTTGGTGATATATGGATTGGCCAATAGGGTAGGGAAGTGTCCCATACCAGAACCAAAAAAAAAGTGCAAAAAATGCACCTTCTTTGCCTGCTAGTTTGAAGTAGTCAAATATTATTTGAGGGGAAATATAACACAGGGTGATGCTTTGGCAAAGTGGTTAAGGTTTAGGATGTGGAGTTTTAGGTTGGGGGTTCAAACCCCTTCACCAGCATTCTTGTTTTTTTTTTTTTTGGGTAAAGACATGTTAGTATCACATCATCAACATAGACCAATCTAGTCATGCCACGTCAGCGTCACAGTCAACTTTGATGAAATTCCTTGACTTAACAGAATATTCCACACCTTAACAGAATATTCGTCTTTTTAATGCAATATTCTATTGGAAAGATAATTTGTGGCTATTTTTGAGACAGGAAGACTTGTTCCGAATTAAAACATTTGGCCAAAATAGGTTTAGGGTTGGAAATAAAGCTCAAATTATATTTTCTTACTGAGGATTCCATGAGAAACACCTTCTTGTTTTCATCATCAAGTGATCAAAAGAAAGCGCCCAAGTCTTAGGGTCGATCAAAATGGAGTATCTACAGTTGCCCCTCTTTGACAAAACTCGGAGTCATTTCTTGATGTGAGTGAATGTCACAACCCGAAGATATCACGATCCAAACCCGCCCCCATAGGTTTCGCATCATAACCAACCAGTAATCCTGGGATTACTGAAGGCCTCTGAACAGACATATAAACATCCAAAAATACATTAGTCATACGTCACATATATGGGACAGTAAAATTTATACAAACATATAATGTCCATAGAGCTGTGCAAACACATATATGGGACAGTAAAATTTAAAACTTATATTCAGATATATGTGACGTCATAAATACATTAGTCATACGTCACCCAAGAGTGGATAAAGCAAAATGGGTCTTAGCCCTTTACAATGTCACAACCCAAATCCAGTATCCAAAGGTTCGGCGTCGCAGCAAGATAATAAAAATAAAATAATTCTAAAATTTTTGTACTAGTAGCGCAAGCGGATAAATTAAATAAATTAAAATAACATAAATGGGTACCAAAAGTTTATTAAAAAGAAAAATAGTCATTTGGGCTTTATTTTATTATAAGAGTCCGATCAAAAATACAGATAGTAATTAAAAAAAAAAACACAGCGATTTATTCTCCATCTTGACCCCGCTAAATCTCATCACCTAAAAGGGGTAACAGCTATAAGCACATGGCATAGTGAAATATATTATACTATGAGTATAGGGGCACAAAAATAACCACGGATAATTATTTAAGCTAAAGCATTCACATAACTTAATTTGAATAAACAAATTATTTAAGTGGTAGAAACTGAAATACAGAAATTATACAAATAACCACAACCACGATACAGAACAGAATAGAACAGAGGTCACTGGAGTGACAAACAGAACAAAGGTCAATGAATCCATGACAAACAGAGGACCACAAAGTGGCCAAACAGAAGCCAATGGTTTATTTAAGTCCCTCAAGGCGTGGGACTCCTCGTGCTGGTACTTACAGAAAATAATTGTTTATCAAATCATTGTCAAATAATTTCTAAAATTTAAACAAACATATCCATGGGTTTCAATTTAAGTAAATAGAGTTCAGAAAATAATCAACGTAATTGAATAGTAATATAATTTATAAAACACAAATTGCATAATATAAATTATGGTAACTCAACACATGTGTAAAATATATTATAGTAACTCAAAGTATAATATAACTCACCTTAAAATTACTCCTGAATTAGCCTTGACTCACTCCCCGTTTCTAAGGCTCCCCTACTACAGCACCAACCCTCTCTATTTATACACAACTAAGTGTGAGGCCCAAGCAACAGAAGCATACACGTAGGTAATTTCCCTCTTGCCACATGTCCTTGACCCTAAGTTTTTACCTCAAGAATTGCTCGAGAGTCACTTTTAACCCTTGGCTCACAGAAAGCTTACCTAGCCAGAAATCTTACTTGGCTTTTTATTTATTTATTTTTCAATTCTAAAGGTTATTACCTTCTTCGGTAATTCACAATGATCCCCCAAAATTATGTATGATTATAAATTAGGCTCAAGTCTAAAAGTCTCACAACCAAACTATAAAACATCACTGACCGCTTACTAAAATATTTAATATTCTCAAAGTGCGATGTCCCAAAATCTATCCCTTTGAACAATGTAATCTTTTAATTTCTAACTTTTTAACCCACAAGCTTCCACTATGCACTTTTTTTATATAATAAAGAATTCTATTTATTTATTAATTATTATATATATATATATTTCCTACTCATGAGTAATTGATATAATCACAGTATTGAATTAAATTGAAAAAGTTCAGGTGTCACGTTTCTCCTCTCCTTAAAAGAAGTTTGTCCCCAAACTTGACATACCTTGGTTTTCGAAGAGGTGTGAATATTTGGCTCGCATTTGTGCAATAACCCCGACCTGTAATTAGCTACTAATCAATGATTAAAGATGCTAATTGAGTGGATCAAATGAATTATGGGATTAATATGTAAATTGCATGATATTTGGCCTTCTATCTGTTACTTATAGAATATCTGTTTGGAATTCCACTTTAATATGTAAATTGAAAGCCTTATCAGCATCCGAAACCGAAATTCACTACACCGATATGTTATTTGGAATTTTTAGAACCATATGGCAAGTTTTATTAAAAATTGATTCAAAACGATTAATTAAGTCATATTTGGTTAGCCTAATATTCTAATTAATGTGTTTTTAGCACCATAAATATATATATGAGCCTTAACTCATTTTTGAGCTCAATTCTTTTCTCATCTTAGTGCAAAAATCTAAGGTTTTCTTTTAGAGAGAGTGTGTGTGCAATTCTAGAGAGAGAGATGAAGGAATTGAAGGAGAATTGAAGACCTTGGCTTAGATTCATCAAAACTAAGAAAGAGCTAGATTAATTCAAGACTATGGGTATGAATTCAACCGCTACATTATGAATCTAAGTTATCAACATGAAGATTATGTGTTTAAGGGTGTGTATTGAGCTTAGAAGGAAGATTTGAGTGGCAATTCATGCATGCATGTACATTTTCTTACAAATTGAGTATGATTTCCATGAATCCTCTCTTGCATGTTTGAAATTCATCTTCATTTGGGGAAATCATCAAGTTTCAAGTTGTTTTGTGGTGTTTGATCATGTTTTGGAATGCTCAAGACCAAGAAAACCCATACATGTTGTGTTCATGAACATTGATCATGTTTTAAGTTGAAATTGTGAGTTTTTAACAAACTCTTGGGCCATGATTTTATGAAATAATCCGTAATTTTTCATGTTTTACAAGTTTACTATGTTATCTCTAGTTTTGGGGCCCAAGAGATGTGTTTTGGATGGTTGAATTCGAGTTTTGAGCTTGGGAGGTCAATCTGGATTTTCCAAAAATTTGACCCATGCTCGAGCAGAGACTTTCATGGTCGAGCGTGAACCCTGAATTCATGCACCACGCTCGAGCATGGGTCGAACGCCCGTCAAGCGTAAAAATCTTGCATCCAGTACTTTTTAGAGTTTACAGTCCGCTCGAGCGGGGAAAGGCACGCTCGAGCGGAGATTCATTGTCTGCATGTCCGCTCGAGCGGGTAAACCCACGCTCAAGCGTAGACCTCATTTGACTAAGTGTTCCAATTCATGTTTTGGCATCCTTATTGCATCTTAGGCATTCCTAAGACCTAATTAAGCTTTGATAATGAGGTTATGGATTAGAAACACATTAAGAAAAGAATGTACTAAGTTCCGAGACTGCAAGTGTGTGTGTTTTAGGCAATGTGATAAGAAAGAATAAGAACCAATGTAATAAAAGCTAAGCCTTGATGGCCACTTGAATGTGTAATGATAAGACATGCTTGTGTTATGTATTTTGTGGTTGTAGGTCAAGACTCGAGGGTTGACTGACCATTGCAGGAAACCACTGTGAGTAACATTATTGTAAAGATACGTTCATATGATTTATGTTCCAAATGAGATATGATAAGTTACAATTTCTGAAATGATATCTGTTTTCGTGAACGAATGTTTCATGTTTGAAATCTATTATGGCATCCCTAGATAGTCCCAAGTCATGGAGGACAGCATGTTAACGTGGGTCCATGACATACATGTGATTATGAGATCTCGTTAGCTACTTCATTGTGGTGATATGTGTTTAATCGGTATCTGAAACCGATTACTCTAGTCGGAAGACGTTATGTGATGTGTTCTATGGGATGTACCATTATTATGTTCTGATATGAGAATGCTTATGCTGTGATTTGTTTTACACTTATGTCATGTTCGGATTTCGTTCACTAACCCCTTTACCTTAATGTTATTCGCTGGGCTATAGCTCACTGTGTGTATATATATGTATAGGTGGGCATGTTGGAGATCGAGCCTAAAGGCTTTTGTCAGAAGTCTGTGTTCTGTTGTCAGCCAACCATTGCGCCTTACGTAGGAGGTTCCGGATGTGTCACTTGTCATCAGTCTTGGTTACTGGTGTATATGACTTGTAGTTTTGTTGGCTGTACTTAAGATACTTTTATGTGTGTGGGTATAATGTATGAATAAATTTTGGATACGTATTTAAAGTTTTAAATATTCTGTTTCATATAAGTCAACACAGCTCATTGGACAATTTTAATTATGTATTTGCTTCCACTAGCCCCTTAATCTTGTTAATCTGTTCAGAGGCCTTCGGTAATCCAAGGATTACTGGCCGATTACGATGCTAAACCTATAGGGGCAGGTTTGGATCGTGACAATTTGGCTTTCAGTTTCCCGTGTCGCTTTTTCGACACGATGGTTTCTCCACAAGACTTTTATAAGAGGTATAGTCTTGTTTCAAAGAACCTGATCACGACGATCGAAAATCTGTACAGGTTGTTCTTCATAAGAGAGGTCTTCTTGAACTTCCAGGTTCTCATAATCAACAACATGCTCTGGATCTCGAAGATATCAATGAAGCATCGAAACGTGAAATACATTGTGGACATTGGACAGTTCGGGTGGAAGCGCAAGGTGATATGCCACAAGACCAATCTTTTCTAGTATCTCGAATGGCTCGATGTAATGTGGGTTTAACTTTTCTCGTTTTCCAAATCGGATAACCCCTCCCGCAGGTGAGATCTTTAGAAACACATGATCTCCTATTTGAAATTCTCTAAGTCCTGTCTCTGTGTATCTACATAGGCTTTCTGGCTGCTCTAGGCAGTACAAATTCGCTATTGGATGAGTTGAATTTTATCGCTCGTCATTTGCATGATCTCGAGGCTTAACAGTTTCCTGTCTCTGACTTTCGTCCAACACAGAAATGATCGACATCTCCTTTCATACAATGCCTCGTATGGTGCCATTCTGATGCTTGCATGGTAGCTGTTGTTGTAGGCAAACTCCACCAAAGGTAGGTGATCATCCCAATTATCTTTGAGGTCTAGCACACATACATGTAACATATCTTCCAAAGTCTGGATTGTTCTTTCAGATTGCCTATTAGTATGCGAGTGATAAGTAGTGCTAAACTTCAATGTAGTTCCCAAAGCCTCTTGTAATTTGTTCCGAAAATAAGACACAAAGCGAGGTTCTTGGTCAGACACGATTGAAACTGGGGTACCATGCAATCGAATGATTTCTTTGATGTACAAAGTGGCGAACTTAGTAAGAGGGTATGTATTCGGATTGGCAGAAAATGTGCCGATTTTGTCAATCGATCTACTATAACCCATATTGCATCATTCTTCGAGACGGTTTGTGATAGCCTAATCACAAAGTCTATCGTAATGTGCTCCCATTTCCATTCAGGAATAGGGAGTGGTTGCAACATTCCTACAAGTTTCTGATGTTCTGTTTTAAAAAGTTGACAATGCAAGCATTTGGAGCCATGGTTTGCTATGTCTCTTTTCATTCTTGTCCACCAGTAATGTTCTTTTAGAACATGGTACATCTTTGTATTACCAGGGTGAACCGCAAACCTCGAGCTATAAGCTTCTACCAATATCTTTTTTTTAAGTTCCAAAATGTCGGGTACGCAGATTTGATTATGAAATTTTAGCATCCCATTGCTTAGAGTGAAGTCAAGATCAAGCGTATTTCTTTGCTCCTCATACTTTTTCTTCAAAAATTTATCTTCACATTGGCGTGCTTTAGTTTCTTCAATCAACGTAGGTTTCACAATTATGTTGGCGAGCAGTCCGCTGATCTTGCGGTGAACGAGGGTACATGTCAAACTTCTAGTAGTCTTTCAACTCAATGCGCCTGCTACCACGTTAGCTTTGCCTAGATGGTGATGGATCTCTATATCGTAGTCTTTCATAAATTCTAGCCACCGTCATTGCCTCATATTCAGTTCCTTTTGTGTAAACAGATATTTAAGACTCTTGTGATTTGTGTAAGTTTCACAGGTTACTCTTTAGAGATAATGACGCCAGATTTTGAGGGCAAAGATTACTATGGCTAATTCCAGATCGTGGGTCGGGTAGTTCTTCTCATAGGTCTTTAGTTGACGTGAGGCATAGGCAATGACCTTCCCATTTTGCATAAGAACGCAACCCAAACTGTTGTATGAGGCATCACTATAAATTATGAACCCTTCCATTCCTACGGGAAGTGCTAATATAGGAGCTATCACAAATTTGTTTTTCAATTCTTGGAAGCAACGTTCCTGCTTGTTCTTCCATTCAAAGGGTGTGTTCTTTTGAGTTAACTGGGTCAAGGGTGATGTTAGCTTCGAGAAATCTTGCATGAAGCACCGGTAAGGCTAGACCCAAGAAACTTCGAATCTCAGACACGTTACTAGGTCGTGGCCAATCCATGATTGTTGTAATTTTTGGGGGGTCAACTAAGATGCCATCTTTGTTAATGACGTGACCAAGAAAATGTACACTGGTGATCCAAAATTTGCATTTCTTTAACTTGGCATAGAGTTTGTGATCACGTAGTGTTTGTAAAACCGTTCACAAATGTTGTTCATAGTATTTCGGTGATTTGGAGAATATGAGAATGTCGTTAATGAAGACAATGACAAATTCATCAAGATAGGGTTTGAACACTCGGTTCATGAGGTCCATGAAGGCCGCTGGAGCATTTGTGACGCCAAATGGCATGACAAGAAACTCATAGTGCTTACCCACCCAAAAAAAAAAGAAACTCATAGTGCCCGTAACGGGTTTTGAAGGTAGTCTTTTCGACGCTTTCCGTTTTGACTTTTAGTTAATGGTAGCCAGAACGCAAGTCAATTTTCGAGAATACTTGGGTGCCTTGTAGTTGATCGAACAAGTCATCGATTCGTGGAAAAGGGTATCAATTTTTTATGGTAACTTTGTTTAGCTCCCGGTAATCGATGCATAACCTCGTCGTGCCATCCTTTTTCTTTACGAATAGTACTGGAGTTCCCCAGGGTGAAGAGGTACCAGGTAAGTCTTCAGAAAATACAGCCGAGAAATCGTGAACCACAGGGATTGCATCAATTATGAAGGCTTCTTGTTGAGTATCGATCATATAACAGATACAACTACAACAACCCTTTTTAGAAGTCGTTAGGCTATCATGAAGAATATAACATATGGAGAGGGAGAGACTTCAGTTCCATCAAAGACAAGCTCGAGTTGGTTTGGTAACCAGAGGGAGACCTTTTTTGCTTCACAATCGATAGAGGCATGGTTGGCAACCAACCAATCCATTCCTAAGATCACATCAAAGGTACTAATGCAGAGGGGAATCAAGTCTGCGTGTAAGGTTTTACCTTTTAAGGATACAATACAAGATTTGTACACATCAGCACTAAGGGCAGAATTACTAGAAGGAAAACACACAGACAATACATATCGTAAGGGTTCGAGTGTTGATATTAACTTGGAAGCAAAGTGTGGTAGAACAAAAGAATGAGTGGAACCAGAGTCAAAGAGAACATAAGCTACATGACCACAAATAGAAAGTTTACCTGACACAACATTCTCGATAAGTTCTGGGTTTCCAGGTACCAAGACAAAAGCCCTTCCTTAGCCTTTTTGGTCCTTCCTCACTCCTCCAGGTACCGCAGGTTTTCTGACTGGTTTAGAGGGGTCGGGTATAAGATTGGTAAGCTTTAGACAATCTTTTAGCAAGTGGCCAACTTGATTGCATCTAAAGCATGCTCCCGAGTCTCGATGGCATCGTCCCTAATGAGCCCTTCCACAAGTAGGACAATTAGGACCAGTGCCACCTCTAGGGTTAGTAAGACCTTAATTACTTGAACTGGTTGAGCTGGTTGTGTCGGTATTTACCCTCTTGAGAGGCGCAACACCGGATCTTTTATTATCTCTTTCCCAAAATCACTTCCTTTGGCTTGGTTCCCCGAAGCGTGAGGCTTTAATCCCTTTTTCCGCAATGTATGCTCGATCCACCACTTCCACATAGGTTGGTAGTTTCAAAACCTCAAGCCTATCCTTGATTTCAGCTTCCAATCTTGCTTCGAATTTCCTTGCTTTTTGAGCTTCGGTGGGGATGACATATGTCGCAAATCGAGGTAATCGAGCTAATTGCGTGAACTTACTCTCGTATTCGGCCACTGTCATGGTTCCTTACTTTAGATGTACGAATTCTGACGCCTTTTGTTCCCGTAATGAATCTGGAAAGTATTTTTCATAAAATACTTCCAAGAATCTTGCCCAAGTCACGATATCTTCTTTCTCTAGGGTAAGAAGCTACCATTCCTATGCATTTTCTTTGAAGGTGAATGTGGCGAAAGTTACCTTCTATCTTTCTATGCAAGGTAGCGCGCGAAAAATCTTCTCCATATCTCTAACCCAAGCTTCTACTACCAGTGGGTTTGTACTACCGGTGAATGTAGTGGGTTTCAAGTCCTAGAACTGTTTTATTGTAATTAGCTCTTCTCGCCGTTCAAGCATTCTGTTATTTATGTTGGTTTGTAAGGCTTGTAGAAAACTAGTAATTGCTCTTTCCATGATCTGCTCCATTGGGTCGGCACCGCTGACCGATGATCCGATTCCATTTCCATCATTAGCCATTACTACAAGGTGAAAATGGTTAGTGGAAATTTTTTTTTTTTTTTTTTTAAACCATATTTTAGGCCTAAAGCTTATCCATGGTAATTATGCTCTCAGTATAATATTCTCACTATGCCATGTGCTTATAGCTGTTTACCAATTTTCAAGAAACAATATAATTTAGAAATAGCTTTTGAAGAGTCTTAAACGCGGGGCTGCGGAATAGACACACATAGTATTTTTATAGTATTTACAATTCTATTCTTCATATGTAAATATCAGCCTTTTTGTTCATTAAATTTTGTTATCAAAGTAGAAGCTCTGATGATTATTTTGGTACCTCCACTTAAATATTATTTCCACTCACGTTTATTTATTTGTTCATGAATTGGTCGTATGTAACTTCAGTTACTGACCATCACGATACTTAACCCTTGGATACGAGGAACGGGTCGTAACAAGTGGTATCAGAGCCTAGGTTTTTAAATTATTTTTATCAAAGCATTGGAGCATAAGACACATGCACAAATAGGATGGAGGAAACGTTGAGCTAGATTACAGGTTGTATTTAAATTAAATATTTGTGTAGCAACAATTGTGGTATATATCATCGCAACAATCGTGGTATATATTCCGAATTTAATCATCACAATATCCTATCTATGATTTACAGAGATCCTATAACAGCACATATATCATTTACACAACATTTGTTTTACTTATGCAAAAGAAAAGATGTTAGTACAACATACTTAGATAACAGTTAAGAGTTAGTGTCTAATCCTACTAGTACAAAACATATGGATCAAACTAATCATGGTCAAGTCACAAAAATCTCCTCGTCGGACGTCTAAAATGGACCGTTAGGCCACCACGAAAACTGGCTCTGGAAAACTGGGCCATGAAAGAACCCCGAAAACTCACCATGCATGAGGGACTCAAACTTCCACCCACTGTGCTCTATTCCAAAGCAACGCCATACCACCCGGACTATGTAGATAGGAACATCGTGATCATAACTCCAAAACTCCCGTCCGATAATCCATACCGGTATCTCCAAGTATGATGCACTATCAGTGAAATCCACAGCTGGGGTATGGATAATGTGCTGTGGAGGAGGTGTCGTAGCGCATATGTGGCTGCTAGGGTATGCATGCCCTCTCCTCTCCACAAAGCCTACGGGCAAAGGTGTAACCAGAAAGTGCGGCTGTCCTAGGTCCGGAGCAAGACCAACAACGTAGGTTGGCCCAATGTACCTCTCACGTGTGCTGCCTCAGCTAAGTCTCCAAAACAAGAAATCATCATCGGGGTCAGCCTGTAAGTATACGAGTCTCCCCATGAGCCGGTCAAGTGTTGAATGGGCTAGCCTGACAAGACTCTTTAAATGTCTCCAACCCTCTAATAGGTTCATGATAAGATGAGCTCCTAGGGACTCGAATCAAAATAACTCTATTAGATTTGCCATTTCCTACAACACAGGAAAACTTAGCCTAGAAATAGTTATAAAATGATTTAACTTGTTAGACAAACTAAAGTGTATTTTTTTATAAAAAAAAAAAAAAAAAAAAACCCCAAAAACCATTGCTCTAATATCACTATTGTCACAACCCAAACCCGATACCCGAAGGTTCGGCCTCGCAATAAGATAATAAAAATAAAATAATTCTATATTTTTGTAATGGTAGCGCGAGCGGATAAATTAAATAAATTAAAATAACATAAATGGGTTCCAAAAGTTTTTTAAAAGAAAAAATAGTCATTTGGGCTTTATTTTATTACAAGAGTCCGATCAAAAATACATATAGTAATTAAATAAAAAAAATACAGGGATTTATTCTCCATCTTGATCCCGCTAAATCTCGTCACCTAAAAAGGGTAACAGCTATAAGCACATGACAGAGTGAGAAATATCATACTGTGAGTATAGGGGCACAAAAATAACCTTAGATAATTATTTAAGCTAAAACATTAACAGAACTTAATTTGAACAAATAAATTATTTAAGTGGCAGAAACTGAAATACATAAATTATGCAAATAACCACAACCACGGTACAGAACAGAACAGAACAGAGGTCACTAGAGTGACAAACAAAATAAAGATCAATGGATCCATGACAAACAGAGGACCACAAAGTGGCCAAACAAAAGCCAATGGTTTATTTAAGTCCCTCAACGCGTGGGACTCCCATGCTGGTACTTACATAAAATAATTGTTTATCAAATCATTGTCAAACAATTTCTAAAATTTAAACAAACATATCCATGGGTTTCAATTTAAGTAAATAGTGTTAAGAAAATAATCAACATAATTGAATAGTAATATAACTTATAAAACACAAATTACGTAAAATAAATTATGGTAACTCAAAACATGCGTAAAATATATTATGGTAACTCAAGGTATAATATGACTCACCTTAAAATTACTCTTGAATTAGCCTTGACTCACTCCCCGTTTCTAAGGTTCCTCTACAACCTAAATCCCTTATATTTGTGTTTCTTGCTCGAATGCCCCCTACTACAGCACCAACCCTCATTATTTATACACAACTAAGTGTGAGGCCCAAGCAACAGAAGCATACACGTAGGTAATTTCCCTCTTGCCACCTGTCCTTGACCCTAAGTTTTTACCTCAAGAATTGTCCAAGAGTCACTTTTAACCCTTGGCTCACAGAAAGCTTACCTGGCCAGAAATCTTACTTGGCTTTTTATTTATTTATTTATTTTTCAATTCTAAAGGTTATTAACTTCTTCGGTAATTCACAATGATCCCCTAAATTACGTATGATTATAAGTTAGGTTCAAGTCTAAAAGTCTCACCACCAAACTATAAAACATCATTGACCGCTTACTAAAATATTTAATATTCTCAAAGTGCAGTGTCCCACAATCGATCCCTTTGAACAATGTAATCTTTTAATTTCTAACTTTTTAACCCACAAGCTTCCACTATACACTTTTTTGATATAATAAGGAATTATATTTATTTATTCATCATAATTTTATATATATATATATATTTCCTACTCATGAGTAATTGATATAATCACGGTATTGAATTACATTAAAAAAAAAGTCGGGTGTCACATACACAATTTAAACAAGAGTCATGTTCCAAAAGAAAAAGGAAAAGATAAAATAGACACCACATACACTTGACTTGAACACTTGAAACACTTGGGAACCTCTTCGAGAGGCATTGTGGTTAGCTTGACAAAAAAGAAATCCAGGCAATCTGATCTCGCGCTTAATCACCTACATATATAAATAATACAGTGAGTTTGGCCTAGTGAATAACAACAAAGTAAAGGGTTTATAACTGATGTCCAGAATAGATTCAAAAACCAGATTACATATTAGGACAGATTCAGATTTACATGCTCATATAGATTTCATAAATGGTTATATGTGGTACATCCATTAGTTAACAGGTCAGATTGGTCATAAAAACCCATATGCTTAGTCAGTACCGACGACCATAAAGGTCAACATTTTTGTACACATATAGCCATGGTATTGTTATCCCCAAGTAAGGGCCACGTGAACATAGGCCTCGATATTGTTACCCCCAGGCAAGGGCCACATGAACATAAAAATGCTACAAATACATTCAGAAAACAGACTATATCCTTGTAGTCAGAAAATACTTATAAACAAACATAGCTTTACAGAGTTGTTACTCACAGATAGCTCCAGTAACAGATTAGATCACTTAGACAGAATAGATTGATCAGGCGGGTGTTAACACATGACCTACACAAACACGTGACAGATACACTTGAACATTTGCCCTAAAAGCGCTTAGCTTATCATACTTGTTTCTTAACGTGTGTTTCTAACTCTCATCCTCATTATCATGTCTTAATTAAGGTTTAGGAATGCCTAACATGCAATGAGGATGCCAAAATGTAATTTGAAACACTTAGTTAAATTTGCTAAAAACAAGGTCTTCGCTCAAGCGCAGCTTTGGTCGCTTGAGCGGACCCTTTGGTTTGCAAAACTTCTGGGAGCTCTCATTTTACGCTTGAGCTCAACTTATGTCGCTCGAGCCAAGGGTTCAAAATAAGGGTGGTCGCTTGAGCATAGGTTCTGCCGCTCGAACCAACCCCAAAACTCTTTAAAAGTACTAGGAGCTCGTATTCTTCACTTGAGCGTAGACTCCACCGCTCGAGCGAAGAGTACGAATTTTGGAATTTCCAAATTGCTCTCTAAGCTCCAAACTTCAATTCCAACACACCAAAACACATTCTTTTGGGCCAAAACTTAAGAAAACATTTGTAAACTTGTAAAACATTATGAATTAGAGACCATTTCGCAAAATCAAGGCCCAAAAGTAAGTGAATTGTTCAAATTCAAACTTAAAATTGTGAAAACATAACATGTATGACTTGTTATGAACCCAAACCTTCCAAAACATGATCAATTGAGATGTCTAGCACAAAAACATGTTGAATTCCTACAACATAGCCAAGATAAGAACATGCATGTGAGAATTCCTTGAAATCAAACTCAAATGGTGATAAAATGGACATACATGCATGTTATGGCCTTCTTTCCTACTTCATTAACTCAATTCATGCATTGATCACCTTACTTCTCTTGAATTCATGTGTTAAGTGTCTCAATGACTCAACTAAAAGCTTGAATCCTCACCTAAACTCTTCAATTAGGCTCTAGACCACTAAGTCTTTGAGTTAGCAAGCCAATTCTCCAACTATGCTTCCAAATTCTCCTATCTTCCTTGGATTTTACCCTTTTCTTCACTTCCTCTCTCTCTCTCTCTCTCTCTCTCTCTCTCTCTCTCTCTCTCTCCCATGGTTGTGTGCTCAAAATGATAAAGAAGATGTGTAGAAAGCATTAGAGGTGGCCTTATATAGGCTCAATTAGAGGTGTGCACAGTGCGGTTCGGGCGGTTTGAGAGTAAAATTACAAACCAAATAGCGGGTTAGCAGGTTAGCAGATTGACAAATTGCGGTTTTGGCAATTTTTGGCGGATTGAAGAATATTCTAACTAATTATCATACATTTGCATAATATATAACACTAATTTGTATAATATCTTTTAGATATATAACACAAAGTAATTTTACATAATATGTTTCATATATATAACCACTAATTTATAATAAATTTCATATCTTAAATCACTCTCACACTCATTTTTACATTGATATTTTATTGAAAGTTAAAAAATATATATGTATTAACTATAGCAGAGCGGAGCAATCCGGTTGGTGAATTATAAATTTTAAAGTTTAAACCACGGTTAGCAATTAGAACAGTACGGATTGATACAGATCGGTGTGGTTTTAGTGGATTTGGCGATATTTTTCTAGGACTCAATTAGCATTAGTTAATTAAGTTAAGTTAAGTCTAGTCCATTATTTCCATTTTATTCTAATTATTTGGTTCCAAATCGAAATCTAACTTATCATAAAATTCTAAAAATTTTAAATAACACATAAACGGAGTCAATTTCGTGTTCTGACGCCGACAAGACTTTCAATTCGCATAATGAAACAGAAACACGAACAGATGTCTCTATAACCGACAGATACAATAGCATATAACACATATAACACACAATTAACACATCTTTCCATCATAATTACTTATTGAGCATTCTTAAGTAAGGTTTATAAGCTAATCACAAGTCGGAGTTGTTACAGTCTTCCCCCCTTAAAGAGTTTAGTCCTCCAAACTCGAATTACCTTCGTTTTGGAAGAATATCGGATCTAGAGGGAATAAATCAGGGTATCTCTTCATCATGTCCTCTTCGGTCTCCCAAGTCGCATACTCCATGATTTTGCCAATATACTTTCACTAATGGAATTTCTTTGTTCTTCAGTCTTTTAATTCAGTGATTTACAATCTGAATTGGTCGTTCTTCATATGCATAATCGTCCTTCAAGAGTACATGTGTTGGCTCAATAATATGATGCAGATCTCGTAAATATTCCCAGAGCATTGAAACATGAAAAACATTGTACATATTCTCCATAACTGGAGGTAAGGCCACCTGATATGTCATCGGATTTATTTTCTCAATGATTTCATATAGGCCAATATATTTGCGGTGCTAATTTGCCTTTAGCCCTAAATTGTGTCTGGCCTTTCATAGGAGTTATTTTGATGAATACATGGTCACCTCCTTCGTATTCTCTATCTCTCCTCCGAACATTAGCATAACTCTTTTGGCGACTTGGGGCGGTATTCAAACGTTGTTGAATCAATTTCACTTTTTCAGTTGTTTCTTGCACGAGTTCCGATCCCAATAATGGTCTATCACCTACTTCGGCCCAACAAATCGGGGATCGACATTTTCTTGCGTACAAAGCTTCATAAGGAGCTATACCAATACTTACGTGATAGCTGCTGTTGTACACAAACTCGGCTAGTGGCAGATAAGTTTCCCAATTTCCTTAGAAATTTAACACACACATTCTAAGCATATCTTCCAAGGTTTGAATGGTTCTTTCAGATTGGCCATCCATTTGTGGGTGGTATGCACTACTCAACCTCAATTCAGTCTCTAGAGCCTGTTGTAAACTCTATCAAAATCTTGAAGTAAACTTTGAATCTCTATGAGACACAATAGATGCTAACTTATAAGATGAAAAGAAATTAATACACACGAGAATGATTTTTTTTAATTGTATAGAAAAATATAAATGATTGGTATATATGACTTATTCTTTAGTAGTTTTTCATTTTTTTTTAATAATTTTTTGATTTTCAAGACTAATTCTCAAATGAAGCCACATGTTTTAAATAAAAAAAAGTCAAAAAAAAAAATTTGTGGCTTCATTTTTTTAATAAAAAAGTCACATTCTTTTGTATCTTTTTTCAAAATTATGTCAAAATTTATTATTTTTCAAGTCTGTCTTATGTAAATAAATCTTAAAAAAAAAATTAAAATGGTAAAAAAAAAGCCAACTATTTTTGGCTTTTTTTTTTTTGTGTCCTTTCTATTTTATTTTTATTTTTTCAATCTTGTGTATACAATTTTTTTTTTTTTAAAGTTTAATTAATTAAAAAAATGTGGAAAAAAAGCCAAAAAAACCAAATTATTTTTACCCTTTTTGGTCTTTTCTGGGCTTGGTTTTATTTTTTAAAAAACTTTTTTGGTCGATCTAGTCGAGTAGAACCCAAAAGTGTAACCTTTTTTTAAAACTTTTTTGTATAAAATAAAGAATAATATCATTTTATATCTATATGATTAATGAATTATTGATGAAAATGGATTAAATATTATGCAAATTAAAATTCAATACAAAGGTAAATTACATTTTGCCCACTTTGGTTCTTAAAATTTATTTTTTTCTCATTTTGGCCCTTCATATTGAAAGTTTTTTCCAATTTATTCCTAAATCTAATTTTTGTTAAAAAGTATACAAAAAAATGTCATATAATATAAAAATATATTATTATATTAAAATTTGAGTTTGTGTCAGATATGTTAGTTATATATAATAAAATATTTTTATATCACTTGACTGACAATATGTCATTTTCTATCCAATTTTTAACAGAAGTTAGGAAAAATTTGAAACATAAATGCCACAATGAGAAAAAATAAACCTTGAGGGTCAACAAGGAAAAGTGGTCAAATATAAAAATGGTAAAATATAATTTACCCTTAATATTAATATTAATTATGTTAAACTTAAGAATTTTATTTTACACCAATGATATGTATCATCAATGTACTTAATTTTTTATTTTTTATTTTTTTGGTTTTCAATCGAGGGGGGAACCAACCCTTGCTCAAATATTAAATTTGAGTAAATTACACTCACTTCTTGGAAAAAATATGATTAGTCCTATACTTTTAATATAAATTATACTAACTTTTAGTTAAGAAAATTAATGAAATATTGCTATGTAACTTTTAATAGTAAAAGGTGTCTAATATGTTTTTTTTTATTAGTTAAGATTTCTCAATATTATTATTAGAGAAATTTCAATTCATCACAGAAAAATTTGTCACTTTTTCTGTGACAAATTTATCTGTGACGAGCTGAAATTTTTTTATGAAATTTTTCTTTGAAGAGCTGAAATTTATCTGTTAAAATATTGAGAGATCCCAATTAATATGAAAATATTATATGTCATTTATCTTATAAAATCTTAATATCATGAATCTTAAATTAAAAATCCATTTTTATTTTGATAAAATTAAAATGATCAAAACTAATATAGATAATCAGTAAACCTTGAAATAAATAAAAATAAATATATATTTTAATAGTAAAGCGAACAACGTATTATTCTTTTATTTATACAATTAATAAATTATTAATTAAAAAAATACTATAATATAATTGAATCAAATGAGTGTAATTTACGCTATAAATTATAGAAGACAGTGAGAATAATCTAGAACGTGAAGGAAACGAAAAAGCGAAAAGAAAAGAACATATTACTTACTTCCCTTGCCAGATCAAACTCCACCAACTGAACTGGAATAAAAAAATCTTTAAACAATAATTTAATAATAATAATATAGTATTTAATAATAAACACACCTACATTCGTTTCCCACCATAACTTCCCAATCAAATTTCTGTTTTCCCAATCATCAAACACTCTCTCTTTCCCTCTCAATTCAAGAAAATGTTAAACCCAACAGGCTGTGTGTAGAAACTGAGAAAAAAGATAAAATAAAATTTGTAGAGATTTTCTCGGAAACCAAACATGTCTTTCTATGTGGGTCTTTTTCTGGGTATTTCATTTGGTATCGGATTGATATTCGGTTTCGCTCGGTATGAGAAAATCAGATCCAAGCGTCGCTCCGATTTGGTATCTCATTCATAACCATTTAATTTTCAGTTCATGTGACTTTGTGTACAATTTCGATCAATTTTGCAATAATTTTTTCTGGGTTTGATTTCATTTTTTTTTTGATATTTTTTTGGATTATTAGGCAACAACTATTGCCGCTTTCGCGCGAATGACAGTTCAAGATTCAAGAAAAATTCTTCCACCTGAGTTCTACCCTTCTTGGGTTGTCTTTACTCAAAGACAGAAGTTGAGTTCAATCTACAACTCTTCTTTCTCTCTCTTTCTCTCACTCTCTTTTTTTTTTTTTTTTTTCTCTCTTCATAAATACATATATATACACATACTTAAAAATTCATGGGAGCACATCACAATGTATCTAAATGTATGCCATTTGTGCGGTTTAAATATTAATTATGTCTCGAGTTCGAGTCACCACAAGGGGCTATTAAAAATTTGTCTGGTCATTTACTTCAAGACCCATGTGTGCCTAAGTTGACATGGCCAACCAACTTTAAAAATAAATAAATAAAGAAAAGAAATCAATTGTTTGAGATATCAACAATTGAATAGGATTTTTGTCAGAACAATTGGTTTTGTTCAATAGTTGATATCTGAACACTTACTTTTTTATTCAGTAATTGATATCCGAACAGTATAAATGTTGTGTACTAGTAAGATAATGTGTGATGTGCAAACAGAATTATCCTAAATTCATGGGTGAAATACACTTTACCGACCTAAATTTCACTTTAGTCTTTATTATTTCAATTTGAACAATTTGATCCTTGCACTTTACACTATTTAGTCTTCCGTCCAAAATGGAGGTTAAAATTGATGATTTTTTTGACACTTGTTAGTCTCTTGAGGTTATGCATAAAGAAAATTTTATTCAAGTAGGATGTTAAAATTAACAATTTTGAAACACTTGTCAATCTCTTGACGTGTACATGTACAAAAAATTAAATGAAAATTTGAACGGAATGACCAAATTAAAACTCGACTTAAATGTAGAGACCAAAAATTTTCAAATTAAAACAATAGAGTGTAAAAAATTTGGGTCAAACTACAGGGTTTAAAAGTGTAATTTACCCTTAATTCATATATGAATATGCTTATCTATAACTGTTGCTCTCTCTGATAATTAAGGCAATGATATTGTTTCTATTGACAATTGCAGTTAACTTGGCTTAATGTTCAACTTAAAAAAATATGGCCATATGTAAATGAGGTGATTTTCAGTTTTTCTTTTCTTCACCAACTATAGTGCATTTTATATGCTGGATTCTATGTGATGACAATGAAAGCATTTTATTTTTTTTACTTAAATTTCTTCATTTTTGACACATGGTGGCATAGGCAGCATCAGAGCTAATTCGAAGTTCTACTGAGCCAATTCTCGAACAATATAGATCAGTTATCTTATCATCTCTCAAGTTTTCAAAGTTGACTCTTGGTACTGTGGCTCCACAATTTACAGGTTTGTTTGATTTCTGTTTGATCTTTGATGAGACTAAAAGATCCCAAATCACCATTAATAATATATATGAAAACTTACTAATATGAATTTGACTTAATTTCAAATTTAGTAATCGTTAAAAGTAATTTATCATCTTTTAAGTTTCTAATTGAGTTGAAAGAAAGAATTCCACAAAATGTAAATAAGGAAGTTTAACTAATTTTTATCCCAATACTTTCATAGATTTTGGAAAGAATTGTACTTCTCAATTTACAATTACATTCTTCTAAGAAAATCAAATGAGAAAAGAATGGCCTATCAGATTGGATTGGTCTAAAGTTGTTGCACATTCCACAACTTCTGTTTCTTATGGAATTATTATGGCCATAGGTAGAGCCAATCATCTTCAAGAATAGACACAAGAATTGAAGGAAATAATTTAAATTTATTTGGACCATCAATTTTATTTTATTTTTAATCTTTGTTAAGGTACTGATAGAAAATTGTTGATCTTTTTAGGGGTTTCAATTATTGAAGGCGATGCTAAGGGAATCACGATGGAATTGGAATTGGAATGGGATGGAAACCCTAGTATCATACTTGATGTTAAAACTAGAGTCGGCATTGGATTACCTATACAGGTGATCTTCAACTTATTTCTCATATCAATAGAGCTTTTTCCTAGTAGCAAAACTATTACAAAACTACTCCGAAACTTATTTTATTTTCACTTTTTATTTTCTTTTCTTTTCTTTTTTTTTTTTTTTTTTTTTTTTGTGTATAGTGCTTCTAATACTTATTTTATAAATAATCCATGTGTTCTCTTTCACTCTCTCTGAAGAATAATAGGTGACTGAAAAATTGGATGACATGATATAGAGTAAAGAATGCTCGGTTGTTGAAATTTTACCATAAGATGCCACTTTAATATTTTTTTCTTATATATTTTCATCTAGGTCAAAAATATTGGATTCACAGGAGTTTTCAGATTAATTTTCAAACCGCTAGTCGACGAGTTTCCGTGTTTTGGGGCTGTTTGTTATTCTTTGATGGAAAAGGTGAGTCCTTTGTATCTTTGTCGCTCTTTAAACTTGTTAGTCTAGTTTCCAACATTTTGGAAGTGATCTTCATGATAAATCATGAAAATTTGTGCTACTATTCATATATTTATCATGTCATCATAAAAAGAATTATATAAAATTTTGAAAAATTACAATGCACTTGATTTTTGATACCACAATTCTCCCTATGATTCTGCCACAGAAAAACATGGACTTTACACTCAAAGTTGTAGGTGGGGAATTATCAGCAATTCCTGGAATTTCTGATGCTATTGAGGTTTGAGAATTTTATATTTTTATTTATTTATTATTTCTTTCACAGTCATGTGTAACTTAATAACTTATCTTTAGACGGGTTATATATTCTTTACAATTATGGATGTAGGGTTTTTGGATCCTTAGGTGTGTCGTAACATGAAACTGTCATTTTTATTTACATAGGACACGATACGAAATGCTATTGAAGATTCTATTACTTGGCCAGTTCGGAAAATTATACCCATCTTACCAGGGGATTACAGGTATAATACTATTGCTAATTTGATCGACTAAGGTTGTGTTTGGATCTAGTATTTTAGGAGGGATTTAGGAAGGGAAAGGAAAGGGAAATGTGACAAAAAATTAGTTCTATTTTCATTCACTTTTCCCTTCCTATGTCCTTTTCGTCCGCAAATCCCTTCTCAAATTCTTGATCCAAATACAGCTTAAATGTCTGTTTTCTTCACCCCCTCATTATTTCCTCAATATTGATAAGAGGACAACTTATATCACCGATACACCCCAGTATTGGCCTAAATTTAACAATATGTAGAAGAAAAAAAAAAGTGCATTAATAATTAGAAATAATGTTGTTTTGTATGCTCAAAATTATGAGACAATTCAAACAAACTGTCCTCATTCATGAATTTTTTTTTTTTTATGCTTTAGTGACCTAGAATTGAAGCCTGTTGGAACATTGGAGGTGAAGCTGGTACAAGGAAAGGGGTTAACCAACAAAGATATCATTGGGAAATCTGATCCTTACGCTGTGTTATTCATACGTCCACTGCCCAACAAAATGAAAACTAGCAAAATAATTGTAAGGAAAACTGATTTTTAATCTCCCTATCAAGTCCGTCTTGTTTATTTCTTGCCTAGATTTGATTTAATTCCAGAATATTTTATTAGAGCAACCAATTGAATCCAATCTGGAATGAACACTTTGAGTTCATTGTTGAAGATGCATCTACCCAACACTTGACAGTAAGAGTTTTTGATGATGAAGGGCTTCAGCCTTCTGAATTCATTGGTTGTGCTCAAATCGCACTGAAGGATCTTGAACCTGGTAAGGTCAAGGACTTGTGGCTGAAACTGGTCAAGGATTTGGTGGTTCAGAGGGATACTAAAGACAGAGGTCAGGTGAGCCTCCCAACTGAATCTTCTTCGCGAATCTCTTTTTAATTATAGATAGTAGCATAGTTATCAAATCAAGATCCGTGTCGTGAATCGAAATCTTAATTTTGCGAATCGTGAATTGTGAATTGAGAATCGTTAAGATTTAGTACAAACCTTAAATGTCCTTAGAAGATGTATTATGATTTATTTATTTATTAATGAAAGACATGATGGAAAAAAAGGATAAGAACATGTTGGGTCTAACTAAATTTGATTGGATCCTATCAAAAACCCTCTAATCACCAAAATAACAACACATATGCATAGGTATTAGTTATTTTCATACTAAACCCTCTTAGAAATTGTGTTATGTTATTTTCACTAAAAAAGTAAAGGGGAAAAAAGGTAATCTATCAGACAAGATGGTTTCAAGAAGTGCATGTGTCGTAAAAAAGTGAATTGAATCTTGAATCACTCGACATAGATTCTATCCCAAAAATGGATGCACTTATATATTCGTATCGATCTATGCATGAATTGTGAATCGATTCGTGAATCGTAAGAGTAGTATTTGGATAGTGTCGTCCATAATCTACTTTTATAGTTACATTTGGTGTCTTAAGTAAAATTCTCTCCACGTTTTTCTTAAAACCTAAGTGAAAAAAAGGCTTGTTTAGTTGGGTCCAAGTGAAAAACCCTTTGTGAGTAAAATTATGTCAAGCCAAAGAAAGAGAATATGAGAGCAATGTGTGTCTGCATATGTCTACATGTGTGTGTGTGTGTGTGTGTGTGTGTGTGTGAGAGAGAGAGAGAGAGAAATGGTTATAAAGATATTGTAATTTCTATTGTTAGTAACTGCAACATGGTTTCTTTTGCTTCATTATTCCGAAATTCGTAATCATCTATGTCTTGTAGGTGCACTTGGAGCTTTTATATTGCCCTTTCGGCACAGAGAGTGCATTTAGAAATCCTTTTAACCCCGATTTCCAGTTGACTGAACTGGAAAAAATCCTTAAAACAGGAATTGATCAAACAGAAGCTGCTGATATTGCAAAATCTGGAGTTCAGAAGAAAAGGAATGTAATCCTTAGAGGAGTTCTTTCTGTGACAGTAATATCTGCTGAAAACTTGCCATCTGTTGATATAATGGGAAAATCAGATCCATATGTTGTGCTTATAATGAAGAAATCCGAACAGAAAAGCAAAACTCGAGTAAGATTCTTATTGTCTTATTGTGATTAAAATCCATCTTTGTTTCTTGGAAGAATGATGGGTATTGAGAGAAATGCTTAAGGAAGTTCACTTTGTTAAGCAATTTTACTTCTTTTTCTTAATTCAATCTCGGAGTCAGATGGAGTCATTAAGTTCCTAGCCGAAAGAAATTGTTCACTTTATGAACTTTTTCTATCTCTTTCTGTCTTTTTCGTCTTCTTCTTCTTTTATTTTCTTTTAATGCCTGGTTTGTTTTGGCGGAAATAATTTTTTGGAAAATGTTTCAGCATTTTCTGACGTACAGAAAACAAGCTAATTGGGCTGAAAATGTTTTTCATTTTTAAAAGGTGGAAAACGTTTTCCAGACTATAATTCTTATCAATGCCACTACACGATCACCTTCACCACCCCACCACCGCCATTGCCACGACCCAACCATCACCACCACCAACCCATCACCTTGCCACCACTTCCACCATTCAATCACTACTATCACTAATATAACCATAGCACATTAGTTTCAAGGTCGCAAGTTTGCAACCAAACATAGAAAAACATTTTTTGGAAGATATATTATGTTGAAACAAACCAAGCATTACCGGGGAACATATTTTAATTTGGTGATTATATTATTTGGCTAATATAATTACCATAAGGTGGTGTTTGGATCATGGATTTGGATAGAGATTTGGAACATAAAAGGAAAAAGATGAGGTAAATAGAGAAAAAAATTAGCATATATTTCATTTATATATATTTTTTTTTCCCTTTTCAAATTTATATCCAAATCCTTAATCCAAACACATCCTAATGGTCTTTCACCTGCCTCCTCAATTTGAATGATTTAGCTATGTGGGATTTTTTACAACCAATGCTGTATTTATACTCAACTAATCAGAGTATAAATCTTATTCTTTCCTTATTAATCTCAGGTTTTAATTAACACCTTGAATCCAGTTTGGAACCAAACATTCGACTTTGTAGTTGAGGACGGGTTACACGATTTACTAATTTTGGAAGTTTGGGATCACGACACATTTGGGAAGGTAATCTTCTCCAATAATTAGTCCAATCGATTTATCTTCTGGGAAGTCTGGGATTGTCGTTGCTCTCAACTTTTCTCTCATGTTTTGAACTTTTCTTACAGCAGTATTCTTGAATGATTCTTCTTTTTTTTTTTTCCAGGATAAGATGGGGGAATGCATCATGACACTCACTCGGGTCATATTAGAAGGGGAATTCACAGACACGTTCACCATAGATGGGACTAAATCAGGAAAGCTACATTTGCATCTCAAGTGGACTGCACAGCCAATACTCCGCGATTCTGAATGAATTAGATATCCCAAAAGGGTAATCTTCTTGGTAACAAAATCTGTATTATAAGTTTTATATGAGTTCTTGAGATGATGAGGAGCTTGTTCAAGTCCCCTTAATGGAATGGGAATTGATTTGAAGAAAATATATATATATATTTTATTTTTTTGTCTACAATGGTAAGGAAAATTTAGAGGGAATACATAGTTACATATTGATTTGACATGCAAAGAGAGAGATACATGCTTTTGTAGATAATAGTAATTCAATAGGAATTTTATTTTATATGTAATTTCTCAAGAAAATTATGTATTTATGAGCTTCTTCTTACTTCATTTATTTTAGTTTAACTGATTGTTTAGTTGTTGAGAACTTGAAATAGTTTGTTGAATTATATGTACATTTTGCTTTGGCTTTTGAACTGTTAAAAAATGCTTATGAAATGAAAGGGAAACGTCAGGGATATCTTTTTGTCGTGTAAATAAAGTATTTTCATTTAAGTCAACATACTGGTGGTAAGATATTGTTGAAATTTGATATGAGCATTTTCAATAGGCTCTTTAGAGAGCTTAAATTAGGCATTTTAGCTAGTTTCAACTAGTTGTGGCCTTCCAACTTGCTCTTTAAAAGGGAAGTTATTTTAACTCATTTTTTCTAATTTTTTTTATATTTGAAGAGTGCAAGAGACTCCAAATTATGGGAGAGGTTATTCAGTTGTCCTGAGACATGGTGAGGTGATGTCTTAGGAAGGCTGTGATTGGTGAAAAAGGTTGGGGTTCATGATTTTATATTAGGCATGACAATTGATGATTGATCGGTGGCATGGACATGTAATATCCTATAACACTTAATAAATTTTCAAATTATAGAGTGTATTTTTTTTTTTTTTTTTTAACTTTAAAAAATGAAAATGGAGAGTAATGTTAGAATTGCTCTTAGTAAATTATTGATATGCCTAAATAATTTCCTTAACTTTCTCTCCAAGTTGAAAAAGTCTCTATTTGAAAACTCATCCTTGCCTATTACTTTTAGTCACTAGATGCCAAATAAAAGTTCCAAAACATTACACCAAACAAACGAGTAGTTACGGCCCCTAAGCTCTCCTAATTAATAAAATCTTATTGTAAGTATTTTGTTTAATTTCAACCTCAATTTGTGTGCTTTTATACTTTATTTATAATTTTTGTTTGTTTTCATCGTTCTTTCCACCCTTAATAAACATAAAAAAATAAAATAAAAAAAGAAGATGCTTTTGGGAAATTGTATTTTCACAGCTTTTTTTATTTTTATTTTAGGAAAATTTAATGATGGTTCAATTAGTAGTCATTAATCTCGATGTGGACGTAAAAAATGTACAAAAATATATAAAAATGCTTGAAAATATGTAAAAGTGAATTGAGTCCAAAATATTTTCACATTTTCTCCACCTTATTTGGATTAAGAATTTAAAATTTCATTTGTACAAAGAAAAAAAAAAAAAAAGAAAGAAAAGAAACAAACTTATATTTCATTTACGTTTTTCTTCATTTTTTATTTCATTGAGACAAATTCCTACTCACATCCTTTGTCCAAACACAATCCTTAATCCAAACACAGGTTATCATCACCCACTTTCCGATTCAAACTGCTACGGCGACAACCATCCCAATTTTGGAAATAGGGAAAACTTTGGCATTGTCACAAATTGATCTCATCTTTCTATTCGTGTGACATGGTCACACAAATGGAAGACTGAGATCATTTTGTAACATTGTCACGCCGTTAAGGACAGTGAATAACTGCTCGGAAATAGGGGTCTCTGCTGAGTTTGTTGCATATGTATAGTCCCCTAGTAGTAAGTAGCATAGTTGGTCATACCTTCCTTTTTGGTCTCATACTTAGTATACAAGTAAGACTATCAGGAGAGAGAGAGAGAGAGAGTACCAGGCATCAACACAAATTTTGAATGGTTGGTCCCGCCTTGGACTAGTAGTTGAAGTCTCTCCTTTATGCATCTCATCTCAGCAAAACAAACTGATCCCTCTATCTCTGTAGCTTCAAACAATAGCAGCCATGGATGAGAAGCAAGACAACCCAAACAAGTTGAGATTACTAGAAGGCCTAAAGAAAGCCTCTAGAGATCTACAAACCATACCTATTCCTCTCTGCTCCAAAACCAACTTGTCCACAATCACTACTTTTCTACAACTCCTAACTCAACTAGACTCATTTCTTTCCACTGACCCAACTCTCTTCAATCTCTCTCAATCACTCTCCAAACTCAAAACCCAACTCAACAATCTCCAAAACTCCCAAGATTATAGCCTCATCTCCTTCATTCACCGCCAAATCGCCAACTACGAGATCTCCAAAATTGCTTCCACAATTGAGGCTCAAATTCAAGCTTGGATTGATCAAGAAAGCATCAAGAATCTTGTGCGAGTTCTAGTAGAAGATGTTGGTGGTGATGATGAAGAAGAGAAAGTGAAGGTGTTGATTCAATTTGAAGACCGGTTATCAAATGGTTTCGATAGAGATTTACAAGAAATGATATTGAAATCAAAGATATTTTTCATTCTTGAATCAGTAGTGTCTAAATCCAAATGTTCAAAGAGGGTTTGCGAGGAATCTGCTCGTGCTATAGCCGCCTTAGTTCGATTCAAC